>VXBZ01000698.1:310323-381299 GCA_013399135.1 Heliornis fulica | reverse complement strand
CCCACCACCCCCTAGGCTCTGACAGCTAAGGATCTATGGATCAGCCATTTTAGTAATTAACCACAATTCCTCTGATTTGTGAATTTCCAGATGATGAGGCAGGAAGCAAGTTACGTCTTGAAGAAATTGCTCTCAGGAGAGAGGAAAAACTATTGCGAGGTTGACAGCACAACCTTGTACCGGCACAGTTTCCCTTCCCGAGTGGTTCAAGGAATTCCAAGCACCCTCCTGTAAATCATCAGCTCACATCTATTTATTATCTTCCAGCCCAGTGCACAACACTATCTGTTACACACGGATACCAGCAATATTACAAGGTGGACTCAAGGGATAAGAGACAGCAAACCCTGCACACCTCCTACGCCTGAGTCACCCCCAGTATAAAGTCGGGTTCTGTTCATAAAGTACACGCCAGTGTCAGAAATGAAACAATATCAGCTAGGATGTCTCAGAGTCAGGGAAGGGGTGTGTGTTTGTGTGGGGGGGACATAGTGTTTCTCAAAAATGCTTGATCTTATCTGCGGGTATCTGTGTTATTATACAGAGATGGAATTTTTGTGTATAGCAGTGGACAAAATGCCTATGAAAATATTGCTGTTCATTCACTGATTGTTGTATTTGGAGTAGGCACCAGCTACACTCTGCGATGCTTGTCCTGGAATATCAATAAATAAATCATAAAAGCCAATGCTTCAAATATTGAAAAATTCACACTTCAAACTGTGTTTTGAACTATACTGAGAGCAATGTCTCAGATTGTCCTTTTGCTTTATACGAACAGAGGAAATTCAAAGTAGGAGGAACTCTCTCCCGGGATTTGGCATAAGGGAGTGCCATAAACCATCAGCCTTCCTGTCTCCGATGTGCCAGAGGAGCCTCTCCTGGGATGTACCATGAGGAGCAGACAGTGTGTCTGGGGAGTTAATGTGGCTTCAGATGAAATTATCTCCAGCAGAATCCATCTCGCCTGATGGTTGTGTGCATGCAAAGAGCCAGGCCGTGGCGAGAGGCCAAGCCTCCTCCGGGCAGGTGAAGGCTCACAGGAAAGCATAAGCACCAACCTGTGACTCTAATTGGTTAAGTGAAGTCCCTTGCACCACAGACTTGTGTTCCTGATGAAAGTGGACATCATGACTCTCTCCTTCTGACTGGGGCCCAAAACTTGGTAAGAACAAACTTATTGAAGTCCCCACCCTGTTGCCCACTACCAGTGATCACTCATGCTGGATATCTACATTATGTGGTGTGAATGACAGCTTTCAAAGGAGAAATGGGGGCAAATACCCTCTGAAAGGTCTGCTCCAATTCAAGTACAGAGTTTTGGGCTCATGCTCAAGTTGCAGAATTAATTTCCTTGGTTTGTGTTGTGCAGGGGGCCACCCGGAAGTTCTAAGGGTTCTTTTGCTTTTACTGTAAAAGTCCTGAAATTAGCAGAAAGCTAATATTAAGAATGGTATATTTGTAGTTTAATTGTGAATGCAAGGCTATACTAGCACTAGAAGTCACTCAGGTACTCAAAGGCCAGAAGAAAAAGCTCTGCAGGTATTCAGGGCTTTATCTGATTAACAAACAGCTTGGCACAGATGTGATTTCTGCTCCATATATCAAGCTATGGCAGGCTTTTGCTGCTTCATTATGAAAGCAACTGAAGTAAAATAGGTTTTGGAACATAAAAAATGACAAATTTGGAAAAATATCTATATGCCAGATGGGTGTAGGAAGAATCCTTGTGACAAATATATTATTAAGGGAATATGCATAAGGAAAGAAACTGTGCCCAGCTCTTCCAAGGATGGACAGGCAGGAAGGTAGCGTCTCACTGTGTCTAATGTATTCTCATCCAGTCTAGATCTAATTAATTATGTTGCATCGCTGACATAAGATGTAGGGACCGCACACAGTAAAGTTAAGCTGCATCGGAGCTTCAGCAGGGCCTAATGACTGCTCCCCCTCCCTGCTCTTGTTTGCTCTTCTCCGGGCTGCGGGTCAGAGTGACGACATCCCCGCTGAGGAAAGGCGCAAGCAAACAGACGAGGCTCTGGCTGCACACCATGGGTGGCACGGCATGAGCTCACCCTTGTCTCCCATGTTACTGTGCTGCGTCAGCCTNCTCCAGCACAGCTTCTGCTTGTGCACCGTGGAGAAACGGGACCATTTCAGTAGGTGCTGACTTATGCCACTGATGGCTTTGGAGATGATTTCAGTGGCTCCAGGATGGCTCCTGGAAAGGTGGCATCTGTAGCTTGCCCATCCTGGGTTCCCATCTCAGCACACGTGGGGCTGTGTGGGACAATGCAGCAGCACACAAGGTTGGGGGTTACACTGCACAGAGAAAAGACATTGAGCCCCGGTGTCAGGGGCCTCTGGACAGTCAGTGGGGCCGGTGTAGGCAGCAGCTCTGGTTGTGGGGCAGGAGTGGTGCAGGGCAATCCTGGAAATCCCAGCTTTGCAGTATGGGGCCAGCAGAGTCCTTCAGCCCCGGCTGGTGGGGCCAGGCATCTTCCTGCAGGCCCTTGCAGCAAAGTCACTGCCTCTGCCTGGGAAGCAGGCAAGTCAGGATTTTGGCTTTAGAATAAAGAAGCCCAAGAGGACACAGGTAGTGTGGCTAGTCCCACAGCTGGGTGGCCAGCCAGATCTCCAGGCCAGCTGGACGAGCAGCATGCAGATGCTGCACATTGTTGAAAGAGGTCTCAGCCTGTAGTTCTTCCGAAAGATGGGATACGTACCTGGTACGGAGTCAAGGTGCAAGTGATCTAGCCATGATTAATATGTTCAGAACAAAAATAGAAGCAGAGGCTGGGAGGCTGGTATGGCAGTCTCATCATTTGGCCTCACATAATTTGATTTCACTGATGCCCATCCACTACCTGACCGTTCTTTTCCTACTTAAACCCAGCCAAACCGAGAGGCTTTTTCTTACAGGCTTCTAGTACTATTTTATTTGGCAGTTATAGAATAAAAGAATTTTAGTATTGCCTTAGAGTTTCTCCTGACATCTATCACAACCAATCCAGCTCATATGTGGGTGAACTGTGTTTTGATCCAATTATAAAATTCTATTGGAGTCTTGTTACATCCTTATCCCATGTGCATGCTGAAAAATTCAAGCACAAAAGAAAAATCTACAAAATGTTTCTTTCTCGTTTACTGTAGGCTTGGAGACACAAGGCTGCATCACACAGTCATTTGTGGAGGCTAATAGCGAGCTGGAAAAGCAACATCTTCAGGAAAAAAACCCCACCCTGTTAATCAGCAGCAAGATTTAGAGGGGGAATGGTACAATCTGTGTTGTAGATATTGTTGTAGGCAGCTTTTGGGGACACAGCCTTACTTTTGTTAATTGTAGAAACGAGAACTTTGTTGATGTTCATCACAGCAGTTGCGATGACAAAGAACCTGCCAAAGTGAAGACATTTCAGAGGATGCATAAAAATGACAAATTTGAAGAGAACTCAGACACAAAAGGACCCAAGCAACACAGCTAACATCCCAATGGATTATAATGACCAGAACACTTGGAATCAGAGATACTTTAGATACTCTTAGTATCTCTGTAGCAAAAATGTGTTATTAGACCAACAACTCATGCACAATCTGATTACTGTGATTCAAAAGTTGAACTAGGATATTTCTGGCTCACACTTCCACTGTCTTCAGGCTACAAAACATAGTAAAGAGAATTAAGTGTCTCCCGTGCTCATCTGCCACAAAAGCCATGCTGAGGCGTAGCTTCCCAAACAGGGAAGGAATTCCACTCCCAGGAGAGGAAATACATCTGCTCCAAACCTCTGTGGCTTCATCTCACTGGAGTGTCCCATGCACCTACAGTCCGAATCCCCATCCCCGGGCTGTGTGACGAGGGAGATGCTGGGACCAAGCCAGCAGCCTCGAGCAAGCACAGGTGGCCCTGCAGGGATGGACCTCTGACACGCCTGGCCAGGGTGAGCCCTCTGTGCAAGACCCTGGAGACACTGCTCCAGAGGCAGCAACAGCTGCCGCAGTGTGCCGGGGTGTGTGTGGGGCAGCCCCACAGGGTGCTGGCCAGGGGCACCCACACTGCCAGCCAGCGCAGCCGCCCCACACCGGTGCAGAGAGACACACTGTGGGGAGCTGGGAGGGGACCACCCGGCAGCGGCCACCGTGGCTGAGTGACCCAGCCCCTTGCAGAGGGTGAGAGGAGGGCAGTGGGCTCTGAAAAGAGCGTCAGGGTTCCCTGGGCTGCCTGCTCTCGGTTACATCAGTGTTGCCTGTCTGTGATTCCAGGAGCGTAATATTCCTGTTTTGCTTATTCCCGGGGGGTACAGACAGGCTGTTGGTCCCCAGCTCTGGAACGCCGTCTGTGGTTCTGCCCTGTGGGAGGCTGACAAACGCGGCACCTCTCCCCATGGCTTCCCCGGTCACTCTGAGCCCCGTCATTACGCTCTGCCACAGGAATCTGTTTAGTCACAGCAGCAGATTGCTGCCATGGAGCACAGAAACGCCATTTGCAGTACTTACAGCACAATATTGAATACTAGCATGCAGCTCCTTCACCTTCCCAGTTCTTTATAGCAAAAAACACTTGGTGTGAAATCCCGCCTCGACACGGGTCGATGATAAAATCTGCATCAGTGCCAGAGCAGCTCCTGCCCATCCAATGGAAAGTGGTTTTACTGGCTTTGCATTTAAAGCCGTTCCAATACATCAGCACTTTCGTTGCTGGTCCAGAGCACTTGTACACTTGCAGAGCTGATGGAGAGCTCAACTCCATACCATCCTTGCCCCAGACTTGTCCCATGCAGAGGGACAGCTTGGGTTTGTCCACAGCTCTGGCTGAGGTTTGTTCTCCATGGCAAGGAAAGACCATTTTAGCTCCGAGGCAGAGCACACGCCACGTGCAGCCGCAAGCCATCATGCCTCACCCAAGGCTCCAGCCCACTCTGCTTAATCATTAAACAATTCCCCTGGTGATGTTATCCACTGCTGATAAATTACAGATTTCATTGTTTTGCCTGGAGCAGATTTAAATTGTGTTAATTTCATTGAAGATTGACAGAGGCTTTTATTTTCTTTTGCTACTGTTTTGTCCTGTAAAGGCGATGCACTCTGCAGACTTCAGATTGCTCATATAATTGGTACAATAGATTTTTTTCCTCTCATATTTTGATAAAATTGTAATCAGAGCCTTTGGAAATAACAAGAACTTTTGAATCAATAAAATACTAATCATAGTGTATTCAAAGAATATTACCACAGATCCAATAGCTTTTAAAACAACCTTATCATTGACCATGTTTGTTTTACATGTGATCTCAGAACGATTTCTAATTTTATACAGCAGTGAATTTATTCCACCTACAACACACGTTTCTGACACAGGGTTTTCTCAAAAGCTGAAGATAAAATACATTATACATCTTCCTGATGAGCCAAACTATCGTTGGTCTCATTCTCTCTTTTGGCAATGGAAAAAACATCCCCAGGTAGTCCCATTCTGTTCACACAGAAGAAAAAGGCAGCTTTAAGTTAGTGGGATCTTGATCAGACCTTTTATGGCAAATTCCACCCTTTTTGGAACAAAGAACGTTAACAGTTCGATGCGTATTGGATAAAACGTATGGAAAATTTCGGAGCTGTAATTTACAACTACAAAACTGATATTAAATAAATATTTTCTGTACTAGCAACAATGTGATGCAGTACAATAGTCTGTTGTGGTAAACAAGAGGAGGTTTTGATTGCACTACTGCAGCTCCCCGTGTGGAGTGCTGAGCTCGGCTGGGAAATATCGAATGAAGCTCCAAATCCTGTCTGAGGGTCCAGACCACGGCTGGTAGTTTCAATAGAGGCCTCTCTCAACAACTTTTTTAGGGTACATGGGACTTTCTGAGGTATGTGGTATAACATAGTGCAAACCCCCAATGTACTGGCAGTGAGCACAGATTAAACAGCATCAGGTGTCCTGAAGCACTGGTAGGTGTTGGTTGTCCTGATCAGGCTCAGCTGGGACCCCACACCACCTGTGGGTCCAGGAGCACTATTTAAGCTGAGCCTTGGCTCATTAGATTCTTTCTGACCAATGATGTGGGGGGTGTTGATTTATTGCTCACTGGTGTCTGGACTCTGGCCTGGATGTGGACCTCCTGGGCTGGTGGAGGACCTACCCTGTTGTTGTGGACCTGCCTGGCAGTCTTCAGAATGTATCTGATTCCAACCTGTAGATTGGTCACCAAATTTGGTGTCAGACCTGTGTGATCGCTGTGAATGTGTGTGATACTGTGGAATTGTGGTTGAAGCTCCCCTGATTGCTTCATCGCTTTCTGGGATGGACTGGCCCTGATACTGCCCTCAGCACCTGCCTCCCAGCCCTCTTGGAAGAAGACATGGATTACTGAAGGTAAATAAATCTATTTAGATAGGTTAATTAACCTGGAGGAACTGGCACTGCCCCATGTCTCTATCCCCTGTTATATATTAGAAGTCTGAACTTTCTTAGGAGACTGGAAGCACAGCTAGATTTAATATCTTAGGACAATTGCTGTAACTGAGTCGCCTCCTATGAAGATGAGCTAGCTTGCCATATCTAGTTTTCAAGATTTTTTAGGCCCAGAAACTTGGGGACAGGAGCTGCAGTTCCTCCAGGGAAGCTGCTGGCTGAAGCTTGAGGAGCTGCTGTGCTTGTGCTCTCCTTTGGTCTCCTGTGTGGCCAAGGGTTTCCTCTAGCAATCAGTACTGATCTGCTTGCTCACCTGCTTGACCCTATGTCTGCATAGTCTGTGTGCATGCCTGAGGTATTGTTCAGGAATTTCATAAGTCAAAATATGAGCCTCTCTGTGTCCATATCTCCTGTGCAGGTCATGGTAAAGAGATGATGAGGTGGTGTTTGGGAGCTGAAGAACCTGGGTGGTTTGTCTGATTTCTCTCTTCAGGATAGTGTGTTAGGCAGTGAGTTGTACCTCCTTTCAGCAAATATCCAGCTCTTGAGAAGCCTGCGGTGCCATTTCAGACATTAAGCAGAGTGGCTCCAACATGCAGACTCTTTAAATAAAGTGAAGCAAAAAACCTGCCTTGTAATGAGTCTCCCCACCATTTAGGAGAAATGGGGATAGTGGTGCCCTATGCTCTCTCTGCTCCATAGCAGGCTGGATCCACCCTCCAGAGGAGGACAGAGGAAACTGCCTATTGGCTTCAAAGATCACACCTGGGCAGCTAAACTATTGCTCTGGCAGGCTCTCTGAATTGCCTCCAGAAAGTTTTGAGTTCCCAGGAGCTGGGGTAGGGGGAAATCTGATATTTGCCAGATCCTGATAGGGTGAGCTGGAGGGAAAGGCTCGTGTCTGCCCATGTGGGAGAGGTACCCTGAAGGGTGTCCTCCTTCAGGGTAGCCACAATTGAACATGGATGTGACTATTGAGGGTGTTAGTCTGGAGGTGACAGATTACAGGCCTCATCCCCACGTGGTTGTGGCCTCTAGTTCTGCCCAAATCAGACCCTTTACATGTGGGGTGAGTCGGCACAATCTCTGTGTGTGTTTTGTTCCCAGCTGCTCTACATGGATTAGCCTCACAGATGAAAAACACCAAACCTATGGATCCCTCCAAGCACTTGGGATAATGTATTCTCACTTCAAAAGTACTTTTGAATATATTGAGTTAGGGAGAGAAAGGCATGAAAACAAGACTTTGGAAGCAAAGTGAAAAGTCACAGTCTTCACTTCATGATACATCTGGGATCTCACCACCTGTCTAGGCTTGAGAAGCAGACCTTCCAAATAAAAATAGCAGGATAATAAAACAGTAATAGTAAAAAGCAGTGGTGGGGTACCTAAAAGAAAAAAATAAAATCTACATTTTACAGAAGTGTAATCATGATTTAAAAATACAAAAACACTGTGACTCAAAGGAGTGAGAGTGTGGGTGTTTGCTGGGGATGAGTCAAAAGAGAAGAAATTTCAACTCCAGAAAGCAAATGCAGGAGACGAAGCTCTAAGTAGAGCCTGCAAAAAGGCAGACTAAATTTATGCGTTTGTTCTGCATCCAGAGTTCACCTCCATGCTATGCAGAAGTCATTGATTAACTGACATTAGATTGAAATGGGGCAATTAGACAGAGCGAAATGTCTACAGCATAAATTATACAAGAAAAGTGTCTGAGGAGAGCCTCCCCTTTGTCTTTAAGACTTGCCAGCTGTTCCTCTCCTGCCTTGTGATTTTTACCTTTCAAGATAAGCATATTCCTGTCCCCTAAATCAATCTGTCGAGCAGAGTTAACTGTACATCACAGGGTACAGCTGTGTGTCCAGATAGGTTTTTAATAGGTCAGCCAGTCCAGTGGTGGCTGGACTTTTAATCGCGTCAGCCGAGGCGGAGGCTGGAGGGCAGTGGGTGCTGTGGCAGCACCCGTGGCAGACATTGCCACACGCTTCCCTGGCCCAGCGTTCTTGGAACATCGTGGTGTGCTTGAACTGGAGCGTGAGCTGTGGGCCCCCTTGCCGACAGTGATATTGGGTGCTCAGCCTTGAACAGGATGGGAGGGTAGGTAGAGGAGCAAGAATCCTGCTGCCTTCCAGTATAAATAAGAAAAGTGAATCACTGATTTATTAAATCCTGGGCAGCTCCATGGTTGTGCTGGCTCACTGCTCTTTGTAACAGCACAGGGTTTTTTAGACGCAAACCGCTCTAGGACACCTCTTGCAGCCATGGTCAGTGTAGTGTGATCTGGAAACACCTTAGTAGTGAATTTATCTTGTTTGTAAAGCAAGCCTGCTCCTTGCCCTGGTCCTGGGGATATGTGAGAGTCATGGTAGTTGTTTCTGTGGTGCCTCTCATCACCCGCAGGGGTGTTCATGGGCTGCCTGAAATTGACCACTAGCCCAGAACAGCACGTGAGCTGCTGTTGTCAGCTGTTGCTCTTAGAGCCTCTATCCATTTGCCAGGTCCAGACCTGACTGAGTATCAATGGTCACAGCTGTGGCAGCATGAAAAGATGGCATAAAAACCAGGGCTGTGCTTGATTTTTCTCATATCAGCATGGAGCAGGCTTTAGGACCTTGGGCCTATCTTGCAAGGGCACTTCATTCATTCTCTGGGCTGTACCTCACTCCCCATGAGGCTGCTCTGAGCCGATCTGAGTGGGAAAGGCAACCCACCCAAGTACGTAGGCTCCCAGACTGCATCCTTAACAGTGCAGGGGGTGCTGAGAGCACCTGGTGACCTACAGCAGGTTTGGCTTTTGTCTGCGATAAGGAAAGCAAACCTTAGCATCCACTTGTTTGGAAACAGAAGAAAAGATTCAGGGGCTGTTTGACAGTGATGTAAACTGGGCTCTAGGCTTTTTCTGATGGACACTTTACTTGTGCTAGCAGGGTTAAGGTGAGCTCTTCGCCGCAGAGTGATGCGTGGTTCACAGCGTGGCCAAGGGGGATGATCGTGTGCAAGGCCCAAGTTACTGTTTGGGGGGTAGGGGGAAATGAGTATTTAAAACAGCTGCTGGCCCCTGCAGGCAGCTTCAGCAGCAGCCTTCCCTCCTTGTGTTGTATGCCAGAAGTGACAGTGAACGGCTTGAGCTGGTGGTAGCTGCTGGATGATGCCTTCAGTTCTGCATTTAGCGCTCAGCATGGTTTCTATGTAATTCAAAGGGTATTTTTGTTCTCCATCCATTCTTTTTCAGTACTTTCTATAAAAAGATAAGCTTCTTGTTTTGGTGTAGTTCTAGCACGGCATTGGCTGAGCCCCCCTGAATCTGGTGGTGTCTCCCCTCTTAGGTGCAGTAGTCGGTATCTGACTTGAATATTATTGGCAGGACCCCCTCAGTCGCAGGAGTTCCACAAAGATCAGAGGTTTAGCACATTCTTCCAAGGTTAATGTGCACCACAGCCCAGCCAAGCGAAAGGAAACCAGGCAAACAGTTACCTAAATGGTGCTTATGTTATTTTTATGCTGGCGTTTATCTGACTTGTCAGACACCCACTTCATATTTTACAGACATGTCTCCTGCCCTTCAAAAATGCAGATTTATGGCTTTGAAAATATTTTACCTGAAGTGAGAGCATTTAACACTTCATAATTGGGTTGGAGGGTTGTGCATATCTCACCCAGTCCAATCTGAATGAAAAGTGAAATGTTTCAATTTTTCATGTATAGACCGTGAAAATATGAAGGCTGACTCTAATGATAATACATAAAACACAAGAGAAATTTAAACCAATCCAGTTTCATAGTATATGTGCTTGTTTGGTAATTGCTTGGTGGTAAGGAGTGTTTATATAGCACTGAAGTTAAAATATCTGAATATCACACAGGCAGCGTGATGATTTTGTACAGTGAACTCTTTTATAACTCATTTGAAATGAACCTGTCAGTCATCATTAATGGTCTGTGAAACCCTACCCCAAGCTGGTGCCAAGTCTTTCCCACAGAACAGTTACACTGTGATAAGCTCTGCTGTGTTCACAGTAAATCAGGGAGTTTCACAATGAAGTTACACGATAAGCTTGCTGTATTGCACAGTAAATCATTGTGTTGAACAATTACACAAAATGCCTCCTCAGTTTTTTTTTTCTTTACAGGAGCATCCCTCACTCATGGATAAGCGTCAGCATGAATATTTTTCTCCCTCTTTACCACTTACCTCAAATGCAATTTATGGACACTTAAGGTTAGAGGAAAGACTGCTTTGTTAGCGCTGTATGCCTCCACTTGTGCTATGATATAGTTAAAGCACAGAGAGAAAGTTTGCAAGAAGCCTAGAGGAGTCTGAAGGCACCACTGGGGCTGATTTAGTGATGGGCAGGGTATCCTGGCTTCTGTGGAGCTGTGCCAGTTTACATGAGCCAAGTATTGGCCTTTCTTTGGTCTCCAAGAAGATATTTACTAGAAACTCCTGTTTATGCAGTGATGTGTATTTGCTTTGCTCTGTTTTGCTTTTCACTGTCCCATTCAATTTTTATTAGTCAGCACTGCTATAAGCAGCATCTTTCCTTTTAAACTCTATTTTATTGATTCTTGTGGTTTACAGCACCATTTCTCTCCCTACCAGCCCCTCTTGTGTGACTTAACCTGCTGCCCCTATTTGACAGCTCCCAACTCAATGCTTTACACCACCCCAAATCTTCAGGGCTTCAGCTGTCTACCAGACAGCTCCACACTGATGTCCTCCTGCACACCAATGCCACAGACTAGGACTCAGCTTCTTTCTTGCCTTTCATCCCAGGCTAATGCCCTGTACATCTCCATCTCCAGGCTCAGACTTGTCTTGTGCCGCCTTGGTTCCGCCTCCTTCCCCCTCCCCATGTTTCATGGTGTCTTAGAGACTTGCATTGTCTACTGTGGAGTGCCCCAAACATGCAGCTTGCGTGCTCCTACCTTGGCAGAGCTTCTTAAACTCCCACTCCACAGCCTTTGTGTGCCACTTCAAACATGCACACCTTCTAATCTTGACAAGATGAAGTAATAATAAAACAGGCTCCTGCTGCCATTTCACTTGGGTCCCTCCAGGTGTATAAATTGTTTGAGTCAGATTGTAGGAGATGTGTCTGCCTTTCAAAGAGCAGGGAGTTGTGTCTGCATTAATGCTGCCTCTGTGAAGCATTGTGCGCTGAAAAGGGCCATTGCACACACTGGGGCTGCAGGAGCCAAATCCCCACCCGCGACACATCAGAAAAGCTCCAGTAACATCAAGGGCTGTAGCTCAGGTCTGTGCTGGCTGAAGGCCTGGCCTTCAGTGGGGACTGTGTAATGCAAGCAAGGAGATTGCTAACTAAGCTATTTTACCTCTCATGGAAACCCACAGCAGATGTAAAAAAAAAAAAAACCCATTAAAGAACTGAAACAATGAGCACAGTGTTTTGTGTGTTCAGAACTGCCCTTCATGTAATTTTTGTTGATGAATATGCTGTTAGAGAAGTCAAATATTGTGGCCCATGAGCAGCATCTGCTGTTGCATTCTAAATCCTGGCATGAGGCCTTGTACTGTAAGGGTACATGAGATGTGTAAGGGTACATGAGATGTGCTGGTGGCAACACATCCTTGTGTGATGGCCAAGCCAGGAAGGAGCTCAGGTCTCTGCCAGCGAAGGTTGGTTGCAGCTCCAAAGGCAGTAAAGTTTGCAATTTCTTTTGGCTGTTCAAAGTCATGTTATTGTCTTGTGTAGAAGTTGATTGAGGAGGTTGTGAGGTTAGGAGGAGGGAAGGAGAGGTGAGGATGTGGAATATTTTCTAGCCTGCATGCAAGGCAGATCACTTACAGTACGCATTGCTAGTTTGAAAGCCCTCAAGAGGGTGTTGCAGGGTTCTGATGTAGTAGGATATGTGCAAAATTAACACTTGCTGCCTTTATTTAAAATGCCATAAAGATGGGATGTCTGCACTTTCTGCAGGAGCAGGCTGTGTAGCCTCCATAAAGAATGTGTAGGTAGTATATAATGGCCTTTTTCCTGGCATGCATTTCTTATGCAGCCAAAATAAGGATTAAATCCTGCCTGGGAGGGAGTGAATGGGCTGACATGTGCTGTATAGTATGAGTGGCCTCCAGGTGTGGCATAGCACATGTGTGTTGTCACTTGTGGCGAAGGTGCCTTTTTGTTGATGCAGGACACCTGCGGTTTAGGTTGGTGATGGTATGTAACAAACGTGATAGGGAGCCCAGAAGACCCTTGGAAAGCTGAAATGTCAGAACAACCACCCAGCCTGGATATGAATCCTCATGTTGCAAGCAACATGTACATATGGAAACTAGCTTATTAAAGCAGATATTTAGGAGTTACAAGGCAAACTTCCAGAAGGGTTTCATACTTGGGAGCTGGGCTTTTGAAGATGTCGTTACTGTCTTTTATAAAAATCAGGAGACATGCTGAAATGGCAAACTGCCTTGTCATCCCTGGAATCAGATCTTCAAATGAAGAGGAAAGCTTTTATTTTTCCTAGAAAAGATGCACTCACCGAGTCTTTTCAGATATCATTTCTATTTGTGACAGTAACTTTTTCAAGGAAATGAGCAGAAGATAGAACAGCATGCTGCTTCTGATTGTACATTTCTTAATATGCTTTAGAAATGTGCATGCTGGTAACATTTTTACAAGAAAATGCCTCATCTTTCATTAAAGAATGACTTACAAAAAAAAAAAAAAGCCTTGACTTCTGTATAGCTGTGTATTTCATTAGGCATATTTCAGACTTTTCTAACAACTCCTAAATGGCAAATAGTCCTGAGTAATATCTGGGAAAGGAAATTGCTTCAAATGGTTCATTTAGGTGAATTTAGCAATTTTATTTTGTATATAAACCGAAAAGCTTTTCTTAGCTCAGCTTTTCCACTTGCCAGAATACAGGTGTTTTGCTGGGTGACATCATGCATAGGAGCATTCTCTGCCAAACACTTTAACAAAACCAAAAATTTTTGCTTCCCAAATTATATTTTTAATTACTCCAGAGACATTGTAGAGGTAGACTTAGATTGTTTGGCAGTAATGGGGAAGGCATTTGATTTCATGGGGCTTCCTGTAAGCTATCGAGGAACTGAGAGAATGCGAACTCCAAGACAGCACCAGAAGCAAAGTTCTGGGTATTTTAGCTAAATGTTTTTCTGGAAGTCATCTTGTAACTTTGATACTCTTTACATGCTGCTTTTGGCACAGATTCCTTAGATGCAGAACAAAAGCATTAAATAAACAGAAGCCAAGCCCAAGAAGATTCACGTCAGCAGGCTTTCCGGGGAAATCATTATGTATTTTCAAGCAATGATTTCTCTTCACTTCCTTCTCTTATTACCCTTATTTACTCTTCATTTACCCTGATGGTTGAATTAAACCAGTACACAAGTGCTTGTCTTCCCTGAATGTCCTTTAATTTGACAGCCTTGTGGCCTCAGTGCCCTTCTTTGCCAAATATTGCTTTTTCATAGACACGAGTTAATTCCTGTCGCATTGTGCGACGGGGTTGAGCACAGTGAAAGCCCAGCTTGCAAACTGCCTCATTTCTTTCCAGCCCCTGAGGAATTCTGAATGTGTCAGTAAAAGGAGATAAAACCATCAGTGTGTTCCTTCTGTTTTCTTGCCTCTGAACATTTTTTTTTAACCATACCTGAAAACGTGGGATATTCTTTCATTTTCTTTTCCCCACTCCTTGCTCCATCCAGTTTCTTTCCATCTTCTCCATTTTTTGCCTCTCCTATTGGAGTGCAATGGCTGTATATCTTCACTTAGTCTCCTTGCTGTGATTTGTTTGCACGGCTGGAGGGAAAGCACTGTCGCTCATTGCCTTTATTCCTGCCAGAGCTAATGAGCTAAGTTTGACCCTCATTCTGTCTGGTTATTCAGAACTTCACACTCCTAGCAGGTTTCTAATGTCCCAAAAGAGCAACTGAGGTGATGTCAACAAAAATAAATCTATTTAATGTTTTTCTGTATATGATGTAGATATGATTGAATATGTTTATAATTTTCTGTTTCATATATGAATTGCTTTTTTGCACTGAGTATAGAAATCAATGTTTCAATAGCAGACACAAAATAACAGTATCTTTATTGGTAGTTGACACTTCAAGAGTTTAATCTGACTGATGGAGGAAACACAGCAGGGTTTTTTAGCAAAGGTGCTTCTACCTAGCCTGGCCCTGAGGTCCTAACCTTTCTTTTTGGGGTGTATGTCCTCATGGTGTCCCAGAGGCTAGTGACTTTATCTGAGTGATGGAGACTGAGGTGGCATCAGAACTGAGTCCCAAAACTCATTGCTTTGATGACAAACGGGAACAGGAGATGGGCGGTTGCTCTGAAGACTTTAGGTGATTAGTAGTGGGTGAACAAAATTGTTGTGGTCTGACAAGAAACAGACAAGATACAAAAAAAAATGTTTCCCAAAGCCCTTGAAGGCAGGGATGGGTGAGGAGAGGCTGGTGGTGCACTCTTGGGACCTTCTCCAGGTCCATCTGGATGAGCAGTAGAGGGAAGGAGTGCTGCTAGCATCACCCTGCAGAGGTGCTGCTGGTGTCCCCAGGGTGGTGCTCCCTGGGGGTGTATTTACCTCTGAGGCTGGCGTGTTTTTATAAGGAATTTGCAGATTAAGGCCTGGGCAGCCTTTCAAAAGATCCACAAGCCCTGTGAGCCAGTGTGTTGTATTTATCTCTTAAGGAACCTTGTCATTAGGCTCAAATTAAAAATGAGCTGTCAGTTTCTATTAATAATTAATGCTGAAATGTTAGCACTTTGAAAGACTGTTTCAAGTGCAACACATTCTATTTAATGCTGAACAGTTTTATATTTACAGTAATTCCACCTTTCATCCCTTAATGTCAACCTCTAAATCTTTAATGCTTTAATCACACTTCTTATTTTGATATCCCAAGTGAGCTGTTCTAACCTGTGTCCGCTCCCTTTCGATAAGGTGCACGTTTTATACTGGAAGGTTAGTCAGCAGCACTTGTTAATTATTAAGGAAAACAAAATGCTGCTGCTGGAAAAATTATGTTTGTTCCCAGCAGTGTGTGTTACCTTTAATCTGTACTGACAAGAAGCAAGAGGAATCATAAAATAATCAGAGGAGCCAGGAGAGGGGATTGTTTGTGAAGAACATTACCCAGCAGAAATGTAGACAGCCTTGATTTGATTCCATAAATGAACCTAATTACTGGGAAATGCATTGTTCTATGGAAATAACATATCTGAAATATGTAGCTAAAAGAAGGCGCTGAATTTGAAAGCAGATGATTTTTCTGCTTTTGAGTTGTGCTCCCCATAGTGTATTCTTGGATGGCACTGACTGACTGAGAGCTTTTGTCTTGTGCATAGACAACACTAAAAACATCACCCAACCTGCAGCATGTGTCTGTGAGGTAAGATCTCTATTGTAGCCTTCCCATTGTGAACTGTGGAGAATTCTGCAGGGAAGCAGGTTACCTAAATGTGTCGTGGAGCTTTCTTTTTAAAATTCTTGCTTGTTTGTCTCCCTGTACACATCCCAGAGTACAACTAAATAAATACTTGGAATTTTCTTAACTGCCAGGCAATTAATGAATATCCTAGAGGCACTAGAAAAAAACCTGCCTAATAGGCTGGCAAAGGAGAGTTGGTTTTGAACTTTCAGTTATAAACATGTTCTTCCAATTTGTTTAGGGTTTTGTATCTCTAGCAATTTGTTATGAATTTGTTATTCAGTCCCCCGTTTTCTGGGATAGATGCTTAAAACCAGCCCTGTTACTCCTATCTGTTTCCATGGGTGCTGCTGTTTGGAGGAGGCAGATAGGTGTTTGCCTGTAACAGATCCCTCTGCTTGCCCTTCCCTCTGCAGACATTGCACAAGAGGTATGGTGTGGGAGGTGGGGGAGACCTGCTGTGGTTGCTGGGCCCCCACACTGATGAGACCTACATGGCTGTTCCTGTATGGGACCATGCCTTAATGATGTGTATCTATTGGCAGGAAGATATCCAGCCTGGATGTAAATGCTGATCGTTCTTTAAGTGTTATCTTTTACAACTCTGCACCCTGAAATGGGGGCTCCTTTTCCTTCATTTTTCTGGTAGGCAAGTTGCTCAGGGGTGCCTTTGAAAAGCTGTTCTTTGGCTTTGCAGCTAAGAGGTCAAATGCACCACACAAGGCACAGCAAATGGTACCCTACCACAGGAATATGCACTTGAAAATGGGGGAATGTTAGACTGGGACACTCTGGAAGATGTACAGTCTGCTTGACCTGCTTGTTCCCACCCAGATAAACTGCTGTGTCAATTGGGTAGTATTGCACCCATCTCACCCACGTGCCAGTGGAAGCATGACATGCAAAGTGGTGAAGTATCAAGACTGTATTACCATCAATTCTAGCAGCATTTCAGTCTCAGACACAGGTATTTCAGTGAGCCTAAACTGGAATAAAAGAAGGTAGGATTTACTTGGTCTCTGAACTTCTGCTTGTATTATCAGCACTAAGCAATGGTATCTGCTGCTTTTATCAGGCTCCCATCAGCTGGGCTTTTTTTCTAATTACATAAAGAGTAGATGAAGTCCTATTAAGTTGTCTGTGACTAGAAAAAGAATTACTGCACTGATACTTTCAATCCTCGCTGGCTTGTAAAAAAAAAAAAAAAACATTCAGAGTTTGCTGAGCCTCCATCTTGCACATCAAAAAAGAAATAGAAAAATTCCTGCTGCTACATTATCATGCAAGCAAGCATCCGAGTCCATCCTCCCGTACTGCAGAGATAAGCACGACATGCAGGAAAGTGTTAAAAACATTTATAAGATGCCCAACAGGACAAAACAAATGGACATATGTGGTATATGTACATTGTTCATTATAAACATGATTAGTGTGTGTATATAATAGCTGTGTTGTTAAAGCACAGTGGGTTCTTCGAAGTTTACAAGTTTGTTATGAATTGATTTATTCATGAAATGCTTTGTTTCTATGACAACTTTATTGGTTTGCCTGTGGTCTAAATACATATAGGCATGGCAGGAACTCCACGGTACAAAACAAATTACACGCTACCACCTGAATGGTTTGATGCCTTTAGGGAATGTACAGAAATAGTCCACAATGAGGGCAGAAATCACCATAGACTGTGCCAGTATAAGAAGGCTTGCTTAATAAAGAAAGATTCTTAAAGGTCCTCCACAGCTTCCAACTCTGCAATAAAAGTGAAAGATGGAAATGAAGAAAGGAATCTGGTAGGAAAACATAAAAGGGACCCATACCCTGATTGCAGAGATACTAGCGTATTCAAGAAAAAGCCACAGATCAAACACCAGCACTCCTCCACAAATAACAGAGCTTGCAAGAAGCTATTAATATTCATAACAGATCTAGAGCTACAAAAGAAACTGGAGAGCTATTGTTTAGTAAGAAATTAGTGTGAAAGTATAGGGGCATTAGTTGATAAAAGGATAGGGAGGCTCGCTGGGACAACACAAAATGGGATCAGAGAAAGAAGTCAATAAGTGGATCAAATGACAAAAGGACAAATTCTAAAATACAAGAGTAGTAATTAAGATAGGCCTGGGAAGATGACAACTGTTATGGAGGTCTGAGGCTTAAGAAGAGGAATAACAATTTTTAGAGTATGGAAAATGCAAGTTCTGTAGGAGGCCTTCTGACTGGTACCCATGACATGACTTTCTCCCAGACAGCACCCTGGGCTATGCTACAGTGGCAGTGCTTTGGCTGCTTTTGGCCTCTGTGATGCAAAGCTATATGGGAAATGACAAGGAAGGGCAAAGGAGTTGGTCAAGCAGGTTCTCCTGCTCCAGCACCCACAATCTACCTGCTTTTACAAAGCCACAAACATCAGAAGCAGTGAGCACACTTCTATTACAAAAGTGAGTTTTCTGGCAATGTTCTTAAATCTAAACAAAGCTGCATAATGTTCCAGAACACTTAGAAAACTGGTATGATAATTTCAAAGGGAGGAAGGACCCCTGCTCATCTGGTGTCTAGCCTGAAAGCTAGCATGCAAGTGCCTGGAGTTAGAGCAAGCCAGGGAAAACACGGTGCCCTGCTGCCACAGCCCCACCAACTCTTCCGCCTCTGGGAGGGGCCAGTTCAGTGATGGGGGACACAAGAGCTTCCCATGCTCACTTGGCTCAGGTCAGGTTTGTGTCTTATTTGGTTACTGGGATGCTGTTCGCTGAAGTGCCACTGGTTTTTTTTGCCTCTTGCCTGGGAAGTGAACTGGGCAGATTTGGTATCACTGTGGGTTTAAGGATGCATTGCTTCCCTTGCACCCTAGTGAAGCCAGACTCCAAAGCTAACTGCTTCTGGTCACTAAGATTTGGCTCAACAGTGAGTTCCAGATGGGGCTTTAGTCAATTTTTTCTCTTTTATTAACTGGGTAAACTTAACCACCTGCTCTGAAAGGGGACCAGGCAGACACTGACAGGAATGGCAAGAGTCAGGGTCCTGAGTCCAGGAAGCAGAGGGACAAAACAAAATGTAGTGAGACGTGAAGCTGCGTGTGGCTGTGTGCTGGGCAGGCATGTGGTGTGCATACTTTACTGACACTCCGTGAGTGCCTAAGCCATTTGACTAATTTGACATGGAAGCACTAATAAAATAAAAAGCTTCTCCAATTAGTGCATACTCTCTATTATTTCTGACTTGTGTTCTGACCCAGTCCCTTCCATACTCCTAATTGCCTGTGCTGCACTAAGTGACATCGCCTTCCACACACTTTTATGAGCTGTGGTCTCCTGCAAGAGCAGAGAATTATCTGTATCAGCTTCTGTGATTGATTGGAAATGACTCTGTTGCTTCAGCTGGTCAACTGTATCCACAATGGAATGTTTACAGAGAGACTTCAGAGGGTGGGAGTGGTGACCTCTTGGGACAGTGGGCCTTATGTACAGCTGAACATCCTGCTTGCTTCAAAGCTGTTGGTAGCAGCAATGGGACATCAAACCTCTAGTTGTTACTAAAAATAAAACCGTACCTAGAAGTCATCTTTACCCTGTGGGGTTTTTAGCCTGTTTTTTTTTTTTTTTAGCCTTGGGAGAGGGAAAGGTTGAAATCAGTTGAGTAGCTCCTGACTGCGCTAGACCTTTGGAGTCTGAAAAGCTGCTGAAGTAAAGCTTGCTGGTGTGCTGGCAAAAAATAGGGGTTTGTTTTCCTTTTGTCTCTCTCCATTTCTGGGTGCTGAGTTCTTTTGCCTGTGGAAAGAGCTTTCAGGATTCAGTCTGGAAATGAAATGTAGGGAAAAACTTTTGATGAAAAAGATATTATGGTTATTCTCTGTTATTTAAATTCTTTCTTACTGCTTTAACCCTTATATGGTGCAAATAATGCATTTTCAATTCAGCTTTTGTTTTAAGGCAGCATGTAGGCTGGATAGTGGGACAGGGTGTAGCTCAAGCCTGACTTAAGCTAAGGAAGAGAGATGCCCTTAACAGACTGACAGAGGCTTTGCTCAGCACTTCGGGTTTATCTGCTGGCTTTTGACCACTGCTTCCAAGAAACCTGGCAAAAATAAAAGGACTGCTGGTGAAAGATGGTCAGGCAAGAATGCTGATTTGCACCAGATATTTGACTGCTTGAAAAAAAAACCCCAGGAGCCAAGGTGCTGGAGTCTGTATGGAAACCCTCTAGTTCAGGCACTGGGGAGATGGGTGCCCTGGCAGGGTGCACACCACTCCCTGTTGTACTAGTTCTTTGCACAACCCCTCCTCATGTTCAGAAACTGGGAGACCTCTGGAACTTGCATCACAGGGACCCCAAGCACCCCAGTAAAGCTATGGTTCATAGGTGATACTGTCAAAATGCTGGTCGTGTTGTATATCCAACACGTGTGTTTCAGTGAAGAGTCGCCTTTGAGAGACTGCCTTTGAGGCAGATTTACAATTTTTTAGTGTCCCACTTCCTCCTCTCTCATAAATGCTTTCAGGTCACTTTTAATATTGTCTGAGCTACGTAGGGAAATGTCATAGTTTATCCTGTAACTAACCACAATATTTAATTATTTAACGATGGTTATAAAACAAGTGTAACAAAGGGAAAAGTGTTATGAACTTTGTTGACACTATTCAGCAAATATTTGCTCTTTATCTGACATGCCATCATTTACTCCCTCAGAGCAGCAGGATAGCTGCACTATTGATAAATTAGAGGAAAAATCATAGACAAGGGAAGTAAATTTTGACATTTTGAAACTAATGGTGTAGCTCCTGATGCACTGCATGCCTGCTACTTGATGAAAACTCTAGTGGGAAGAGCCTATTGCGCCTTTTTAAATCTGTGCATTTCTCATAGACTCTGTGATGTCATATCTGTGCATCTATAAGGATGAGCTGATGCAATAAGGTTATGCAGACAGTACTTTACACACACATTCAAATGCTTAATAAAAATGCCTCTAGTTGCTGCTGGTCTGGGTTTGTGCATGTGTGTGCATATACATGCATACAAAGGGGTTATGAGCAGATACCCTTTTTCATTAAGCAAGTGACATTTTGATGCTGGTGCAGCATCTATCTATCTTCTTTCTGGCAAAGCTGTGTGCCTTTCAGCCAGCATCTGACTAAAGATCAATGAGAGAAAGCTTTTTGAAGGTGCTTTCAGGTCCTGCGGCAAGGGAGATGATCAGAAAGCTGCCATAAGCTTCAGACCCACTTGACAAATGAGGAACTATTTTGGCGCTCTGTAAACTGCTGTCACATCAGTTAGAAACACTAATTAGAACTACTTTGCTATTGAAAGTGTCCAGTGCATTAAATACCACTTCTGCTTATTGCAATTAGCTTATCCATTGACTTATACTTCATACCACAAGACTATCAAAGATGGAAATGCATAAGGGATTGTTTAATAATTTATGAGGGAAATTAGAACTGAATGTCAAATAGCTTTTGTCTGCTACCCTTTGACCTTTCATTCCTCACCGAGCACGAAGCTCACATGTGAAATGTGCTCATCCTTGGTTTTATGTAGCTGGAGAGGAGTCAACAACCCAAGATAAGCAAGCAAGCATCAGCTTATGTTGTCTTTTTCTCACCGTGATGTGGAGGTGAAGCGATGTGGGTAGCTTCTGAGAAGCAGTTGGTCATCATGGTACCATGCAGTATGTAAAGTGAGAGAATTTTGGTCTCTCCAGAATGGTTCTTATTATCGATAAAGCACCAAGACTGTTAAATAATCTATACACCACGTGGTGTTCAGAGCACGGTGATGATTTTTAATGCCATTTCCTTTCTTTGCAGGGCAAATTTTCAGATGGCAAAATCTAGTAAAAAAGTGAGCTTGTTTCTAAAGACTGACACAACTTCATCTTTTTGTTATAAAGCTTAATTGTGAATCTGCAATGTTTCAACATTAGGAATAAGAAAAAGAAAATATGAAAAAAGTTTATCAAGCCTTAAAAGACAGAAGTGTTCCAGCCTCTAAAGATGTTGTAGCTCTACATTTTACATAGATGTTTTTATATGAGGGGGAAGAAAGTATCACCCCAAATAGCTGGCCTGCAATCTAGTGCTCAAAGTCATAAGGCTGCATTTCTCACCCTGGTTTGTTGTTTTTTGGGTTTTTTTTACTTGGTCTAGGCACTTTTTCTTTCTACTTGTATTCCCACTGAAGATGATAGTCTTTAGTTCTGTTACCACGGTGTTAAGGAATATCAAGAATTGTTTTGTTGTTTTTTTTTTTAAATATAAGATAGCTGTGTTACCACCCCTGATACTTCTCAAGAGCTGGAATTATTTTCTCCTTTGGTCTTTTTTGTTGTCTTTAGAATTATTTTTCTTGTTCTTTGAGACCACATCAGAGTGCCTGTGTTCTGCTCCTCAAAAATTAGTTAAGGTATAACCACAACTGTTTTTTCTAAGAGCATCCATTTGAAGAAGCAGACAGTCCGTGTGAAATCTGCATGTGCTGCTTCAGTGGCTCTGCTCCTCTACCTGCTGTAGCAAAAATGTGATGGTGACTTTAATTTTTCCAGAAATTCACGGAAATGTTGAGATTTTCTGGCCATTATGGAGCTATGGACCTGCTATGGGAGCTATGGAAAACTTTTGAGGTTCTACTGTGACTCCACTGCTGCCAGCAAAATTGGTATTGATGCTGGTGGAGCTGAGGACCAATGTCAGGGTGGGAGACACAGAGGATGTGTGTTTGTCCCAGCCTGGGGCTTCATGTTCCTTCATTTCTAATTGTCTTCTGCCTTCTTTTAAGACTGGCAACCTCAGACCAGAGGGAAAAAGGGTGATATTTTTAAGCATGATGGAATTTAACTTGTAATTGCTGATTCCAGAGCAGCCAGTTGAGAGGTAAGAGCATATGAGGAGGCTCATAATCTCCAGGATTTACAGATGCTGAAAATGAGCAGGAAACCAGGGTGCCGTGACCGGGCTGCAGTGCAAGGGAGCAATGCATGCTTATGGATATCCATACTGCAGACACAACATTCCCAGCAAATTTCGCATCGCTTGCACAACTTTGAAAATCTCTGTGGTTTGATGTTTGTGTCAGGTTTCACCTGGTATTAGTCAGACCTTGCGTCGTATTTAATGTCAGTTTTGGTATCCATCTGCCTGAGACAGGGTGTCACAATATATTCCATTGCTGGCAAGTTTCGACAGGGAAGCAGTAACTTATGCATTGACTGTTTCCCATGAGGTTTCATGTTCCTGTAAAATCAGCCATTTAGAGAGAAAAAAGAAACTGCAGCATTAGTTTAACTTGCTATTTCACATGAAGCTGCCGAGACAATCCCTGTGAAAAACCAGCATTTCTTCTGATGTCCAGTGCTGTATGACACGCATTGCAATGCCGCTCGCTTCCCTGACAGGATTTTAACAGCCAGTACTGATTTAGGCTTTTTCCTTTGTTTAAAGCTCCTCTGTGGCTGGCCACAACCTGTCAGTTCAAAGAAGGGATCTGGTTTTTCCTGTAGCACACTGAGTGAGTAGAAAGCGTGCTGCTGTGTACGTGGTGTGTATTGAGAGCCTGCCCTCGCAAAATACAAGTGTGGTACAGGAGAGTTCCCTCCTGCTCGGCCCTTTGCTCCTCAGAAGTGGCAAGTGCTCCCAGCCCCATCATGGGACACAAGGAGCTGCCTTCTCCCCAGTCTCGTTGTACTGCTCGCTGCTTGTCAGCAGTCCAGGTGCAGCACACTGGCTGCCAAAGGTCAAACCTTAAACTCCTTTGTAAAGACTATTGATTCGGAGTGACTCCTGTACAAGTGTAGATTTTCTTCACTAGAGCATCAGTCATGCTATTCATACTGTGTGTATTTTTCAGTGACTCTAGAGCAACCCTTAAACATGTACCACATAGTTCCACTGCACGAGTAGAAGGGGTTGTTGCTGCAGTTCTGTTTGCTGACTGCTCTTCTGCCTTTCTGTGATCCACAAATATGCCAGTGGAGTATTGGGAGTGTTGCCTTTGTGCAATCCCAAAGAAAACCTGGAAGGAGAAGTTACTTTTGTAACTTTAGATAATTTCCTTTTCATGATGCCAGAGGCATTTTTGGTTTTTTATACTGCTTCAGACATTCTTGGTGCCCCATTTTTTGTGCAGAACACTTCTAACACACTAGAAAGAGTTTGGCCTTTAGTGTAGAAAAAAGATTTACCTGCCAAATTTCAGGAGGAGGAAGCCGTGGCCATGCAGGTTGGTGCCTGATGAGGGTGTATCTGGGGGGCTTTGCCAGGATGTGTTGGCATGGGGGGTGGGCTCTCTAGTGCAAGTTCCCCTCCTGACTGCCCTTGTCTTGCCATGGCATGCTGCTGGGGCTCCCAGTCTCACTCGTGCCCCAGCAGCCAGAAGGATTCAGCTGCTTTTGATGCCAAGGAGGTAGAAGTATGTAGTAAAGTTGGGGTTTTTTATTATTATGATAGAAAATAGTTAGGGAATTTTTTTCCCCATTTAACCAAGGTACCTACTAAAATTCCAAACTTCTGTGTCTGGGACAGCCCAGTTGAATGCAGTTGGATTGGGGAGACACATGCTCTTCTGGGCTCTGGCTGGACTTGGTCCCTTAAAACTTCTGTAGATGGAGAAATTCACATGAATAGTTTAAAACAGTTTTCAAATAATTTTATTTGAAAATAAATATGCGATGTACCAAAATACTCAATAAGTAGCTGAGCAGGAGAAAGCTATAAGAAAAATTGTTGTTGTGTAAAGATATATAGTTGAAACAATAGATTGATATCCAATAATTTACTACTACTAAGTTCTAAAAACCAGATGACTGCAAAGTGTTTGCTAAACCATTCTTTTGTCTGACATATGGTTGGATTATGTGAACTGACTCACCATTTAAATGGGGCTACTGAGATTGGTGTGTTATTGATTCAGACAATCCTTGACCTCGGGGATAACACTTGCTGTTAACAGAGGAAACTGGCTTTTAGGCTAGAATTCTCAATCTCTCTGCATCTCTGTTATTTGACAATACTGAAAACAAAAAGATTAGGGAAGCAAAGCATGAGTTAATGCCAGCAAAGTCAAACAGCTTTCCCTGGACTGCTTGTTCTGATGAAATAGTGCTGGTGCTCTCCAGAAGAAAAATCCAGAGGTGCTGAGACTTTAGTCCTTTGTATTCAAATTTTCAACCAAGCTGCTCTGTGTGTATGTATACTCATACAAAAATACCTCAAAGCTATCTTATTTCACTGGGATTGGGGCTTTTTGTATTTTTAGTTATGCTGAGGTGAAGCTCCAGATGCAAAATGCTTGAAGTCTTCCACTCACTCTTTTCTTCAGGGCAGGCACAAGATTCCCATGACATAACATCAGGTTTGAGACTGTTCAATAAATGTCAAGTGCACCTGGGTTAGGGTCACCCTGTAAGGACCCCTGCAGCCAGGCAAGACACAGCCTGGTAACACAGGCACCAGTGTTGCACACTGCATGGCCTTGGGCAGGGGCTTTGCCTGGTCCTTGCTGATGACTGGCACCTCTATGTTATGCTCTGAGAGAGCCTAATGAATGCAGACATGGACTTCCATGCCCACACACAGTCATATCTTCATTTTGCTAGGTAGTCCTACCCTGCGGGGAGCCTGAAGACATGCTCATCTATGCAAGGGCTGTGGTCAATCTTAAAATGGGAGTTTGGTCTCCTTGGGCTCCCTGTAGAGTCAGCTGAGAGACATGAGCTCTTCTTCAAGGCAGTTTAGAGTAAGTAATTATGGAAGGAGCCTTCTCAGCTCATTATGAGCTAGAGAGACCAAGTGTCCCCAAACAAGCATTGACGTGAAGTCACTGACACCTCTATCTTCTCCATCCCACCCGTAGAGCAACCAGCACTGTTGTTTTGCAATATCAGCATCCTCTGCAAAACTTACAGTCCTGTTGCTGCTGGGGAGAGGGATGCAGAGAACAGGTCTGTCTGTCCAAAGTGTGGCGCAAGGGCAGCACCGGCCTGGGCTGTCTCCACTGGAGGCTGTGGGGCTGGCGTGTAGGGCTCACTGGCAAGCAGGAGGGCTTCTGGGGCCTGCATGTGGAGCTGAGTTAGTGAAGGATGGAGTTCTGTGTGTGGTTTCTTCTTTTCCTTCCAGTCCTTGTGCAGAACACAAATGTTCTGTGTCATGGAGCAAGGAATTATGACTAGGATGCACAGGAGAATGCAGAGGATGCCTGGGATATACGAGGTTATTGTGAGATTTGTCTACTTCAGGTGTTTTTTGATATCACAGGATATTTGGTCAGGATTTGTCAAAGAAAAGCTTTATTTTTGAGAGCTATCAGTGAGCACTGCCAGGCTGCCTTCAGGACCTTTTCTTTGCAGAGAAACCCCAAAATAACAAATGAGTAACACAGCAGACTGTTGATCAGTCTTAAATTAACTGAAAGCTTGCACTTGTTTTTTGTTGTTTTTTTTTTTTACAGGCTATCATCCCTAAGCCTGTCTCTAGCCCAGGCACTGTACCTTCTCAACCTGTCATTCATCAGATTCTGAACAGCTGTCAGTCATCAGACATTGAGCAGGTAGCCTGGCACTTGCCCAACAGGTACTGTCTGAGGCTGCAGCTGTCAAACAAATGCTTTATGGAGAATTATTTTCTGGCTTTTTCTCAGCTATTTCAAATCCCAGGTTGCAAATCAGTTTCTTCTTTTTTAGCTATATGGAAGCAGAATCAGATGCACCTGGATGCTTTTGAAAACAATTACTTCTAATACTATTTACCAGTGCAAGCATCCATCCTCAGTCCTTCCTCTGTAGACTATAACACTCACCCCTTTCTTGCTCTTTCATATGCAAACACTATGTCTATGTTATAATCACCAAGCATAAGTCAGATAAAAGCAAAATCTGATGTATTAACAATGAAAATGTTCTTCTGAATAAAAGCATGGATTACCATGGGAGTTTTCCTAGGATTATGCTATATATTTATTATGATTAAGAGCCTCAGAACTTGTCTCTGAAAGACTTGCTTTTCTGATTGAAGTGAACAACATTTTTCTATGCTGATTTCCTATGCAGGTTGAAGAATGCATAGTTTTTACTAGGCATAAAATTTCACTGAAATAATATTGGGAAAAAGGCAATGGACAATGATCTTTCTGTAGTCTCTCCAGTGCTATTGAAACAAGGTGCAGAGGGAGCTGGTCTTTGGGAGCCTGAAATCTCCCCCACTAATGGTTTTGCAAACAGAAATCCCTTTGTGGCACTAGCTGCGTGGACTGGGCTGCTGCAGGCTCTCCTTGCTACGATGTCCAAGCTGCATGGCTGGAAGGCCCCACAGTGGGGACTCGAAAGTGGAGCACTGTGGCATTTGTGTGCTAGGCTTTGACCATATTTCCCTTCCAGTTTCAGGATGCTCCAAACCATTTGCTGACCTTTTGAAGGTTTCCTAAAGCCAAGTCCAAAAGCATTGGTGTTAAACACTGATAGCACTGAATGGGTTACATGCAATGTCTCATTTGCTTTTACATGTTTAGATGATGGTCTGCTACTGCCAAGTGGTGGCAGCCAAAAAATTTATCAAAAACAAGCATGAAGTAGATGAACAGAAAGCCTGTGCATGCAGAAACGGTGCTGTCCCCTTTCAGGACACAGAATTGTCACTGAAATACTGACATATGTCACGCAACAAGCCTACCCATGTCCAGACAATGCAATGGCCATGTCCCGTTGAGATCTGTAACTCAAGGCAAGGGACAGCCAGATGGCACAGCTTAAGTTCAATTTTTCTAGCAGTAAAAGAAATCCAGCAAAGTCTTCACAATTATTCCTAGATGGATCAACGTAGCATCAGATAGTAGTGCACACATCATATTGAAGCTGAATCCATGCTGGCAGAGAAATGCTTTCACTTCAGCAAGTTCTTGAAGCACCTCATTTCCTATGAGCTAGATTATTTTTTCATAAATTGTAGGAAACAAATAAGATGAGTTTAGCCCTTGCCTTTGTTGCTGAATGTGGCAAGCTGATCTGTGAGTAATGGAGCAAACAGAGCAATCTGTTCCAGAGCCTCCGCAAAATTTTCCATTGTTTGGGAAACGAATCAGTCCATTCTCTGCATGAAAGGGAAAGTCACGCTTAGGAACTTGATTTGTTGCAATGATCTTCTTTAATGCATTGCACTACTAGTGACATTCTTGCTGATATTGGGGTCCTTTGAGTGTTTTGTATCAGATTTATTTTCTTGCCAGGAAATTGAAACACCTGTATAAGTAAGGAAGTCAATCTTTTATTCTTTCTAGCCCAGAAGTATACCTGCTAACAGGCTTCAGATCACACCACGTTCACAGCAGCACAGAACCAAGGTACAAGTTTGCTAGTGATTTTACTCCATCTTCCTATTGCAGTGTTAAGTTTCATCTTTACATTAACTCATCTGTCTAGGGCATGAAGAGTCCTTTGGCAGCTCAGAGCAGTGTTTGGAAGGGCATGGCTTTTACCATGCTCAGGTGGTTGCTAGACTGGAGCTTCTTAGATTCCTTTAAACTAAGAAAAGGCTAAAAAAAAATAAATCTAACTCATGAGTTCATGTGATTTTCATGAGTTCTAACCTGAATGCCCCCTCCCGCCCCCTCCTTAGGAAGGAAGATCTGGTTTTACAGGGAATCTCTACCTGGGCCATGTAATTCCAGAGTAAACTATATGAAGATGCTTTTAACCAGGAGAAAGATACTGGAGACAGGAGTGAAAAATAAAGGGGAGTAGGAGGGAGAGGGAGCGAAGAGAGCATAAACTTTATCCATAAAGGCACCTCTATCTACAAGGATGGGGAAATAGTGCTGAAACTTCCCTTGCTGGGTTCAGGGGTAGGCAATGTGAATGCAATTGTGCCCTCTCATACAGGAATTCTTTTAGCTCAGGGGAAACCTAATCAAATATCTTCTCTTCCCATGGCAGCATGCTCAGAGGCTCTGAAGGCATGGCAGATGTGACAGCTGTCCTTGTACCGTTACCCTAACCTGCCTCGAGAGTCAGCAGATCTGCAGTTGCTGGGGCTCAGCTCAAAGCTTTCGTGGCCTCCTTGAGCATCTCACTGTTCCGAGAGATTTCAGGTGCAGTTGCTTTAGCGGGGTGCAGGTGAGTCCCAGAGGTTGAGCTTTAACAGGGCACCTGCCCTGTGGCTGGAGAAGAAAAGCACAAGGTCTCAGCTTGCTGACTGAGGAACAGCAGTGTAAAAGAAACAAAAAATACATTTTCATTAGATAAACGAGAGATGAAAGATCTCTACATCAAGATCTTAGTGGCTCTAGGGCAAAATCCAAGTTTGGGAATCTGGGTGTGTGCAGTGCCCCATCAGCCTGAGCAGCATGCCCTGCCAAGCAGGGACATCTCTGCTTCTGCTTTTGTTGTTCTCTAACTCTCCTGAGCTGTCCTTGCATTGCACCTCCTGCATGTTACCAAGCACTCCTGTTGACCAGGTCCTACAGAATTGCCCTGGTCTTGCAGTGAGTGGAGTCCTGATGGAGTTCCAGCACCTTGCCCTTTAACAACCCAGCAGGGGCAAAGGTACTTGCCCTAGGCCTCCCAGCACCTCGGGAGTCTGATTCCTCCCATCATCTCAAAAAAGAGTCTGGGAAATACAGGTGAGATGTTGCTTCTACTGGGAAAGGGATTAATTTTGCTCTCTCTTTTTTTTTTTTGTTTGTTTTTTTTGTTTTGTTTGTGTTGTGGGTTTTTTTGTTTGTTTGTTTAATCTTTATTTTCTCTTTGCTCCTCTGAGAGGAATGTGGGCTCAGCTTGCAAGGAGTTAGGAGTAGACCGTACTCTTAAAGAAAAGCCTGAAATTCCAGGGAAAGATTTTACTCCTTTTGTCTGCTTCTTGGTAGCAGATGCTCATTAAAAGGAGAGGCTGAGTTTCAGTTACAGGTCTATTACAGAGGTATAAACCTGATCTAAAAGTTCACTTTGGATCCTGATTTTCTCTAAAGTCTGCTGAAATTCAGATTTAGGCTGACCTAGTAAGTGCTGCTCAGAAACATGCTATGCAGAATCTTTCTGGGCTATGCCTAGGCTAAATCAACTCCTGGCAGGTCTTGGTGGTAATGTTGTGAAATGCGGTCTGTGGGGTGTGTTTTTCAGGGGTCATTCAGCAGTGTCTCGCCACAGAGAAGAGCACTATTGAACTCCTTGAGAAAGCTATGAAATTTCATACACTGGATGCAACCCCAGGAGACTAATCCAGCCCCAAACACTATCGCTCTTAGATTTGTGTTTCATTCAAGAAGCCATGAAGCAATCTATTTTGCCAGAAAAAAAAAATCATTATTTTATCATCATTCTGAGTGCTTTCCATGAGAGCAAAATTTATCAAAAATGCCCAAGGTCTTTGAGAAAGATCTCAATTGTGCAGAAGAGCATTACATTGATTGTGAACTTAGCCTTTCTTTGTTTTTTCTGCTTGTCATTTTTACTTAAATATAATATTAATGAAGACCTAAAAGTGACCTTTTACTATTGCCCTTTATTTTTCTAGAAAGATTGTTCACAATCCTACAGCTATCTTTGTCTACTTTAGAAGCTTCTTGCTTCTTATTACTACCACCAGGATAATGCTGCATTATTCCACCAATGGAATATGCCAATAGATAGAAAGACAGAGCCGTGACGAAATGCAGAGCCATGGCTTCTGTTTGAAAGCACGCAGGTTCCTCTGTATTATGTGCATATACAAATGTATCTTCCAAGTTGTAGCTGTAGTACAACGTATGAATTAAATCATGACACATTCTTTCTATTAAAGTTGTGTTGTCTTTGCCATTATCCCTTTTTTCCAGAAAATGAGTACAATGAAAAATTGATTCTAGCTGTATTGGACCACAGCAAAATAACAAAAGGTGATTGTTACATTATCAAAGTCCTCTCAGCTTCCATAATACAGGAATCAAAAGCCCCTGTCTATCTTCTCAATCAATACTGCACCTGAGTCAAATTTTCCTAGGAAACACTTTAAAGGTGTCCGCTGTATGTTATTTAGATTTAACAAATGCATTATTCAGGCTGTCTTCATTTATTTTGATTACCTGAGATTGCTCTGCTGTCCCTGTGAGTTATATAAAGCCTAATATTAAATGCCACACTAGACTAGTATGTCAGTAACAATATCAGATGACTTCTCTTATGTGAGGCAGTGTGACAGCTGAACAAGTACACTTCGTAAAATGTATGTGGAAAACTTGTGTTCAACAGGGCTGTTTCATTGCACACCAGGCTCTTTCTAAAAGGTAGAGCAAGGCTGAGGGCTTCAGGTAATGGTTGCTGGAACAGCATGACCTAATTGGAAGCAGATTTGGGAAGAGTGTCAGTGGACACTAGAGTCTGAATTTCCAGAAAAGAAAAGTCAGTGTCAGCTGCCTAAAACTGCCAGCTATGCTTTACAGCCGTGCTTTTTAATAATTTGAACAGGCAATGCTTAAGAGCAGCTAATTTACTGCATGCCTCAATAGCAGTCTGAAACTATTGAGCATCTAGTAAGAACAGAGAAATAAGTGAGCAGCTCTAAAGACGCGGCCATCATTTCAACGTGTGCATTTGCATATTCCATCTAATGCCTGAAGTCAGATGCCTAAAATTAGTAGATTTATTTGGATGTGTGGAAATAATTGTAATTTGTTTCACAGCAATCAATTTGTGATGCTTTGATTTCCCTTTCTACAGAATTAAATTAAGGGGCAAATATGATTTTCAAGATACTTTTCATCATTCCCTCTGCTTGAAGTTTTGTCAAGTTTGACACACCATAAACCAACAGTCAGCCATAAGTAATAAATACGAAAAAATCTCCAATAAAATTAAAAAAAACAGGCATAGAAATAGGGAGAACCAAGGGATAGCTCAATAGTACTTTGCCAGGAAATGTGACTGTAACGGGGGCTCTTTTCCTCATCTGTGCCATTTCTAGATGGCACCAGTGGTCTGAGTCAAGGGGCTGTGCCTGATGGGCTCTGTGTGTGGCCACGTGTGAGGGCAGGGAGCAAGATGAAGGGCTGAGCAGCACTTCAGCGGTGCCTCCATGGTCTTCCACCCACAGACCTGCTCTCTGGTGTAAGGCATGGGTTAGTTGAACTGTGGTGGCCCCATCCCAGCAGGGGAAGGAAAAAAAATTGCTTAAAGGTTAACTTCAAAGCCCTTAATCCTTGCACAGCTCCAAGCACAAAAGTATTCCATCTTATTATTCCATTATTCTTTCTTAAACTTGTTTACTTTTTTATTTTTTTTGTTGCAGCTGACCACAGGAGGACTGGACTGAGCAGTGTGTTGCTGCAGTCAGCCCCGGAGCTGTGCCATGCCGGCAGGCAGCCGCTGCTGAAGCCTGCCCTGCAACCCCAGCGTGCCCAGCACAGCCCAGTAGGTGACTGATGACCCCAGCATGCAGTGTCTTTCCATGATCCAGCCAAGCTGCAAGCTTTCTGCACTAGCTTGTGCCCTGTTCTCAAGCCCTGGAAGGGTCAGTCCCTTCTCCACCTGCACTCATGGAGGCACCTAAATGAGGGGGGAGAAGAGCTGGGCCAAGTGGAAAGCTGCTTACAGTTGTCCTGGCCAGCTATGGGGAAAACTCAACATCTGATGTCTGCGTTGACTCAGGTGAGGCCCTAAGATGCTTATGTCAAACGTTTTTAACCTTTAGCTGACATTACTTTGACACTTTGGTGAGAACGGGCTTTTCTGGGAGCAGTGCGCACCTCTGCTTCCAGGACAGCTTTGCTGGTGGCATTTCGGGAGTTTTATTTCTCCTTCCAGCCAGAACCAGAAGGAAGGATAACAAGAAATCATGTATGCTGGACCTGGATGAAGGCTATTGATACTGGAAGTTGATCTCCATCTATCCCTCCTTCCACGTGCCTGGTCCCTGGGAAGAGGTGTACACAGATCTCATCTGTGTTTCCTCCCCTGGTCTTGCTGTGAGCACTCAGCAGGTTCTGCCTTTGCTGGGGGCACCCTGGGGTGGCAGGAGGGGGCTTTCCCTGAGAATCTTCAGTCCTGCTGTCTGCAGAAACGAGCTGCAAACCTGCAGCTTAACTCTGGTCCTTAATACATTCATCTTGCCTCATAAATATAACTAGCAGGTGAACGAAAAACTGAGCTTATGATGGGATTCTGACTTTCATTAAGGAGTTTTGTACCCATTTAAAAATATATGCAGGAGCATGTTGCTGATTATTTTAAGAACCTATGCAAATTTATTGATTTGCAGTAGGAAAAGCTTGCTGTGATGTGTAAATTAAGCCATTTAAATCATCCTGTTTGGTAACTGAAGCACTAGCTCTGTTGACCCAGTGAGTTAATATCCTGTTCTCCACTGCAGTTTTACAGCTGCACTTGTGGTCCTTGCTGTCCCCTTGCTTGCCTGCACCAGCAGATAACCCCCTGCCACTACCTGGTCTAGGCTTCAGTAGGCACTACTTTAGGGTCCCCCAAAGCGTGCTGGCTGCCTCCCCAGCTGGGCAGGAGGGGCTGCCCATGGTAGGATATATTACCACATCAATCCAGCAGATAGTTATGTTAGTTCTCAGGCAAACGCATGCAGCCCCCATATCTGTTACACCAGAGCTGAGCCATCGCTACCTGAAGTGCCAAGGGAAATGTTCATAGACACAGATGGTTGAGGTCTGAGGTAGCGTAAGAGGTTCCTGGGAATCCCCACCTTGGCTCTGCCCTGAAGAGGGGCACAGCCCAAAATAACATGTTGCATAAGAGGCTCTATTAACAGGTGCTCTTAATGAAAAAGTTGAGAAGAGTATTTTCTCTGGCAGCTTGGTTTGATGCTAACATCATCATTTACACTTTCAACTGAGTTGTTCTCAAATCTGCTTCTTTTCTAACAATAGAATAATTCAGTAATTGAGGGATTATTTGATGCAGAAGTAATGCACACATCATCTGACAAAGGAAAAAGACTGACTGTTGAAAACCCTGCACACAATGCATGTAGCATTTCCCCACTTAGAAAACAGCAGGCTCTCAGGGCAACAGACCACTGGCTGGGACAAATGATATTAGGACAAGTGGCTCAAAACAATAACTCAGCCCTGGTAGGAAATGCTGCATCCTTTCAGGGACAATACAACGTTATAAAACTTCCAGATGAAACTGGAAAAAAAATTAAATGCAAATGTTAAAATGCATGTTTTAGTTCTCACATTTTACAAATTTAAGAGGTGCTGAATTTTACTGACAGCTTTCTTGGCAGCAAGTGAATTCCAAAGATGCACATGCAAATATTTGTCAAAACTGAATTTTCAATTTTGCATGCAGGAGGATTACTCCAGAAGTGCTGGCACACTCACTTGCTCACAGAAGAAAAGTAGTGTCATGTGGCATGTCTGGCCAATCACAGGGAAACCGTGTATTTTTAATTTTAAATATTCTAATTAATCCATAGAGTAAAAAAATATAGTGAAAAGAGAGTCACTGAATATATTTGAATAACAAATAAATTCAAGATGGTGTGATTGGCTTATATATTCCCTGAGCAAGGAGAGACAAAATTAATCAGATAAATTATTCATTTTGAATTATTTGTTCAGCTCTGCTTTTACAAGTAGAGGCCTAATACTGACATCTGGATTTTGCAGCTGGCTACAAAAGCTCTTGTCTGGTGTGTCCTATTTCCCTGATAGCCACCACTTTGCTTGGGGTCCGGCTTTTTCACACACGAGCACAGCGTTTGCTGCGATGAAGTATTTTCTGTGAAAGAGCTGCTAAAAGCAATTAGGTCTTGAGTAGCAGGCACTGGAAATCTTAACGTGCTTGTTGACCAAAAGGCATTAGAAATGTGATGTTGCCCATTTCTACTAAATCACTGCAACACAAATAGCGTTCCTCTGCCTTGGCCTTTGAGCAGAATTAGATTCAGGTTAGAGTGCATCCGTACATCTACCCGAAAGCACTCAGTGCAGCCATCCTAATTGCACCCCAGATATCTAGACTGTATTTAGATAGAGGATTTAATGGCTCTGCTACCAAAAGTCTGTTAGCCTTTATTGCATTTATTTTCATCAGAAAAACTAATCATTGTGTTCTCTGAGATAAATACAGTAATTAAAATATAATTCTTCTGTCTTTGATAGTTATGTGATGTATGGTACTGGTCTACAGCCTTGTTCCAAGCCATATGGGAGGGAAAGAAGAAAGTTGAACTATTTGAACATGTATCAGTCTCCTGATGTTACTAAAGCGCTGCTCTGAAAACCAGAGAGGGGACAGCAAGTTGCTAGGCAGGGCTGTGTGCTTCCTCGGCAGCACATCTCTGGGCCGAGGACAGCAACCTGTCCCGCACAGTCAGTGAGGAGGTGAGGATGTGTTGAGGCATGACAGGGCCCCCACTGTGACTGGCAGGGCCTGGATCTTGTCTGAAGCCCGAGGTCTCACCACTTCCATGAAGCAAAGCAGCAAGATGCTAGAGCATCACTCTCTTCCATCCGCTGTGGTTAAGTGGTGGAATGACAAACGAGGCTGCAGCACCGTCTCGCTGAGGCAAATTTGAAGTGCTAAATGATCTGTCTCTGCTCCAAAAGCTGGGTGTGAGGCTCAGGGTTCCACTTGACACCTGCCAGCCATGTCCTGCTGCACAGGCAGCAGCCGGGGCTGTGTGGGTGCTGCTCCAGCCTGGGCAGGGGCCAGGGCTCGTGTGGAGGGGAGTTGTGTTGGAGCTGGCAAAACTTGGAGCAGTATGGTCAGCTCATTTCATAAAAGCCACCAGATGATCGTGAATTTCCTTGCCAAACCTGACTGTATTTGAAATGTGAACATACAGGAATGTAAGCAGCTCTGTCAGCTCCCGAAAAATTACATTTTCTGCAGTCTGCAATACTTGTTCTGTTCCATATGCGGAGGGATTTTTATGAAATGTTCCAGGCAGCAAGTGGAAAACTCTGTGGTGTACTGGCACGATAAAGCTCTCTTGCATGAATGCAGTGCTTTCCACTTAAAGTGACTTGCATAAGTGGAAATATTATCCCCATTTTGCTGATGAAGAAACTGAAGCCCAGCACTTCCTTTGAGTCGCATCCAGTGAGCAAGGATGAAGCCAAGAATGAATGTGCTGACACGCAGGATTTCCCACTGCCACCAGACAGGTTGTCTCCACTGAGAATATTTCATTCTGACTTTATAGTCATTTTCTTCGTGATTAAAGCACCATCTTACTAACCATTTTCTTTTCACAGGATAGAAAAAAAAATTAATAAAATCATCTGTGTTTGCTTCAATCTGCTCACACAGAGATGCTCTGGAGGTGGGAGACTTTGCAAGCTTTACTTGCGATGACTGGTCAGAGCTGGAAGAGGCCACATCCTAAATTAACTGATGCAACTGGTGCCTGGGCTGAATCTGTATATGTGCGCATCTACAATATACAGAAGCCAGCAAAATGTGGCTCCAGGAAGACTTATGTTGTCTATAAGGAATCATTATAGCTTTGGTTAGAATTGTTAACAATTCAACAAAATGATATGAGACATAATTATATGAGTTATTGATCGATGCATATTAAAGAAGATTGCTATTTATAGGTCATTATGAAGTGTTGTTGGGGCCTTGGAGTGCATCAATAAAATCATTTATTTCTTCACATGGATACTAAAGAAGACTTAGAAAGATGCCATGTGCGGAAAGCTGCTTGTGCCAGTAAATTATATTTACATCTGCTGCATATGGATAGACGGGATACAGGCCAAGTATGTGATGGTGGGAAGCAGCTTGCTGCTTCTGTTTTGGGAAAGTTCATCACGGTTGAAATTTTGGACAAATTAGATTCTGAATCAAACTAGAGAGAGAACAGTAGATGAGCTCAAAACTTCGCCTGCTCCAGAAACTCCATTCAGAATAATGTGCTGTCTCACGTGTCTTGTCTTCCCATCAAAGTCTTGAAGACCTTTTTTGGTTGCCAGTGGGAACAGAGAAGAAGAGAAGATCTTGTACTGAAATGAAGAAAAACATGCACAAATCTGTTTCGCTCCGAGCACCCTGTTTGGAAAATGGAGGGCACAAACAAGGTCCATTTTTGCTGCAATTTGTGTACAACTGCAAAGAGAATTAAGATACGAAAATCAAACTGTCAGTGGTGAATCTGGTCTTCCACACTGGTTTGTGCCTGAACTCAATCTAGAGTATAGACAAATCCAAACAGAGATTTTGGGCACAGCACAGGCTTGGAGATGAAGGATACAGATACAGTCATTTTGTCCTCAGAGGCAGACAAGTGCAGGAATTTCCCTGGCACAGAACCAGAACTGAACAGTGTCCTCACAGGAAGGTCCCCTGATCCAGTTTTGCACCTTCTTAGGCTCCCATCCTGCTGCCACCTCCCTCCAGCTGGCAGTGGGGGACTGGCAGGAAATATCTGGGGTGTTATCACCAGTGTGATAACAGGCCCAACCTCCACCTGGCACTCTAGCTTGAGGAGGAGCTTCCCCTGGGGCAAGGACAGCAGTGATGACAGTCTCGTTGCCCTTCCTGCCTGGGGCAGGGGCTGCTGCCTGCAGTCCTTGCCAAACGCCTAGGAGTCGAAGCATGCCCATGTGGGCAGACCTGAACATGGGGGAGGAAAATGCAGAGAGCTCGTCGGTGTCTGTGTGGATAGTTTGTTGACTTGTAGTGGAGAGGCGGCGAAAAAGGCATCGGGTGCTGTCAGGGCAAGACCTGTGTTAATGTGACTGTGCTGTGAGATGCTGTCCTTCGCTTCTTGAGACCCAGAATCCCCTCTGGTGGACAGGGTTCTCAGGAGGAAGCAAGGGTCCTGAGTTGCTGGTGGTTGGAGTTGGAGTGTAAAATGGGGGACTTAAGAGCTGCCTTCTGCACCTTGCCTGTGCATAGCAGTGTGGCTGCAGGTCCCTGCCCGGCAAGCAGCCTGCCTGGATTTGTCATGAAGTCAAGGACACTTGCTGATCCCTGTTCTTTTCCTGGGCAGGCAACCTCTGATCCCAGCATGGAGCATCCTGCGAGGGTGCCACCAGCATGCTCTGCTGCCGGGGCGTACCCGTGGATGCTCCACAGCACGTACCCCCCTTTCTCCTGCCACTATTTCACTTTCATCTGTGTGCCGAGTCAAGCTCAGACAGTGACAGTTCAATGTAGTAGATCACAAATGTTGAGTATTTTTCAAATCTAAAATCACATTTTTTTTCTGTCTGCAGATACAGAAGCCAAAGGCAACTGAAGACCCTTTCCCAAGCCTTGGCAGGACACCTGTGGCAGGGACTGGAGCAGATCTGACTCTGCAGACAGGCTTCTGCCTTGAACTCAGGGACTCCTGGGAAGTGCTACAGTGAGCCCCACAGACATCTGAAGAGGTAAATGCCTGTTTCACCACTACAATGCAAATGTGTCTGGTGTAGTCCCCCAATGTGCACACTCCTGCCGCTGTCACTTCTTTGTGTCTATCCAATTTTGGATTATGTTTGCCTCTCAAACTTAATAATTTTGACAAGTTAATTTCAGGCTGTTCCTGACAAGGAACATAGCTACAAGGAATGAAAAACAAGAGGAGTGAAATGCTCTGGCCAGATAATAGCTTGATATTGCATGGCAAGCTACTTACATCTCGTGACTATTGAAAATGTTGATATGGAAGTGCATCTTGTTTGCCCAGAGAAAGGAACGTAACGTCTGCTCTGCTGACAAATGGCTGAGCATCCCGAAGCAGCCACTTTGTGTGCTGTTGGAAGGTGGCATGTTTAGGTTAAACCAAAGGTATTCCAAAAAAGTTAAAGCAAAAAAAATTCCTAGCTTAGCAATTTAAGAATGCTGTAGGTATTTCCAATCTGGGTCTTCAATACAGTGGCCACAGCACTTCAGGTCAGCCCAGTCCAGGTTATACATCCAGAGCTTGGCAGCTTGGGCAAGGGCTGATGCCATGTCGTTGGCTCAGCTGTACCCATGGGTTTGCTCTGTCCTCCTTCCCCTCTGCTTCTCTGGCAATGCTGTTCCCACCAAACCCTGAGAACAAATGGTATTTGGTTTGATTCCCGGTGTCCGGGCATGTACCACTACTAGCCCTGTGGTAGTAGGACAACCCTACCGGTAGTTGTCTCAAAGGCCATGTGTTTTGGTGAGGAGCGCATCCCCTCTGCCTGCTGTTGGGACCAGTACGGCATTTATCTTTGCAGGGAGGAATAGTTGAGCCCATGACTACAAACATTTGTCACACCAGAGATGGGGCAGGTCCCAGCATGTCTCAGAGGTGCCAGTGAGCACCCTCCCGTCCCCCTTTGGTTTTGGGGCTCACTGGCAGGCCCTGCTCCCAGTATCCAGCTTGAAGAGCAGCCCCTGCTCCCTCGAGGTGGTGCACCCCAGGCACAGCACCACACAACCAGCACGAGGGGTTTCTGGCTGCGGAGGGAAGAGCTCTGTGGCTTACCCCATCTGGCCCCTCCTCCACAGGTGATGAAAACTTTGGTGCGTAAATTAAAGAAAATTTAAGAAAAATTGGCTAGAGAAATTAAAACTGCCTGAGGCAGCTTAACTTGTACAGCAACACATACAGTACTTAGCACCCTAGATTTCATTATTCTTAACAGCATAACTGGAGTCCTATTTTCACACATTAAATATTCTTGGATTTTTTTTCCCAATGAGCAGACATACGATTTTTTTCTCTGCCATCAACATGCATGTTTTGTCCTTTCCGAGACTTTCTTCAAATTGGAATACAGATTAGTTTTACCTATGATTTAAAGAGCTCTGATACTTGGGAAGGCCTTGATTCCTGTTTTTTATGGAAATGCATAGCCGTGGGGGCTATGGGGAGCCGCTCTCTGCCTCGCACTTCTGAGAGGAGAGCTGTGCAGGGCTGCACTACGTTCACATCTCTTGGATTTCACAGACAATGTGAAATTTGACTGTTTGCCATGAAGAAACAGTGTTTCTCAAGTAAGGTTGGGCATGCCCTTGCGCTCTCCCAGACCTGGTCTGCAACCCCCTGTCAGCATGCTGGCAAAGGGACTATCAAAGCCTACCAGCAGCAGGGACCCACTGCCAAGGCCAGTTGTAGCCTGCCTGAGGTACAGGTAACTGGGAGACTGGCAATGTTTGAGATTTCCGCTTGCCACTAGAAACAACAAGGGAGAAAGATTTTCCCAGAAGGTCCCACCACAGGCATTATACTGGATAACCATCCTGCTGTGTGGGTGATAGCACACCAGGGTGCCCTTTGCTAAAGCTGACTGGGGGAGGCTGTCGCGGCCAGCCTGCACTTTGCCCAGTCCTGCCACGGCTACCGTGGCGTTTCCAGCATTGCTGTCAGTACTCTTTGTATCTACACCTCAGTGTGTATGATGAAACCTTGTGCTTCAGGGCTTTGCTCAGGTGCTTTCCCGGTCCGGGAAGGCAGTTTTTGCATGTGCGTCTACCTGCCTGGAGCTTGCTGGGCTCTTTCCTCGTGTCCTTCTGAAGCCCTGGAGCCTTTCAGGGTGAGATTTGGGCAATGGAGAGCTAATCAGCAGAGAAAGGAGCCCAGGGAGTCTGCTTACCAAACACAGGTGTCTGCATGGGGAGGGGGTGTAGTGTGTGCATAGAGCTNGAGGGTGTGTGTATACAGCTTTCTGGTGTGTCTGCATTGAGGGGGTGGTGTGTGCATACAGCTTTTCATTGTGTCTGCACTGGGGGGTGGGGGGGCTGGCGGGGTTGTGCACAGCTTTCTAGGCTCCTCTGGTGTGTTGTGTAAATCCCCACAGATTGTAAATGATGCCCAGAGCCACGTGTGGGGCATTTAGACTCAGGACCTGAATCGCATCCTCAGGTCTCCAGGCAGCTGTGAAACAGAGGGGCCACAGGCCCTTGTCACTGCCTCGCACACCTTGCCCTCACCCAGCAGTGTGGGTCCCTGCTGCTGCTGTGCATGGGCCCCTCCATGCAGGCACACCAGCCTAGCCTACGTGAAGTACAAGTGGCACTAGGCATTTACAGTTAGGGACCCAAATCCTTCCTTAATTGCCCCGGGACCAGAGCAGATGAGTGCTTCGGTGCAGGGTATCATCTTTCTTAAGATCTTTGTCAGATGTCTAGGTCCTACTGCTCGTTAAATTTAAGCCTCACCTGCTGGGATGATCTGGGCATATCTCATCTAAATAATTCTTCGCTATTGCAGGGGGTTTAGGTATTACTGGCAGCTTTGTCCTCCTTGTTCTCAACCGGTGGAGCACAATTTAATCTGAGGACTTGAAATACTTTAATGAAGTCTTTGAGTTTAGTGCATGGGTGAAATATAGTGACCTGCATGGTACAGGAGGTCAGCCTAGATGAAGTAATAGTCCCTTTGGTCCTAAATGATGAAATTCACAGAATGATTTCTAATAATGAATGCATTTGTAAAACTTGAATGCCTCCTCATGAATAATCTGCAAACAGAAAAAGGACTTGTTTTGTTAAGCAGACTGCGACAAACAGTTCTTCCAACTTTATGCTATGCAGACGTGTATTTTTGGATATTCTTTGGGGGAAAAATCTACTGCAGCCAAATCTACATAACCTGCAAGAAAAAGAATCTGAAACAAAACAAAAGATATATGTAGCTTACGAAAGGTAGAGAATCAAGTTGGAATTCTAATGTAAATGTATGTCATTATCAGTAGAGATCACTTGTAAAGCACTATTTTAACTTGAAGAGCTGAGAACTAGAATATTAAAGTGAAAGTCTTTTTACATGTACATTTAGAACAAAAGCTACCCTGTCATTAGAAATTATATATAACAGTTGGATGAGGGTTGTTGTTTTCAGTGTTTGGTTTAAACACAATAAAGATGAACAAAATTAAAATGTGTTCATTGATGCATGAGGATGAAGTCAAGATCAGAAGTACAATTTCCAAATTTTTAGATTTATTCAAAGACTCTTCCTTTGTATTAACTCCTACAGATGTTTAATGAATGCTTAAAACCAAACACTGCTCCCCCTCCCCCCCCACTGTGTTCAATGCATTTCATACAGGCAACCTGATAAAAAAGAATATCTGGCAGGAGGGGAAGGCAAAATCAAAGTTGATGTATCAGAACATCTACTGCATGTCTAAACACAATGAAATTTGAACTGTGTGGGTGTATTCACTCATTTTAAAGAATGTTCATTGATTTTAGTTTTATTATGTTTGGAGTTGTGGTATGTTACACAAAGACCATTTTACTGATCTTTATGATTCCATAAAAGCCTACAACAATTTGGGTAACACTGGTTACGCTCTATTTTTTTTTCCTTTATTTCTCCTGTTAGACTTTGTGCTCACTTCTCAGAATAATGAACACACAGATCTTCAACCTGGTCTCACAGAGAATAACAGGAGCATTGCTATGGACTCCAAGGCATCCAGGGCTGTTCAACAGACACACCTGGTTTGACCATGTGTGGGGGTGGTCTGTGGCAAGCATGATGTTGAAGTGAAATGAACCTGTGCTAACAACAGATGTGGAGTGCTGAAAAAGAGTATCGATATCTAGCAGATAAAAATTGGTAAAGATCTATGAGTGAATTTCTATGGGATTTCAGAAGTGTAGTCACCTGTTCTGACAGGATTCTCTCCTCCAGGTGCCTGTCCAATAGCCCAATTTTCGAGGTACTCTTGGAAAGAAAGATGAGCATGATGAAAAGGTGAGCCAGTGTCCAAGAAAAACGGAGTCTTTCCTTTTTCATTAGAGAGAAGTGAGTTATAGTCACAGGTAAGGTAAGAGGCAGTATCCAAGAGTGCCATGTGTAGCCAGGGAATGGTAAGAAGGACTTAGAGCAGGGGAGTGGGAGTCCTGAGTGTCGGGGTCTATTTATAACTCTGTAGAGATCCCACTGTGTGGACTTGGACAAAGTGCTCCAGATTGATGTGAATATCAGTAGCAATACGCAAGACCCCTGTTGACTTCCATGAGCTTTGAAGTACGTTTGAACCAGACTTCAGTGGCTCAGTATGTACTGTACTACCTGCTCCTGTTCTCCCAGGCTGAAGCACAGACCACCTGTGTGGAACTGTCAGGTCAAAGCTTTTTCTCCCTTAAAACCAGAGGAGGCAGAAGAAGGGTGCAAGATAGTGGACAGAAAGGCTTCTGTGCTGAAAGAATGGACTTACCTTCTGCCATGAGGTGAGAGCTGAGCTGAGCCTTCCCCTCTCTTCCGCAAAGACCTGGCAGTCAGGAGAGACTCAGTATCAGGCACTACAGGGTCTACAACCAGCCAAATTCATTGTCTCCTCCTAAAGGTGAGTGTACTTTCCAGGTATAGTCAAGGTCTGGAAGGTGTCACTTTTGAGGGAAGAGATCTCACCTGGTTGGGCACTTCTGTCCTTGGGTGCCCAAGGGAGTTCTCTGGGCACAGTGGGTTCTGTTGGACACACTAAGACTTGGTAATTAACCGTCCTGTGCCAATTAGCAAGTACTTGCAAGAAAGCTTGATAGGGCAGGGATACTAGGCAGCTGGAAGGCTGAGGGAACAAAAGGCCAGTTGTTACCAGGCACGTGGGCCACCAGTGTAACCTAGACCTTCCGGCCAGCAGCTTGTGGCAGTCAAGATGCAACTGTTTTTCTGTTCTGCAAGTGAGGTTTCGTGTTACTGTTTTATCTCACCTGATGAACGAGATGTGTTTCCTGCAGTAAGTTGCATAGACAGTGCAGTAAACTGGCTGTTTTTTAAGTTTGTACCCATAGGTTTTCCGTTAGGACCTGTTTTCACTCATGTTCATTTGAGGTGATAGCAACCCAATCGTGCTACAGCTGAACTCTTTGACGCATTGAGATAGAAAAGACTTCCTGGGAAGGAAGCTTACAGTCTAATTAGCTGATGGTGTTTCTCTCTAGATAGCTTGTACTTACAGATCAGAAGTTCAGGTGAGTTGAGTACCAGCTTTCACCAAAATGAGCACCCAGAGCTCAGCTAAAGTCAGAGCCCAGGCTGCCCAGACCTGGCTTGTATGCTGTGTTATACTGGCTGCTATGAAGACCTTAAAACTGTTGCTGCTATTGCTGATCCCAGCTGGAAAAAATTCACTGTGAGAAATAAGCTCATGTTTAAAGAGATTGCTCCATATTTCTGGCATGTCTCAAAATCCTGGGTGAGATTTAGTTAAATCCATGAAGGGAAAAAGAGATGAAATTCTAACCTTGGTATCCATAAAATTCCTAAACCAAAACAGGCATTGCCCAATCGTTAACAAGCTTATCTCCATCTCACAGGCACACCAACATGTGTCTTTGTTCAGCTACCATGCCGGGATCATTGGGGTTTGGAGTAGAGACGATGCAGGGGCAGACCATATGCTAGGTGGGAGATCAGGCAGTGGGAAGGGACTGCATGGGGAAGAGATGGGTTCCTTGCCACCTTACTGGCAACTGAGTACAAAGTCATGATTAATTATCACCCAGTTGACTACTATTGACATATATTGACTCAACTGAACTATGTGTGAGGAGAAGGGGCCCTGAGAAGGACAGTTTCTGGTTTGGTGACACAAACCTCTTTCAGCAGCATTGGCAGCATAAGCATTGGGGTTGGGGAGTTCGATGCCACGGTGCTCCTGGCACTTTGCCATGCTGTTTGCTATCTTTCCCAATTAACTTCTGGAGTGCTCTCGCTACTACAGCGCCAGTTTGCTAGCTGTGGGGGGCAGAAGTCAGCAGTCCTGATGCAACAAGGCAACATGCTTCCACTAGATTTTCTAAAAGAGACTCTTCAGGCTTCAATGAGAACATATTTGTGACTTCTTGCATGTGAACAGGACTTTTGCAAGACTGTGTTCTCCAAAAATGCCCCCTTTAACCCCACAACAAAGCTGAGGGGTTTGCTTTAACTAATTAGTTAAGAAATTTTTTACCACCTTGTTCCATGCACTGTCAAAACAAGGAGGTCATTCCTCAGGTGGAGGCTGGGTCATCCTAACTAGCAACTTTCAACTGTAGTTTTAAAATTTATGAAGAGTATCAGTAATTTTGTCTGGTTTGAAAAGATTCAGTTGCTTTTTTGTTTTTCTTATTCAGATTGCTTCGCATTACTACAGGGTGCTTGGTTTCCCATCATAGGTCCTCTTTTGCAGGACAGGCACCACAGCCCCTACATAATTGTGCTTAATTTAGGAGAAACAATCCTGGCTTGCATATGAAACACCATTGAGGTCTAGCTCATCGGGCAGTAGCACAGTCCGTAAAAATGTCAGAGCTGTGGCACGCGTGAGTTATGTTCTCACACTGCCTTGGCCTGCAGGCGCAGTCAGAACCTGTGCTCCTCCGAAGGCATGATGCTGTGGAGAGCATTAGAAGGTAATATTTGTGTTAACAGGATTCAGATACCTTCTGGCTTTTCGTCTCAGTTTTGGACCCACATTTAATTGTTCCCAGACTTTTGCGCCTGGCCATAATTTACTGCTGGTGCGGATGTCAAGATGTAGCCATTTAGCTCACTGATTTGTGGGAGCAATGAGGTAATTTTATGCCTGGGTCCTCTCATTTGTACCTGCCAGCAATGCAAAAGCAGTCTTTCCTCATCAGGCATTAAAAAGTTCTTCTTGATTAATCTCTGACTTTGTTGGAGCCATTCCAGATTTAAGCCACTGTAATTCATTACAGGATCAGACCCATTAAGCATTTTCCAATGAGTAATACACTGTGTCATTCTTCTGCTCTTAAGGATTTCTAAAATCATGGAAGGATTCATGCAGATCTGGGAGACACGCAGCTCTTCTGACTCCGCTGGCACCTTTGCTCCCTTTCCAACTTTCGGAGATTTGTCTCTAGGTGAAATTCCTTCATTTCAATTTCTTTCTGTGTTCAGCTGGAAGCATTAACAAATGGTGAAGTGTGATACTGTCGATGAAGTGCTCTGTGTGGCCAGGCAATCAGGACAGAAATAATTAACACAAAAAGTGGCCTGCCAGTATCCTGTTGAATGAAATTGGAAGGAGTTCAAATACAAAAAGATTTTTTAGCTTACCACTTCTGGGCTACATGGAGCAGCAGCCATTTGGAAGGACAACTGCCAGCTTCCATTTCACATTGCTTGACAGCACTAACTAAGAGCATGCTTCATTTCAGCTGGAGCCATTAGCCAAATTTGGGGTGCAGAACATTATTTCCAGACAGGAGAAGAGATCAGAAGGGGGATCAGGTGCTGCTCTGAGGCAGTGTAAGAGAGTGATTTCCTCTGAACACAGGAGGAAATATGACGTGGGGAGGGCCTCTCTTTTCCAGCCTGCCAGGCAGCTGCTCGTAATGCTCTGGCTGTGTGGACACTCCCTGCACCCCTGGGTGCTTGCTCCTTCCTCATTGCTGCCTCCTGCCACCTCCCTGACCCATTGGGCCTGTCTGCCTGACATGTGCCACATGGGGATGGTGGCTAGGCCACACATCTTTGTCCCAGCTGTGTTGAAATGCCCGCAGGGTAATACAGGTGAGGGGAAGCACTCCTGCATCTCTCTGAAGACCCTCCAGATTCTTTTTCTGACAGTTTCAAAGAAGGTTGATGCATCATAAAATAGAACAAATAGCAGCCATACCAATCAAGATACCTTCCTTAGGACAGGAATCTCTCCTGCTGGAGAGCTGATGCCAGATAACGATCCTTCTCTGCCATCGTATGGACTGAGCAACTGCAGCCAGGTTGAAGCCGTGTGTTTGTGTGACACCCTTTAGCTTGTTTCTCTGTCTTTCCCTCCCGTCATGCTTGCAGAACCATTCTGCTGCCCCAGGATCCTGTGCAGGGAGTAGAAGGCTAAGGCTTTAGTGCTAAGCCACAGTGCTTTACTTGCTGTAAGCTGGGTACGTACACTGATAAAATTGCAGCTGTACAGGCTAAAATTAGTTCTGTCCTAGCAAGCACAGAAGCTGCTACATACCTCTCGTGCCCTACAATTAGCAGTGCATCGCTTTGTTTCACATCTGCCTACATCAGGAATATGCTTGGTGCTTTCAGTGTTTTCAGAAACGACAACTGAGTAGATGAATAGAAGAAACAAGGGAAGAAAACAAAATGTAAGCAAGCCTCTGAAACTGTTTTCCTCTGGAAATTGTTCAGACTGGTGGGCTGAGACGCCTGTGGCGAGACTGTGTTATCCACGGTGCCTGGCAGTTTGCATACACAATGAATTGCATAGTGTTTCTTCCATGTTCCCCACTTCTGCCTTCTCACACCTAGTGATCATGAGATGGTCTCCTTGTACCTCTGCCACTGATATATGTCACGAACAAGCCACTACTTCAAGCTCTTACGAGCAGGCCATGACCTACTCTGTGAAGGCACTGGGACACCTAAGAGCAAAGGTGCTATGCAGAAGCTATGCATTACTGGTGTCTGCAGGTAAGCCTTGCCCTTCCTTTTACTTCTGTTCTGTGGTTCTTCTTGTTGAGCAAGAAAGCGATGGTCAGCCTTCTCTCTCTGTGGTGGGGAGGTGTCATGGTGGTGACCTGAGGGAAGCGGAAGGAGCACTGGGATCTAGTTGGTTATTAACTTCAGAAAATGGTCTCATGAGCTCTTTGTGAGAGTAATGTTTCTCACTGATGTTACAACACTTGCTTCCTGCCCAACAAACTCTATTGTCTTGGTGTGGCGGTGTGGGGAGCCTTGCCACCTCCTGGAGCCAGGCATGACTTGAGTTGCACTAGCACCACAATTAATATGAAGTATTTGACTAGAAGTTTATCCGTGGCTTCCATTGCATCACTTTTTTCTCTAGTCTGTACTGAATACATGTATTTGATCTTTCTCATGCATCCTGAATTCAAGTTTTAAAAATGACCTCGCTAAATTTGACCTTATCTGCTTAATTTATTGCTGGCTTGCGTTTCTAAACACTCTTAAATGGAGTACATTTCCTTGTATCTTCCCAAGTAACTAAGTCTTCTGCAAAATTCAAACCATTAAAAGTGAGGGTGATAGGAGACGCTCCAAGAAATGAGTGGACTTAATATAAATATTCATAATCATGTCAATTCCACTTTTTAAACAATTTCTGAAATGTTAGTTTGCTCTAACAGCTGGTCAGAAGCACAAAGGTTAGGTTAAGCTTCCTTCGTTAATGGTTTGTCTCAATGCACCCAGCAGTATAATGTATTTTATCAGTGAGGGAAATGATATTGGTTTAAGAGGTTTCATGTAACAGTCATATCCTGGCCAAATGTAATTTTGAAAACAATCAGGGCCATTACGGCTCACACAGAAAGAAAGATAAAGACAGATAGCTGTATATGGGTTTTTAATAAGTAATTCACCCTGGGTCTTGAAACATCAGATTGCCAAGTAATATTATTAATGTATAAGCATGTTGGTAAAATCATGTATTCTTTCCCATTGGTTGACTATAGATATGTTTCTGATGCAAATATCGTGTAAGTGTATTGAATCCAAGCTATGTAAATAGACTATACAGTGCATCCATCAAACAGTTGACTTGATTATTCCACACACTAAAGAGCATTTTCTGACATCAATCTACATTCTGCCTAAATAGAACATTTTTCACCATTGATATTATGCATCATTTACTGTATATTTGATACTAATTGTTCAGCATATCGATCACCTGTCATTCTGAGAGTTCAGTGATCTTTGCAACTTGTCCTGGAAACTTAGATGTTAGAGGCAGTTGGTTACTCAGTGCCTGTAGTAGCAGGCTGAGATTTCCTGGATGCCCGGGAAATCTTGCCCTGGGCAGGCAGCATAGAGAGAGGAGTCAAGTGGTGGGTAAGGGCCTGCTAAATCAGTACTCGAAAAGGAAGAAGGGTAACATTTTGATTTTCATGGAGATCAGGCTGCCACAGCACACAAACACGCTACAAAGATTGTAACTGGTGTCAGTCACTTGTTCTCCATCCTTCCGCTTGGAAATGGGTTTTTGTTAAAGGGCCCGGATGAGGACTGACAGCACAACAGTAGGACAGGGAAGGATGTGAGGTGCTGATTCACCCTTTATGCTGATGCACTGTGGTTTTTTTCTTTTGTGAGTGCTGGACACAGAAGCTCTACAAGCTGCTTCTCTTGCAGAAGTGGCTAAAAAGAAGGGGGATATCCAGGGAGAGAAGGGCTTTGGTTTTGCATGCAGAGTCTTCATACATGGCAATCGTTACCTGTTGAAGGACAATTATATCAATAGCTGAAGCACATGGCTCTATCAGAACAGTTTCAAATGCCTGATAAAACAGGATCTGTTTTAATATAAATATGTTGATCTCTCTGATCAATTTTAAACATCTACTTCATATATGAAAATGTGAAGATTTTAAAATAAATTTAACTGCAGCTAGAGGGGTGCTGTTAATATTGACTGTTCTGTATCTGTCACAGCACATACATTATTGAACTAGACAACTACTGGAAGGAAAGGCTTTAGAAATAGGAGAAGAATATATTGATTTAATCATTGCATTCTTTCAGCAGTTCCTTTATGACATTTCTTTACAGTATGGAGTGTAGGCTTGCCACATGCTCTGCTCACCAAGCAGGTCATGCCTTTACTGTATATTCCTTTATAGCCCCTTTGTGTCCCAGGCTTTCCCCTCTACGGACCACCAAAGCTCCATGGCTGTCAGAGGTGCTCCCCTAAGCCTGTTTTCAATCAGCCTCCGATGCCCCCTTGCTCTCTTGTCCTCATGAGCTGTCCACCAGCTCACCCTTGCTCCCTTCCGAGCCTGTTTCTCACTAGCCCCCAGACGTGGGATCCACACCACTGTGGATCATGCTTGGTCAAGTATTCCTACCCTGCTATGCACAACAGCACAAAAAAAGCATTCTAGAAAGATACCTAAAACTGCTAGCTTTACCCCTCCCTGAATGTTTGTGGGAGTTTGGGTGTGCTGAAATGCCCTCTGCCCAGCTTGGAGATCTGCAGGGGAGAATGGGGCAGCCAAGGACACAGTGACTGCACTGAGCTGCCCGCAGGAAAGGGGGAGGAGCGGGCAGGCTGACATTGTTTAGTGATAAACAGTAAATTTTCTGGAAAATAGCATTTCAGGAGAATCAAAACCGTTAACAAATTAGGGTCAGGCTCAATAAATTTTCAGCCAAGGAAAAAATATCTGGGAAGTGGCAGGTGGCAAAAGAGTTTGAAAACCTTGAGGCAATTTACTCTGACACTTCAAAAACCCGAGTCTGTTTACTCTTTGCTTTGAAATTCATTTCTCAATTACAAACTGAACTGAAAGGGGTGGGGGAGTGGGGTGGTGGAATTATGGAAAAGGATTAAAGTCACCCCAAACTTGAAGCAACATTTTGTCTTGGGTTGAATGACAAGACGTGACTGATCTGAGATGTATTTAACCCCTGGACCTTTTCAGTTGCAGAACTCAAGGTTGTGCTCTTTTCCCAGCTCCACACAGTAAGTCACTGGTGACATGCACCAACTGTACTGGATGTACAGACTGGCTCTTTCTTTTGCAGCCTGCCCCCAAAACTTTAGTTGTTTGTCTCTGCTCCTTCACTCTGTTTTGCCTTATTCTTAGAAGATAATTCCTTCAGATCAAAGTTGATCTTCTTACCAAAGGACTGTGTATTAACTCAAAATCTGGGCCAAAATCAGTAATAGTAAAAAAAAAAAAAAAAGTGAGAAGATATATTAGCTGTTTCTCAATGGCTTTGTTTTCCCTCAAATGTAGAATCTTATGCTGCTTGTACAGGGACATGGTCTCACTTCTGCTCCAGGAATTGGCAACCTTGGAGGTGGTGGCTGTCCATGTTTCTCATAAAGTCCAAGTCTGGTATTTCAGGCTTCTCCAGAGGCTTCTCTGAGCCCTTCTGGTGGAATCTGCGACCCACCATCAAGCAAATCCAGGAAATTCTCATATTCAGGAACAGAACTGCCTTGCTTGCGTACGTTTCACTTTGGATCTTTTCAGCTGTCATTGTGGAGACCTTCTTCCCAGGGGTTATTTATAAAAGATGCTTTGATTCAGGCGGCATGTGGGTTGTATGCATGTCAGGTAGTGCACACAGAGCCCTCCCCGCAGCAGCTCCTTCACTCCCCCTTCTCTCCCCTCCCAACTTCTGCACCAAGCCTTGGCTGTCCCCTTCATCTCTGCTTCCTGGCTCCCTACCTCCCTCCTGCTGGCTCTGTCTTCCAGCACCAAAGGAATTTACTGGATCCACAGCTGGTTCAGGAGGGAGCGAACTGTGTAGCAGCAGCTGCAGCAGCAGTCGCAGCAGCAAATTGCATGAGGATACAGATTATGTGAGCACTTGTTTCAGGGAGGTACAGCTCATCTAAGATGTAGGCTCTGCATAAGCAGTATGGAAATGACAACAGCCCAGTGTGACACTGCTGCTGGTTTATTTGGGTCCTTCCCTGCCAGGGGAGGTGGGTGCAGTGGGGCTGGGGGCTGTGGACAGACAGCAGCCCTGCCTGCACCTCTGCCTGCCCGCTGGCCCCATGCATGGCCCCAGCATGAACTCCTCAGGGCAGGATACGGTTCCTTTACTTACCCATGAAGCAGCATGCAGAGAAGCAGTGGTTTATAAATTATAGATGTTTAGAAACACACAGGAAAAAATCCTCTGCAGAATATACACAGCAAAACATTACCGAGGCATCCCTGAGACTGACGGAGCCATGGGCACGGTGAGCGAAACCGTAATGTGCCCCCATTCATCTCTCTAACAGTCACCACTCTGCTTTACATAGCTGTTTGCTTTTTTCAGGCATCTTATCCTACAGCATTAAGGCACGACAGGGTGTGCTTTACTGGGACATTAATAATACATCGGGTGCGTTGTGAGCCATGACTGCAAAGGCTGAATGACTTCAATAGCCCAAGAAATGTATTGATGCTTCAGTAAACCGCATCTGAGAATGGTAATTCAAGTTTTATTTTTGCCACTTTATTAATGGCACAGGTTACATGATATTGTATGTGACACTGTCCAATGACATGCATAGGCAATGAGGGGACATGGAGCCCATGGGCGATGCTGGCTTGGCTTCTGTCCCCAGTGTGCAGAGAGTGCAACTTTAGTTAGGGCATTTTAACTAACTCCATATGCTTTGAGGGAATATCAAAAGCAGAGTGGGAGCCTGTGCAGATGTGTCTAATGTATATAACAATGAGGGTGGCAATGTTATGAAGGGTGCATATACATACAAGAAATGGGAAGATGGATGATTTGCATGTGCCTAATGCTGTAGCTAATCGCACTCTTCAGTTAGCAAGTTCCCTTGTTAGCAAGAAGAATGATGAAAGATAGGAAGAAAAAGAAAGTAAATTATAACCCAAAGAGTGCGAGAGAGAAGCAAAGACAGATGCCAGTTTGTAGGAAACATCTCACCTCATTAAGCGTCTTAATTCCCTTTTATTGTCCGTACCACACTGAAGCCTACAAGATGTATGGATGATTTATAAACAGTGCTGTGCATCAGCTGGGCGGTTTCATCCAGGGCTCTGGAAGGCTGAGGCACGTGTGGTGCTCGGGTTTGGATGGGGTTCTCTGCAGCATTTGAGCCTTGCTTGATTTCATTCACGGTGCGCTTGGCTCTGCTATGCTTCCATGCTTTTGTTTTGAAAAAATGCTTAAACACCTCTATACCAAGTGAAGCCAGGTAAATATGAGCCCGCTTCACTCTGACATAATTTTACAATTAATTCGTACCTGGGTAGACCTGCATTTCATTAAAGTTCACTAAATAAAAGTCACTGATGTTTATTCAGAGACAAGAAATCTTCATGGATAATTTTATCGTCCTTTAATAATTTTATTTGTTCCACTTAGCTTATTTTAGATTTTCTTATACTCTTAATTGTGTTAGCTGTACAGCCATGATGAAAATCTAAAACAACAATGAAAAATGCTGGTGTTCAGATTCCAAGATAAATCCAATAACAACACTGACAGGATTGATTACAACAGAATCAGCAAAACCTCTAGACTTTTTTAATGCAGTTTGAGGCATAAAGAAGATAATGAAAGATGTTATTTGACAGTTGTAGGATCTATGTTTAGAGCTAAAAGCAAACTGGTCTGAATTTTTGTTTTTTGTTGTTGAAACATTTTTCCACTGTGAAATATGATTTCTTTTGTCAAAATTGACATATTCATGAAATTACATTAATTTTATGACATTTTAAAAAAAAAGATAATACTTTTCAAATGATACTTTGGAAAATTTTATTTTGGGAAATGAGGTAGAATCACAAGCTAAAAGCACTTTTGAAATTAAATTCTTCTTGAGTATTTATTGTTTTAACCTTATTTTATGTTGTCACTAGCAGCATTATTTTCTATGGTGGCTTTATAGAACCCCATCCTCTTTGCCTTCTCTCTCTGCACCTTTCAGCATCCCTGTTTAATTTCATCTGCAAACACACAATCAGCTACTGTCTCTGTACAGCCGACTCACAGATCTACCTGTGCACTCACGACCTGTCTCCTCTGGCCAGCTTCAGCTCTGGGCTTCTTTCCCTGTCATTTCATGTAGACGGCCGTCTGTCAGCTCAACTCAATGAGGATGAGACAGAACTTTTAATCTTCCCCAATTCATGTCTTCCCAGCTAGTCCCCGCTTTGATCACAGCGGACAACCTCACCGCCCTGCCTGTCACTCAGGCCCATAATTTGTGTGTCATCTTTGACTCAGGCCCTTTCTCAGGTCCTCTCATCCAGGCTATGGCATAATCCCACTGACTGCTCCTGCTTAGCATCTCTAAGGTGTCGCCTTTCCTGTCCATCCCCATGGCTAAGGCCCTTGTCTAGCCTCTTCTATGTCTCAATTAGTGCAACACATTTTTTTATCAGGCCTTGGCAAATGCACCATTGGCCTTTTGCTGCCCACTTAAAATGACATTGGAAATACTCTTTTTCTTTGCCCATCAATCTCCCATCTTCTGTCCATCTCTTCTCCATCTCCTCTTTCATTATTGCACCAAATGTTACCTGTTTGTCCTCATTTTTGTGCTCTGTCACAGTCCATTTTCAGTTATCAACAGGTACTTAGTGCTGCCAGCTGGGGTGACCCTGATGCCATCTCCTGCCACCCACGTGCTGGGTGCCCAAGCTTGCACCCCAAGCTCCTCCCACTTTTCATCGACATCCTTAAAGCCTGCCTTGCACCCTCCTCCCCACCCCTCAGTGAAACTCTCCATGCCCTCTTTTCCTAATTACTGTTAGGCTCTTCCTTTTCTGCCTGTCCTGTTGCTCAGTATCATCTTCTGTCCCCTGTACACATTCATCTGCTTTGCTGTGCCCCAGTTTTGCCTCCTGCCTTATTCTTACATCGTAAGGCTTTAGCAGCAGGCACTATCTTTCTATTTTGCCTCATACTTGAGGTCTCATGGGGTAGAAGTCCATCCTATACATGTACACATTATGGTAATATAAACTGTTATTCTTCAGGAATAATATTTGCATGAGAATATGGTGTGGCATATATCAACTCATGCCTTTTTATGGCTTATTTAATATTCTACTATTTTATTGTCTTCGACTTTTATATTATTGTTATTTGAATAATTAACTTTGCCAGCTATTAAGTACAGATTTGAAGCCTCTTATTTTCTAGATCAAAGCATCTCCCACTTCTGTTATAATGAGACACTTGAATTCTTGGACAGTCTGAACAGGAAACAGGTAAGAGTCAAAGTGTTTCATTCCAAACAAGCAAGAGATGCTTTGATCTAGATAATAGGATTTTAAATATTAATTTTTCATCTTAAAGATAAGATCTGGCACAATAAAGTGCACTGTAAATAAAATGTGAAATCACAGAGAAGTTCAGCTATTGTATTGCATAAAATACGGATTGTGTTGGGGAGACTCACTGATCACACGAGGTCTGTCCCTGGCTTCTCCGGCTGCTGGGAGTATTCAGTGAGCAAACTGTCCTACCCTAACAAAATCAGAGTTTAAAGCTCTGTCACTGGGAGCTCTCCGTGATGAAAAGATCCAGCCAGTCCCACACCGCAGCTCAAGGAGGTGTGGTCATGCTGTGCCAAAGGTGACTACGGAGGGTCCTTGTGGATCCAGCTAGTGGAACCCACAGCTGCTGCTAGTGTGACACTAGAGCAGATCGCACCCTGTGAAGAATGCTTAGGAAATCTAAGGTTTGCACTGCTAAGAAAAACCAAACCCAAAGTCAGTTCAAAGTTAATTTTAAAAACTTCTTTCTATTCTGGCACATCTTGAAATGGGGCCTGATGCTCTCATTTAGGGTGGGTGTGAAATAGCTGCCTTTCCTATGAATAGTTGTTCAGGTTCTGGGTTTTGGCCAGCTCCTGCAAGTGTATCATTTAGATTTCCGCCTAAAATACACCATTTTGCTATTTTACTTTGCTAACAGAATGCACTTTCGTGCGGATATTTTGCAGTGTCACCAGAAAGCAATGGGAGAAGAGTGCTAAAAATTGACAATGAAAAAAAAAGGAAAAATCACTGTGAAAGATTTATTCACTGTACACACATTTAAGAGCTATCTTCACCCAGAGATTTCCCCTAAGCCATAGCAAAGGTGACCACTTCTTAAAGGGTCCATCCTGTCCCTGCTGAAAAAAAAAAATGGAGCTCTTTCTTCTTTCAGGGTCTGTGAACTGCATCGAGGTGCTGAACTCCCAGACGTCCTTTTGGAAACCATTAGATGATGGATTAATACATTCCATAACAACCTCCATGGATACCAAAACTGTGTGGCATCCCCCAAACTGGTGGTGATAGGAAACCCCACTGGCAGTGTCGATTAGTGGGTGCTGCACTCGGAGTCACAGTCTCCCTCGGATGATGCCGTTTATCTCAGTGTAAATCAGATGTGACTCATCCGCAGACACTGCACAGCCAAACGTGCAGAAAACTCGCGTCAGTGCTGAATCAAAGCCTGAAACACAGATCATTATTTAAAGAGAGTTATGAGAATGCCATGAGTTTCAAGAAGATCAACACTGATGAAGTGAAAGCCAAGAATTATAGATATAATGATAGGAAGCCCTTAGGATTTATTAACTGTTTTGTTTGGACTTATTAAAAAGGAATGACACCCATTAAAGTATATCACGGGAATGAGCTATCTAGCAGCCCCAGGGCTGTGACTGAAGGGGAACTTGGCGATAAGGTAAGGGCTCTCTATTGCTTTCCTATGACAAGGCACTCAGTAAAACAAAGACAAGGTTGCTTTATAAATTGTTCATTCAATTCAAGAGTTTTCTCAAACACACATTGTTCTACAAATACCTCTAAGAGCAGATGGCCCAATTCTCATGAAATACATATACTTAGGCATTAGTATGAGACATTTCTGGTGGGTTTACACAATTCAGAGCACTCCTCAGCCATGTTTTTTGAGGATGATGTGCACTGGCACTGCAGATGGCTGCCAGCTCAGTGTGACGGCAGAGGAGGATAGGAGCCAGCCCTGCTGCAGCAGCACAGCTTGGGGTGCACAAGTGGCATTTGCTGTTGTGAACTTGGTAGTACTCAAAACATTGGTGTTTAGTGTGGAGAACATGGACAAGGAATGCTGCTTTGGCAATCCCTTTTTTGCTGTCTCTCCAAAGCGGTACATCTTCAGGTTCCTGGATGTGGCTGGGGCCTCTTTCAGTCTTTGCATTACGTACCTGTGCACTCTGAGTGCAGTAGGAATCAGTCGTGCTCCTCTCCATCTTCCCACCAGGTCCTACATGCACATCTTGCAAGCTTTGCGTAAACAAGGTGCACAGCTGACAGGGCTGGGACTGTCCCCACCAGTGGGAGCATCCCTTTCTGTTCCACTTCCCATTCCTTCCTGACTCAGTCATCTCTTTCCATGTTTAGTCATTCTTTTGTGTCCAGTGCAGATGGGATCTGGGCACTCAGAGGTTTGACTCTAGAGCTGTACACACACACTAACCAAGTCCTTCCAAAGCTATGTTTCTCACCCACCTTCCAGGACAGTGTTTGTCCTCTGCCGCTGCCTCCTGCCCACCCACCGTGGCTGCCTGGGAAAACTAAGGTTTTCTGCTGTGCTTCTGAACAAGCCAGTACAGGTCACAAGCTAAGATAAATCTCTTCAGCTCATTTTGTTACATCTGCACCAGCCTCTTCAGTCATGTCAAAACAACTCTAGGATTATTTATCTGCGTTTGGGAAATTCTGCTTTGCCAACATATGTTTTGGACCGTGTGGAAACATGGCTGTTTCTTTTAAATGGTGTCTGGGAGTGGAGGATTTGAAACACAAAAGCCCCGAACCTGCTTTGTGGAAGCTCAGAGAACACTGCTCAACAGCTTATAAAATACTTTTGTAGGTGGAGTTCCAACATCTACCTGAGCTATGCGACCATGTCTCTTCAACTAATTGCTTCTTATAATTCAGACCATTTTTCTTTCTGTTTTAGAAACAGCAATCTGTTGAACCTAACGAGGATGGACATAACTGGGGGTAGATGCCTTTCTTTTTTGAAAAATAACTATCACTCCCCCTATGATATGGCAATAGGAGAGTGTCAGATTAGAAATCTCACCTCACGCTGTTCTGTTTTCTACCACCACCCGTGAGGACATTTGGTCCTTTGTGCATTTTTTTTCCATCTGGGTGAGCTTGGTTGCAGCCTATTGTTATTGAAAGTTAGAGAACAGATTGAAGACTGATTACAAGGATATGGCGTAACATGAGAAAGGCCTGGTTAGATAAAAGCTTTGCCTGAACCCAACTACTCTGTGTTCTGCAAAAGCGACTGCAGACATCCCTGTTGTTTTTATTGATCTTATAGATTCAGTACTGGGGCATTTAGAGTTTAGCTTTGCTTTGGAAACTTGCTTATTTTACTTAAATTTGCTCAAAATTCAACAGATTAAAGTGATCAGACAGATTTTTCAATGCTGGTTGTAAGAAAAAGAAATAAAAAGCTTTCTCATCTAAAGTGAACTGGCTGTCTCCAGGAGAAGAGTTCTCACCCCACACTGTCACCAGATCCCCTGATGCCCAGAAACTCCAATTAGGCAGAAAGCCTCTGCCCCGGGCAGGCAGAAGGGTCCCCCCTCTGCCATGGGCAGGGGCAGCCATGAGTGCCATTGGCAGCCGCAGTGGTTTGGTGTGGTGGGGCTGAGCCCTGCCCAGAGCCACCCGGCAGACTGCAGCGGGCAGGGCTCAGTACCTCCTGCTGTGGCTTGGTCCACTCAGCCAGAGCAGCTCCTGGAGCTCAGGTGGGAATCCAGCCCCACCTCCTGCACCCAGCACCTCACTTTCTCAGTGTGTACTGCAGTGGCATTTCCTGCATTTTTAACAGTAAGCTCTTAAAACTGCAACACTCCCAAGGATATAGAAGAGTGCTGTAGTTGCTATTTTACTTAATATTAAAAGGTTAAAAAGCCCGTGAAAACATATAGCTATGTGGAAATTAATGATGGTATCTCTTGTAAACTAGTGCTGTGTATGTACCTATCCACTCATAATGTTTTAAAATATACATAGCAGAGTGCAGATAGTGATAACACATTCGATTTTATCTGCTACATATATATATATATATATATGTCAGACAAATAACTTATATCTCTTCCTACTCTCTGTATTGATAAAATCCATAGAGGATTTAATCCATCCAAGTGTGCTTCTCCATGTTATTCATCTCAACTGTGCATTCAGAAAGTTCAAATATTTAAATTGGTTTAAAGTCAGAATATTAATGGCTGTTCTTAGAAATTCAATAACAGTTACATTTTCCCAGTTGATGGATGCTGTCACAAATGGCTACCGCAGAAGTGTACATAGTTAATTACTTTTCAGCAATTAGGATCTTACTCCAAGTGTATGAAGACTTTAACTAGTATAGGTAGAGAGCTATGAAGCACTTTCAGGTCCTGGTTGCAAAAGGAGTATGCTAAAGATCAGAGCTGGCAGACCCTAGAGCAGCCCATGACAAGCAACACTGTCAATAGCACCTAGGTGAGAGGTCTGGGAGGATTCAGGTTACCCACACACAAAGCACACGGGGTTTGGTGCAGATAAGCATTGTTTACTCTTAAAACATCAGTCCTGGTGAAAGAAAGGACTGCCACGGAGAAATACAGAGGCTTTCATTTAAAAATACAGAAAGAGAAACCACATAAAACTTACAAAGAGCAGGCAAGGAAACAAGCCCTGTGCACCATTACACTGCAACTAGCCACCTCCTCTTAGTGCAAAGCCAGAACATATGCTTCATTTCAAGCCCATTTTAAAATGCACCCCTAATTATGAAATCATTACCAGAAACCTGCATGATAAGGAAAGAAGAATTATTATATTAACCTGGGGTCTTCAGTGCACTCGGAGGCATCACGAAGCAGCTCTCCTGCAGTCAAAGCCTGCGCACTCCCTCCTTCCTCTCATCCAGTGAGTCACTTCTTCCCTTTAATCTCCCATTAAAATCCTTTCTATCCTCTTCAGTTTATGACTCTGTTGCTGCAAGGTGGTTTGTGGCACTCGGTATGGCTAATCCTTGGGATCGCATCGCATTGAGAATGGAATAATTGAAAACAGCTTGAAGCAGTTGTAGTTAGGCACACAAATCAATGACAGATAATCATTTAAGCACAAACCAAAACAGACATTTACATGGAAAACAATCATGGCCTTGGAGTTACACCCCGTTCTCGCTATGGAAAATCTTGCATGTTTTGGCAAGGTACCCACAGAAGCTAAACCCTGTTGCCAATGTGGCCATCCCCTCGAGACGGCACTGGCAAACCCCCGCCGGAAACCTGAGCTCAGCTGCAAATAGGTTTGCCTCAGAGGCCCTCCAGCTCCGGGTGAAATAAAACTGCGCTGCCTCCCAAGGCATGTGACAGAGTCCTGGTCCATGATGAGCAGCCCAGAGCTGTGCTAAGGCACACACTGAAGGAGAGCATAGGCTATGTTCCTCCTTTGGGGAGCTGCTCCCATACCAACCTCCCCCAAGGAGCGGTGGGTCCTGCTCAAGTGTTCTTCACTGGGTCTGGATGGATAACAATAATGATAAACTCCTGAAGTAGACTGCTTCCTGACTCGATAGTGCTGACAGGAGCTCGTATTTGCCCGTCATTTTCTGATGACAATCATATTTATATGAGCTGGATCACCTGATGAAAACTCTTTCTCATGGCTGCAGTGCTGGTTTGCTCATTTTTGCCATGATTCAAATAACCATCCAAATTAAAAAGCAGAACAAAACCAATACAATGACAACTTTAAATCTATCCACCTTCAGAAAGGCACCTGGAAACTTAACTCCCAGCTCACCTCAGTCGATAAGTTGAAGAAAACGTTTTGGGGATGTCATATGCTGTCTCTTTTTCATCCAGGCTGCTGGAAGAGCCGAGGCTCCATCCTGTCCAAGAGCCACTTCCATAGCCATGTGAGTGAGCGAGTGCTGTTACACGTGTTGCTCCCACAGCTCTGAATTTCTTGGAGGGAATTCCTCTACAACCATCCCGGTTAGAGTTGTAGGAAAATCCAGAGTGAATTCCCCTCCAGTTCTGTGTGAGGCTGAGGGTTATGACTTCCAAGCACCCCCCCAGCCCCTCACTGCTCTCATGGCTGCAGTGCTCTGCCAGTTGCCCTGCTGCTGGTGGGAAGCACACACTCACACGAAAGACAGCTCAGAGGAGCTGGTGGTCCGGTAAGTTTTTATTATTTATATCTACTAATAAGTAGGCGACTGGGACTTTTTTCCTATTTAGCCTTTGGCTTTAAAAACATCAACATCTTCATCGGAGAAGTTTTAAAAGTTTAGTTGTCAATTTTCCTTCCACTTTTTGTGTCTCTGGTGAAAGGGTATTATTTATCAAGCTAAGTGTATATTATAATCTTTGCAAAATGGTAAAGATCAAAGACTACCTTGCATCAAGCAGAATTATGGTGCCACAACATTTTATCTTGTTACAGCTGATATCAATCACAGTGTGACAGCAAGCTACAGAGAAGGTTTTGTCAGTATCACTGACACGCTGCGACATCTGAAATGCGGCAGCCGGATAGCATGTGCTCTGGGTGTGAAAGGCAAAAACCAGCAGCGTAAGTGCCTTCGGTATCCATGTCATTAAGTGTGGCCATTTGGCAGCAAAACACGTGCACATGACTTTAATTCTGCCTGCGGCTGCTGCATCCTCATAAGGGAAGAGATAAAAGCCTCTACAAGAAGAGAGGGTTTGATTTCAAGTGACAGTGGTGACATTTTCAGCAACGACCTCCTGAGTGTGGCGGTCCACCATATGATACTCCAGCCCTAGGGGCATATGCATCGTCCCCCTCTCACCGGGAAGAGGTGGGAATCTGGATTGGCAGCCAGGGCTGCCCCGCACAGAGCGGTGACGCACCTTGAACTGTGCTGCTGCCAGCACCAATGCTCTGCAGCTCCTGCACCAGCCTTGAGCCACTGGCTCTCTCCCCACAACTCACAGCCTTGAATTAGGCTTTTCTCTGAGGCCACGGACCAGCTAAGGAAAGGAACGAGATTTCTCCTGCTCCCTCCCGCAGGATCCTGCCGGGTTTTATAGCTCTAGCACTTCAAGTACTGCACGCTCTGTCCCCCAGACTTATCTCTGGGAACATCTGGCGGAGAACAGAAAGGAAAAGGAAATTGTAAGAGATCTGTTCTCGCACATATCTCTTCCAGTGGGCACACATCCCTCCTCTGCATGTCTGGAGCCAGCCCTATGTATTCCTTCTTGCAAAACACTCCCATCTGTCAGCAGCATCTTTCCACGCTGTCCTCACAGGCTGTGCCTCTGCAAAGCACCACCCTAGGTCCCAGCCTGTGGAGATCCCTGAGACCCCACAGCAGAGGCCAGTGCTATGCACCAAAGCTTCAGCTGCACACCCAAACGCAGCCTCAGGGCATGCTCAGGCTGCTGGCTGCACCCCAAATGCAGCCCCCAGCCAGCCAGCAAGAGCAGGGCCAGCCAGAACCAGCCTGCTGAGCCAGTGCAGCACCCCACACAGACAGGAGCCCTGGGTCTCCAGGCACAGGGGGGCTATAGCTGAGTCAGGGTCAATTCTGGCAGTAATTTGGTTTCTCTATGTGGGTTATATTAACTTTATAATTTCATAACAGGCATGTTCACTTCAAATGTTCCTGCAACTTTGAATCCAGAGAGGGAACACTAAACACAGCAAAGAGGAGGAGAAGAAACCAAGTAAATGCAGTTGGGAAATTACAAAGGTTTGTCAAATCAAAAAATGTTGTGTTTTCAGGATTTTCCTGCTATTTGAATAGAAAACTGCATTGTTTTAGACAAAATGCCCATCTTCAATTTTCCAGTCTCCTTTCCTTCTGTTACTGAGTCATACAATGTATTTCCCCGCCAGTTACTAAAATGCTTCTAAAAACTTGAAGAATTATTTGAAAAAGGGCATTCCTGTTCCTTATGCATAAAACATGCATGCATATTCATATAAAACATTTAGAAAAATTTGTACCAGTTATAATTAGCATGTTTTGTGCATCTATTTTCTTTGCTATTAAATAACAAATTTGTGGTAACCATAGCAACTGGAACATCACATGGTACTGGTGCTATTTTGGGGATAACATAAGTACCTTTCTTAAAGAAGCATTCACACCTCTAAGCTATGAATTTTAATAATTTTCACAATATCTGTTGGGTAGATTGTATTCATCCCTCGCTGTAATGTCGATTTGATGTGGAAGGCACTACCTTGTTTTTGCAGTGCCTCTGACCACTTAAAAGCACTATCAAGTCTTCTTGTTTTGCAAAAAGGCAAGGGACTTGAGAAAGGCAGAAGGGAAGTTATGTGACATAACAGTGGAACTTGAATTGAGGCAAAAAGTTCAGCAAAATGAAGGATTTCTGTTATTGTTTCTGGGGAAGGATGATCTAATATTGGTCATGTAGCTCTTCATGCTTGAATGGAGGAAAGCAGAAGGAAAGGGATGCTTTCATCTTGGACTGGTACAGCTCCTGCTGGAATGAGCAAGCAGTGTTGCGTTTGCTCTGTTGGAAGGTGGGAGAGGTCCTCCAGGACCACCCATGGGAAAAGACCAGCTGAACCACAGAAGCCAGTTCCCACCCTGCAGTCAGGTGTGTTTGTCAGCTGAATATCTGCTGGACACACCACATGTACCAGGGGCCTCCCAACGCATCTCCAAGCCTTACAGCTAATGAGATAAAGAGCAATAGACCGAATGCCGCAACAGTGATGAGCTGTTAAAAGAGATTAGGTGGCAATGAGGTCTGCATCTGTGTGCTGGGCATCCACCAGGGCAGGGATTTTCTGAAGTAAAATTTGCTGGAGTGCCACATTACAGGTAAGAACAAAATGCCTCAAGAATCTCTGCTGATGTTGTGATGAACTGAGAAACAAATGGAAAAAGATGGAAGAAATTCACTTCGGTCTCTCTGAAACTGGTAATTCAGTTAATCCTGAGACTGTAAGTAGGATAAACCAAAGAGGCACCCGTGAGAAATGAACGCTATTAAAAATATCCTGCCCACATCAATGCACTAATGAAAAATGCTGGTTGACATGATTAATTGTTTTACCATGGAAGTGTCTGTATAGCTGAAACCCACCCTGAGCTGTCAGGGTGGAGTGATCCATCTCCCAGAGCAGAGGTAATGAGGGATTGCTCCCACACAGGTGATGTGGGTTCATATACATACTAAAGAGCCCATTAGCTGGGGAATGACTCAGGCCAGGGTCAAAATCAGCTAGGGTGGTGGCTGGATCTGAGGAATCTTACTGGGAGGTGAAGAAAGGTGCTGGGATTGATGAGAAGGGCCGTGAAAATGAGCTGTAAGGAAATGCAGTAAGTATGTGTGAAAGATGGGGGCTTGGGGGTTGAAGGGCCAGCCAGGGCTGTGCTAGCAAAGGGGCGTGATGCCAAAAAAGCATCTTGGGCCTGAGGCTGGAGCTCCTGGTATGGGTGAGGGCTCACAAAGCTGCATACTGGCTCATGGTGGATTGTAAGGAGTAAAAGTTAATGAGAATTTCAATTTTGTAAGCTTACCTGGGCCAAATCTTGCTAATCTGAGCCAGAGTGTGGGAATTATCCTGAGAAAGATTCACAAAGTAATGCTTTGCCCCTGCCTTTGTTCTCCTGCCTCTTATTTTCCTCCAATCAGGTGTATCATTTAAATTTTTAGTAGTTCATCTTATTACTATCTTTTAGCACAGCTTTTGTAAGAGAAAGCTTATTCCTGCCTTTATTAAAAAAGTTTTACATTATTATGAAAAAATAGAAATTGTAAAAATTATACTTTCAGACATTTTGAAATGAAGGATTTTGTTTCCAAAAGTGTTAGAGTAAGGAAATAGACTTTAAAAAAAGTTAAAGCAAATATCCCAATATCTCAAAAATGGAAAGTTGGGTTACCCTCATCTAACTCTTAAATATTTTCTACGTTTGTTCTGTTTCCCAAAATAAATAACCCAAAATGAGCAATCCTTTTTCACTCCTTCCTTGCTGAGTCCTTGGGGACTGGTAGTGCTCATTTTGGGGAGGCCCTGGCAGGTTGTTTCTGTTCAGAGGCTGCCTGAGAGAAGAGGCTCTCTTAGTCCCCACCACGCTCACTCCATGCATTGCATCATTGATCCTTTGGACTCACTTTGCTCTCCCTTGCTCCTGCTGTGCTTTATGTTCCATTGCCCACTGCCTGCCCCTTCCACTGGTGGATGGTGAGTCTCCTCCCTTTCCCTGTGCTGTGGAGAGGGACTGGTCCTTGGCTCTGCTGAGGGCAGAGCTCTGTTCCAGTCTTGTTCCTCTCCAAATACCCACTTCTTCAGAAAAGTCTTGGGAAAAGGTCTAAGGAGGCGGCAGTGCAGCATTTCAGCTGAACACATATGCTTCCAGGAGCCCTGAGGGCCGAAGCAAAAGTGAACCCATTAGAGGCAAAAATGGAAAGTTGCACAATATGCTTTTTTCCTGTTCTTGATCCATGTTGTGAAATGGGAACTTCCCATTCTGCTTTCTGTTTGGAGGGAAGAGAATAAAGAAAAAGATTTGGGAGATGCTGGCAAGAGATGAAATACAAAGAAGTTCTTTTTCTTATATAGTAAATGAATGGCTTTCTGCCTTGCCTTTTGTTAAAGCTCTTAATCTAGCCTGTAAATAGGGACTTTCCCTTTGGACTGACTGTTTAGATGTAAGACTTGGAGCTGATCTGAAGTAATGGGATCAGAAAATAGGAGATATATATCAAAGAGAATGATACATACACTCATACTAGTGAACTTTCTCTTGCAGCGCTCCTCGTGCACTGTATGTAAATGCTCGCACGTAGGATGCACGCTCCCCTTACTGCAGCCCTGTGCTAAGACATCCCCTCAGAGCAGCCTGCCTGCCTGATCCCCGGGGCAGCCTGCCCGCCTGAACCTAAATGGTGGGAGAACTCGGCATTTGAGGCAGTGGAGACTCAGACTCCTGGATCTCAGAAATGACAGCCTGCCCAAGTGAAAAAGCCAGCAAAATAGGGAGTGGGACAGAGCAAGCTCTTAATTAAAAAAAAAAACAAATAATCTATTATCTTCAAAGAAAACACTATTTCACATCCGTGAAAGAACTTATTTTGCACCCACATGATTACAACGAAGCTGTAGCTTTTCTGGATGTTTCCTCAAGGCTGTGCCATGGCTTTCTGTGAGTATGGCCATGGAAATGCATTGTTGTTCTTGGGTTTGGAAACCCTCCAAATCGTATTCAGCTGCCATGGAAAAAAATCCTGAAAATTCAGACTTGTCTTGTTTCCAAAGACACCTCTGACCCAGGCAATGTATTCTAAAATCCTTAATCATTTTCTACTTACTGAAAATCCTCACTGGCTGAATGGGAATTTTTCCCAAGTCAGAAATTAAAAGAGAGAAGGGATTTCATTTGTTGTTCTTAAAGATTAACATAAAAGAATAGGGAGCATATAAATATAAAATTTGATGAATATATTTTCTTTTTATTTTAAAATGCATAAAGGAGTAATTTGTCTTCCATTTTTATTTAGGAACATTTGGAAGCTATTTCATGCTATTTATATTTTCCAGGAAAAACCTTTTTTGTCAGATTATTGGTTTTTTTAATCGGTGCTGCTATGACTACATTTTAGAAGACATTTTGAGCAATATAAAGAGGCAAAACTTCAATCAGCACCATCAAGGTCAGTTGAAACTGTTGTTCAGATTAGAGAGCTCTGAGAACATACCTGGCTTCTTCCGTTATTTTATTTTTTTTGCATTAATCTTGTGTAAACTAAGTGGAACTTTTCAGATCAATAATTAGACCCAAGAAGGAGAAAAAAAATATCCAACCGAAATTTCTTTTCTGCTGCCCAGGTCTGCTTTACACACCAGCAGAAGTAAAGATCAATATCTGGGGAAGTCATTGGCCTGAGCAGGTTTTTTTTCCCACTGAAAATACTGTGTGACTGAAGCAGGAAACCCTGAAAGGAGGCAGCATGGGATCTGCCTTGTGTTCCCAAGGCCATCAGCACAGAACCAAGCTGTCTGTACCAAACCCAGCTCTTCCATGGAACAGTATGACCGATGGACGGACACCCGTCTACATGCTATTTCTTTCAAATAGTCTTTATCACCATTATACACCCTTCTAAACTCCAAGGGAGAGTTGTTCTGTACTCCTACTGGCTTTTGCTTTCTTCTCAAAGTAAACCTGGTATCTGCCAAAACCACAAGTTGCATGAAGAGCATTTAAAATGGCTGTCAGTATTTGAATTAAAACACTTATTCCTCACCAGCTGAAAGCTGTGAAAAGTTTGCTTTGAATTCATCCCTACGATATCTTTGAAAATACCAGTAGAGGTGAAGTTTTGATTCTACTAAACAAACAGTAGCCACTTTATTCTTATTATTGTTGTCATGTACTTTTAGTGCAACTGCTTGAGTATCTCTTACTTCAAATATGAAGCCATATGGCTTCATTGCTTTGTTTCCACACCATACTGAAAGGCCTTCATTTCAATTGAATTAAATCTCAACTAAGTTAACTAATAAGTGGGAATATCAGGTGATGGTGTGGCACAACCGCAGTTGCTAATGTAAAATGATGAGCGAGCAGAGAAAGTTCATCTGCCAAGTTGGAGCCTGCAACTGCAACTTGCCTTTCCTATCGATTGTGTTTTCGAGTGGGCTTCAGGTCAGGTGCCGAGACCTTGGGGCTTGCTCTGTCTGCGGCTGTCTCACAGTTTTCTTAGCTTACCTTGAGCAAGTTCTGCAATGTTTCTTGTTCCTCCAAGAATAAAATGGGTCTGATGTTTATCAGTGTTGCAAAGGCATCAATGACTCTGTAAGGTCTTTGGTGTTCCCTGTGAGGAAGGTGCTATGCACAGTGTGTGTATGTAACAATATAATCTCAAGGGTTAACGTTTCTCTGCAGGATATTTACTTTTACCTGATATTAAATCCACTGTGAATAAATGCCTTTGTTAGGGTAAAATGGTTTTACAGCCCTAAGAAAGGGATGGTATAGGTACCTGTTTAGAAAGAGGAGCCACACGGAGCTATATATGTTTTACCAAAAGCATTTGTTGATACAGAACAGATCAATGTGTAACTGCATAATAAGGTGGAGAAAAGATGAGATTAAATGTTCGAATACATATACTAATTAGAAAAGACATGTACATCTACGTATAGAGAATCTGACAGTGAGAAAATGACAGAGATTCAGCACTACAGTGAGTTATAAATGTCAAATTACAAGGATGCATGTAAAAAAAAAAAAAAAAAGCTTGTAACTGTTAGGAGTGAGACTCCGTATTCATGTGAAGGCTGTTGCCTTTATCATATTCTTAAATCCCTCTAAGGTGTTCTGTCATTCACTGTCAAATTTTCTACGTAAGATAATAAGACGTATGTCACACGAGTGTCCAAAACTGCTTCTCTGCTATTACCAGGACACACCAATATATATATATTTTTTTAGCTTTTTTTAATTTTATTTTTAAGCAACAATAATATTAATCGGGTGATCTTCCTAAGTATTAGCAGTCAATTACAGAATGTTTTTTCCCCTCAGATATAATAAAATCTAACACATGATGCCCAAAATGCAGGTCAAAATGGAATGACCAATGTGTTTTCAGATTTAACTGTGGACTCAATAGGTTGTCATAGAGCCATAGGACACACAATAAAAATGGATGCTAACTAAATTTTGATGTGCAAGAGCATGTGTTTAATTTGCAAGATGTTTTGCTTAATTAAAAGGTAAATACCATTTATAATTCCTCTCACAGCCTGTTTGAGAGCAGCAACAACACCTACAGAGCTCTCAAGCCGCCTGAAGAACTTCTTTGATGCATCTGATCCATGGGGTAGGTACATTTAAATGGGAACGGTTCACTACTTTATTAAGCAATATTTTCATTTTTACACAATATTGATTATTGCTTCTAAAAGTTGATAAACATCTGTTGCAAGTTGTTAGCTGTAAGAAGCAAGTAAAATATTCTGTCATGGAAGAGGGGTGAAAATACCTCCCCAAATATGACTGGGAGATAGCATTCACTCTGGTGCATAGGACTTGCGACGAGCCAAGACATTGCATAGATGTGAAGGTATAAACCACCTCTGCATACAGGGCAAACAGAACAGGTACTGAAGCAATTACACTGTTTTGAGGCTTGGTTTGTTGTGTTTATTTTTTAAACTATGTCCTCTCCTTCCGTACAACTGTCCCAGGCTTACAGTTCCTTTTAACTTCCTTTAAGGTCTTGAGCCTCCATGCCTCATTACAGCTTATGGGCTCTGTTTTGGGCTCCTGCGTTCTTCCAGCAGAATGCACCACCTGGCCATGCTCCTCCTTGCTCCCAAGGGTGGATGTGAGGCCCTGGCAGGAGCTCTCTGAAGGCATCACATTTGGCAAACAGCAGCTGAAGCTGAGAGGAACAACAACAAATGGGAAGGCAGCACCAGTGCAGTGACGGATGTTGCACAGGGTCATGTCACTTTACTGCATCTGCACAGTCATGCTCTGAAGCCCGAGCACCTCCTGCCAGGCGCTCAGCAGCACTTCTTGGCTACAGATGCTGATGGAAGAGTGTAAGGGAGCTGCCCGGCTCTGAGAAGGGGCTACGACTCCTATCAGTCAGGGGTCCTTAGGGGCAGCATCTCTGGTGGGGAGCCCAGCAGCTCTCATGTTTTTAGAATGCTTTTACACAAGAAGAATGGCTGGAAGAGGCATTGGCTGCTGACACCCAGCTCTCTAATATGCTGAAGTTGGATCCTGTTCTGCTCAGAGGGTCTGATAGTATCAGCCTCCAGAGAATCAGTGTCTGACTCTCCCAGTCTGTTGTTCATATTGGTTTGGTCTCAGCTGAGCTATTTCTAATGACAAAGAACATATCTGAGAGTTACAATTTGTTGTAATCATGTTTTCCAGTTTTTCTCTGTGATAATTACTCCCATAAATATCGTTGCTTCACCTCAGCTCAACAGAGTGCTCTCTATTTCTGTGCTCAGCCTCAACCTTCCACACTCAGATTGCTGGGGAAGGACAATGGTAATACTTGTTATTACCAGGACCACACCAGCTATGAGGCTGTCAGGGCTTCCAGTTTTAGTCATTTCTGTGCTGTACTAGCTGATCAAAAAATGTCATCTGAAGAGACAGCTGGCAAAGAAAAGGTGTTAAATTGTGCATGTGTTTAATATATATAACAACAATAAAGCTTTGTCTTAGTCTGCAATCGGGAAAATACTCGAGAACCAGAAGCCAGTATGCAGCTTTGCTGGTAAATGCCTCTGATGTTTGTGCTGGCCTCAGCCCTGGGGTTTGGTTTGGTGTAGTTTAATTTAGTAAAAAATAATATTTTTAATATAAATGATGGGCTGCACATCTCGGGAATTCCAGTGCCTACTGTGCTTACTGACTGACAGCTTTTAGGATAGAGCCTTAAGGTAGATTTTGTAAGAGTCCAGACATATTTGGACATCAGAGTGCCAGGCTCCAGGAGTATCCAGAAAGGATGCGCTTGGTCTGAGAGCATGTGATCTAAGTGGGCATATGGGAAGGAAGAAGAGGTGAGAGCAGGAGTAATGTAATACTTGCGTGCTTTGAAATGGGTGGAATGTGGCGAGAGGCTGAAGGACTCACCAAAGTTACTTCTGTTGCCTATGGCAGACATGGCATTCAAAGTGAAATCTCCAGCTTTCTAATGTACCCTCTTAACTACAAGGCCATTCTTCTCCTCTGGAGGATGATATATAGGTATATAAATGTGCATTGATGTAATGCCAAGTTATAAACCACAAGCCTTTCAGAACTCATGTCCCTGATAGATTGCGAAAGAACTTGAAGTCAGGAGAATTGTGGTTTGTCTGACCTTATGCTAATCATTCTCCCTACTTGTGTCCTGGTCAAACTGAAAATGGATAGAATAATGAACCCTTTTGAAAACTGTAATTTCTGGGTGTTGGTCATGACCCAGTTTTCCTAAGTTGCTAGGATATGGGGATAATCAGGGAAATGAAGATTCTATCTGATGAGACAAGACCAAAAAGCTTGATTTAAACAAAAGAAATGATGATAAGGAATATTAGTACACTGCGAGGGTAGTAAATATCAGAACTAATTAAGTTCAAGGACAAAATTGGCATCTGAACAAATGGATATAAACGGGGCCCTAGTAAGTGTAGGCTGGAAATCTTAAGAACCCTAGTTATGATGGAACAGCTTTCTGAATAGTGAGGCCAGAGAAAAGTAAGTGCTTTACAAATGGATCTCGGCCAGTTTATGAGCTGGTATCATGCCGGAGACACTCAGGGAGGTAGGCACTTGGGCCACACTACTCCAGTGTTCCCAGGTGACAGCCAGAACATCACCAAGCTAGAATGTTCTGGTGGTACCCTGAAGCCAGCAACAGTATTTCTCGTGCTGCATCACATGTATCTCTGGCTTTAGGCTCCTCCGTTTGGAATCTCTCCAGCTGCCCGAGTATCCCGAGTCACGTTTCCAGGTGTTCCCTGCTCCGAAGTGACAGTGCAGGAACGGCGCTAAAACAGGGGACGGTACTATTGAACGGGGACCGCTCCACGCTTGCTGCGGGAGGACGAAGTCGCAGGGGCGACGTGAGCGCGGGCAGCTTCCCGTCTGCTTTCTCCTCGCGTGGCCGAAGGCTGCGTGCGGAGGCCGGACCCTGCGGAGGCCGCAACCTGTGCAGCGCTGGGGAGGCCAGGCCCTGCCCGGAGCCTGCTGGCCGCGCTTCTGCGGACAGGCGCCCCGTCCTGCAGCCGCACGCCCGGCCCGGCCCGCCTCGCCGTGGGGACAGGGCGGGTGACCCCGCTCCCCT
>VXBZ01000698.1:52943-303471 GCA_013399135.1 Heliornis fulica | reverse complement strand
CCCCGCGCCCACGGCAGCCGGGTCGTGCGGGGCTGGGGGGCTGCCCGCGGGCAGAGAGATGCTGAGCACCCACGCTAGTGAGGCGAGGGCCACCCCGCATGGCCGTGGCTGCGCCCTGTCCCCGGGGAAGCCCCTGTTCCCTGGCTGCGAGGGAGCCAGCCACCCGACGGGGCTGCCACTGGGGAGCAGGCTGTGGCCGTTTGCTTCGAGGGGGATGATTCCCCCCCGTGCCCCCATATCCTCGCCCCACAGCTCCAACCTGGAGAGGGCAGGATTAAAAGCCACCTTCACACCAGCCCAGGCTCAGCAGGTCGGGGAGCTCCTGTGCCAAATGCAGAGCTTGACAGCCCTAGGGTGAAATAATATGTTGTTATGGCCAGGGCGGAGGGGTTGTTCCCCTTCCCGCCTCGAGCTCAGGGGGTGGCTACTTTGCCCCCCTCCTCCCAAGAGCTCAGGACTCCCCAAATGCTACATCACGCTGGGCAGGTGGGAGACACAACCAAGGGGATGTTGATTTCCATTACTGGTCAAGCCATGCCCCATCTCTTTAACACAGAAGAAGGCATATCCAGGCATAGCATTCATACTTCCAGTCTTCTTTCCCCTGCTTTTCTGCTCCTGTGACTGGCAGAGACAAGGAGCAGGGTGCGACCATCCCTATGTTTTCCCGGTTGCAATCTCTCTGCATGAACAGAGGATCCCGGGTCTTGTTGCCATGTAGTCACAATTACGAGACCAGATTTCAGCCTTAAGTGAATTAGATCAGAAGCCATTTTAAAGCTAGACCAAGAGTACTGTGATGAGATAGCCTTTTTGAATGGATCCTTCCACAAGCTCAGCTAAGATTGAGGCAAAGAATGATTTTTTAAAATGGAAGACCTGGATGTGGGGTGATCGTTGCATGTGCGAGATGGGATGATGGAGAACGTCTTTCTCTGTCTCTTGCTTAGTGATTGAAAGGCTGTCTATGTTCTGCTTAATTATTTCCAACAACTGCCAAAGGAATCTTGCTCTGTTGCCTTCAGTAGCGAGTGGAGCGCTCGTTACATAGACGTGTAGAGCTGTTATTCTTTAGACATATCTTTGATGCTAGCACTCTGATCCTCGTGTTTCTCTAATACCACTTGAAAGCAAATTTTTTCTTGTAGTTTAGTATGTTCAACAGCCTCAGAAATAATGTTAAATTATGCTTTAGAAAAGGCACTATCAGCTGCTAAATCATAGTCAGTTCAGCACCATAACACAGCCACATTCACAAATGCTGCAGAAAGAGCGATGGAAACAGTATTTTAAACATCCAGGTTTGTATTACAAACCTTGCTCTGATCTGAGCTTTTAGTTGACATTCTCCCTTGAGTCATGACTTAGAGTATTATCAGGACTTCCCGTTTCATCACATAAAGGATGTGGTTTTGCTTGCTCTTTGCTTGGTTGAGTATCTTGTGCAGTATGGATTGGACGGGTACCTGTAAATACAAGCTTAGCAAAATGTTTCTTTATACATGGCTTCTTCTAGCTGTTTTCTGTTTAGCATGATGAGCTGGTTTTGCTGAATAATGCCTTAATGACAAGGCTGATGCATTTTTAATGTGTGTACTCTTTGTCATTGTCGAAATTAACATTTTGATGATTGTAGATTTCTTTTCTCTGAAATCTTTTGGGAATTGCTATGATATGTGGGTTAAAAGAGTGAAGCTGTAAGGTCTGATCAGAGAAATACTGGACATGCTCACCAAAATAATTACAAAATGTTGTGTAAAGGCTCAATAGCGTAAGGGCTCTTAGAATGATGTTTCCCAATAGCACGATCTCTGCATGGCTCTCTCCGTTCATTAGCAGTTCCTGGGGTCTGTCACGTATGTATATTGGAGGACAGAGGCAGTTATTTCAGAAAAACAGACCTCTAAGAAGGGAGCGTTTATACTGTGGGCCTGATCCTGGGAATGCATGTAGCTTCCACCAGACTGCTTGAGGGAGCAAGGTTGCTCATGTTAAATCGGAAATATTTTGGGCCAAATCCTACCATTCAATGCAATTGATTTCACTGCGGGAAAGATTAGACCCCTAGTGAAAGGGATTTTTACAACACTGCACTTCCTTTTTCCTTCTTTCTTTTTTTTCCTTTAGAAATTGCGAATCCTGTGTGCTAAAGAAGGAGTCTAAAAGCCCCCTGCCTCTAATAGTCTAATGATATTTTATTAACAGAAAAAAAACCACCCCAACACTAAAAGGCTATAGGGCAACATAGTAAGAAATTGCTTTATAAATAAGGGGGGTTAATTGTACCAGTACGAGCATTTTCTAAGACAACATTTTAGAATGAGGTTTGTGGCAGCACCAGCCGTGTGTTAACAGCTGTTTTGACGAGTGCGTATTTAATTAATTTAGAATACTAAATTTCTGTTCTAAAATGGTTTTTGTAATATGCATCCAGGTAGAAAATTAAATAAAGAATTAGCCCCCAAAAGATTACTTGAACTTAGCCTTTTTTTAAAGGCCATAATCCTATGAAGATTTATATCTCTGGGTAATTTTATCCGCTGGAGTAGCTTCGAAGGCCGCTCCCATAGGTAAGTCTTTGTCACACCAGGGCCCTCGTAGCAGCATAGCTGATTGATGGAGGAGCGGACATTGGGGCAGCAGCCACCCTGGCGCAGAGCAGGGTGCTGCAGGGCCCCCCTGCAGCCACCCATCACGCTGGCTGTTCCCTGCCCTGTTCTGTGCCATGGAGACGGCGACACTTTGGGCCTTGCCATAGTGAGGGGCTACTGAAAGGGCTGTGCCACAAGCACCACGAGCACCTTGTGCCCCACGGCGGGAGTGGGAGCAGGAGGAGTAGCATTGGTTCCTGTTGCCCTGTGCAGGCAGGGGAACCGCCCTGCCTGGGTCTGTCTATAACAGGAAGTGTGGCTCTGCTTAGCACTACCCCAAATTAGGTGGTGACGACTGCCATTTGATTTCAGGTGCTATTGGCAGAAATATTTAAGCCTACAGCCCCTGTATATACATGTACCTCTGACGGGAGTGAATATGCATATATATGTATATGTAGGTATGTATGTGTGCACACACCTCTCCAAAGGGAGGCTACGGCATAATGCGAAAAGCCCCACTCTCCCAGACCTGACAGAGGCACAACTCCCACTCTCCTCGGCAGGGACTGTGCTGTTGCAGTGCGTATTTATGATGGGTGTCGTGATTCCTCTTGCTGCCTGCAAATTTGCCTAAAATAAATGCACACAGTGTTGCACCTAGATATGTGTAGTTGTGCAGATGCCTTTCCTTGAGATTAGTTCTGCTTGCTTTCCACTTTTAAGGCTACATCTGATTTTGAAGGGAGTGTAAGATTTCTTACCGTAACAGGTTATTGCCTTTCGTCTTGGCTTAGCTGGCTTCTAGTGTTCATAGGGTTTTCTTAAGGAAACCAAGAACAACAATACCCACATATCCACACAGTTATGCACATTCCTGCAGCTGTAAGAATAATCTAACTAGCCTTTTTCTCTGGGTTTTTGCATTACACTAGAAGTAATGTATGCAACTGGATTTTCATGCATTTAAAAAAAAAATAAATAGTGTCTTTACAAACACAAAAAGGCTTTTTCTTTTCTTCCTTTTAAAAGATTATTATTTTTGTGAAAACACCCCTGGGTATTACCCTTAGCTGTTATGACACCTCACCATTTAGTGTTGTACAGGTAAATGACAGCACTCAGTTTTCATAATCATAAATTTTTCTCAGATTCCACATCTGCCTCCTGAAAGCTTTAATGGTGGAAACATTTCCTGGGCTAACGCTTTTTAGTCCTATCATTTAAAAACCAAATTGCTCAAAAATCAAAGACTTGATTGTCCCATACCTGCTATTGTATATATACCTGCTATTGTCCCATAGAGCTATTTATAAGTATTGGCTCGATAAAAACAATGACTCAAAGAAATTTAAATGAAGGCCAAAAATAAGAAGTCTAAAAGTGAAAACTCAAGCCAGAATTCATAGAAGTGAGGGGAAGAACCTGACATCAAAGAATGGAAAGGATCATAGGAGTATATAAAGAGAAGAGGCTTGGATGTGTAGGTAGAGGGTCGATGTGCCATAGCTTTGCAGAGCCACAGGACACACAAGAGGAGAGGCACCAGGGACAGCAGGCGAAGAGGTATTGCAGTGGGTTGCTGGGAGAATGTGCCAGAAGTGTGGAAATCGTGGCTGGAACATGACACACAATTTGGTAGTTTGCTTTCTGGAAAAACAGTATCTAGTTAGAAGCAGCCAACGGAAATCAGGTGAAATGTTCCAGAAACTAGAGGTGTTGATTGATGGGAAAAATAAGATCTCTGAATATATAGCTGAAAGGATTTTTTTGTATATATAAATATGCATACCTAACCAAAATTACATAATAATGCCCATATAGATAAATGAAACGATTTTAAACAATTCACCTACAGAAACCAGTGGGAATTTTGCATTGATTTTAGTGGGGCCAGAATTTCTACTGTCCACAGGAAAGTGATGTAGCCTGGCATACCCAAACAGACCTAGAAGCTACGTAGGGAGAAAATGCAGTACGGCTATCAAGAAACGTTTCCTTTTGGTCAACCCAATAGCTCTCTAGTCAGTGGGGATGATATAAAGTCATGGAGCAATCTGCAGGCAGGGAAGCCCTTGCCTGGAAGATATAAAATTAGCTTGGCCGAGATGCCGCAGGCAGCACTCACTCTACAAGGGCTAGAGAGTCACCTGGAGAGGTCCTCTTGCCTCTGACTTCCTCCACACACCTCTGTGCAGCTGAAATGGCCCCAATAATTCCCCAATACTTACACCAGTGGGAAGGAAGAGGCAGGTCTATAAGAGACTACTTAAATCTTCCAAGATATTTGGAGTATTTCAGATGAAGTCATACTTAATGTTTTATCTGTTTCAAGGTCAGTTGTCACCACAGTATTGTTGTGTATTGGTTCCTCTGAGTTTTACGTAATGTACACCACTTTCATGTTCTTACATTAGGCATGAAAGGTTGGAAAAATACGGCTGACATTAATATTAAGAATTGCTGATTCATAACCTTGTTTGGAATATTAGCAGTTCTCTAAGTCAGGACAGTATTACAAAGTTTATTAATGTTCATAGGTCAAGTCTATCTTTTAAATCACTGAAAATCAGTGACAAAGTGATCACCAAGGATTTGGTCTTCTCTAATTGGAGAAAGAAGGACATTCTGAACCAGAACTGTACGGCATTTGATTATGCAGCCTGTTACCAAAAAAAGAACCATCTCACTGCATCTTACAGAGGCATTTACATAGATAATGTAGATTTCATGTGACTTCTTTTAGATTATCTGATAGTAATAGCTTTGCAAGTATTCACTTTCTCTTAACAAGAAGCTGATAGGAAATTCAAGGAAAAAGGCATCACTGTAATTACTGCATTATAAAAGATTTATTTTGTTTTTTGAAGCTAGGTGGACAAAAATAAGAGTGGGGAGGCTTGAGGCATTAATGCTTCACACCACCTGGAAACTTATCCTTTAACAATCATTCTTCAGGAGATAACTTACCTTGTTACTCCAAGGATATGTAGAGCAGTATTACCTCTTCATCATATTGCCAAAAAGACTCTTCTGAAATCCAAAATTACACAGTTCAATGCCTGCTGTTTTACTGGAGCAACAGTTATTATAGTCTTGATGCTCTGGTTGTTAAAAATTATACTATTACAGGGAAAAATGTTTCTTGTTCTCCTACTTGCTTTCCTCTGCTGCGTATCTGTCCCCCTTCCTCTTCGTGATACACGCAGGTTTGAGGGGACAAAAGGGTTTTTCCTTTCTGCAAATGTTTTAGTTTAGAAATGTCAGGATCATTTAATTTCCTCTTTTTTTTTTTTTCCTGAATGTCTTGAATTATAGAGAAGAGCACTGGAAATTTTCTCAGACCACAGTTTGAGGTGGGGATTTTCCCATTTTTGAGAGACAGTCCTTTTTCCCTGCATGTTTCCCAGGGGTATGAGTTATGCAGAGGACAATAATATAATAACTTTCAAGGCTTCAGTGCAATCCTTTTCTTTTTGACTGCACATGTCATACTGTACTTTATTCTGTTATGACATCATGCATCGGGTGTACATGTGATGACATAAACCCATTTGCCTTCAGTTGCTCACAAAGCCCCTTGGCTAACACAGGGAGGAACTCTAAGAAGGAAGGAAGGAATAAAAACACTCCCTTTTGCTCTCCTTGCTTAGGTGCTCATCATTTCTGTGTATGTAGATTCTCACCAGTGAAGGATACAGGACCAGTCCAGCCCCTCAGTCAGACATGAAAATAGACATGTCTCATTTCCACTTGCTGGAGCTGCAGTGAGTTGGTGCTGCTTGCTCTGCTCCAGCCTCCCTGCTACAGAGGCTTGCTCTGCTACAGCCTCCCTGCCCCCCCCCAACAAGGGAAGGAGGCTGAATGGGTGTGATGTGAAATCCGAGGCAAGCAAACAAACAAAAGAAANAAAAAAAAAAAAAAAGCATGGCTGGAGTTTTTAGGTTTTAATTTTTACCAAACGCCACTTTGAAGTATTCCACACTCCTTGGAAGCAAAACTTAAATATGTGCCCCGCAGAGGCGCTCAGACTAATACCTCTGCTTTCTCTAATAAAATCTCTCTTCTGAGATTAACTCTGGAGCTGGCGCTGAGGTCAGTATTTCATTTCATAGAAATCAGCTCACGCTGACAAGGGTTTGGCCTTCTTAGTGATGGGCCGTTTGCTGCTCAGAAGTGTGAGGAATGGCGTTCTGAAATATCGATAGCTTGCCTTCGCTCGAGTTCATGATCAAATTTAGCTGGCAGGTATCAGTGTGCTACCGCACCCGGGCTGAAGGGCTGGGCGACTTGGGCCTTGGGTCTGCTTTTAAATCAGGGACTGGCTCTCTCAGTAGTGCAGATCAGTGGTTTATAATAATGTCAAATGAGATCTGTGTCAGCATAACGCAGACAGCAGCCTGGTCTTGGCATCTGGAAAGGAACAGAGAAGCTTGGCCATGGCTGTTCCTGGTGTGTTTTCACTTGGTGTGCTGTACACACACGCTCTTCCAGGCGGAGCTGCATCTTCTTTCCATCAACGCTTCCCATGGCTGTGTTGTTGTTGTTTAACAAGGACTGAAGAGCATGAAATCTTCGTCCTGGTGGGGTTTGATTGACACGTGTAGAGATCTCACATAAAGGCTCTGGGATCCCACTTTTCATCCATAAAAGGGAAGTGGGCAAGCTCCATCCCCAGCTAAACCCTTTGCACAATATACATCAATAACGAGGCAGCACCTATTTATATATTGCTAGGTGGAAATGACTGCATTCAGACAGAAGTTGGTGAGGCAGCCTGAGCTCCACCAGCCTCCATGGAGTCTATTGTTAGTACCCAGGATGACTCCTCAGGCAGACGAGGAAGAGAGGCACGATTTGTAGCCTACTATGCTGTGGGGAAGATTATCAGCTTCGGCACTTGGCAGGCGATGTCTCCTCACAGAGAATGCCTTCGATGGCTCAGCCAGGACCTGGCAGTCATGGAGGAGAAACGCATGAGAAATGGTCGTAAGAACAGGGGGCATCCCCATTGCTGCTCCCTGGGAAGCAGCACGCTGACAGAATGAGAGCTCCCTGCCTTTCTCCGTGAGAAAAGGAGATGTCCAAGAGAGAATGGGAGGAAGGCATTAGTAGCTTGGTACACACCAATGCCTTTCTGCCATGTCATTGCAGAAGGTTTCCAACAAAATTGCTGTTTTACCTGGGAAAGGAAAGTTGCAGTAGAAAAGCCATATCCAGCATTCAGACATTGGCTGAGTAGATCCGTGTGGCTGACAGCCCAGTGACAAGGCTGAGGTACAACACCGACGCGTGCCCATGCGTGTCTATGGGATGTTCAGCACAAATAAGGCACTCAAACCCTCTCAACAAAGCACAACCCAGATGAGGTTTTTTGCTCCATGTCCTTTTTTCACTCCTCCTTTTGACTGTGCCTCTTGTGTACTTTGCCCATATGCTGTAAAGCTATTTTGTTTTCAGTTTTATGTATGTTTTATGTAAATTAGAAGAACCAAGTTCCTTTGGTGTCTAAATTATAAATTGAGTGGAAATTGCCTGACTCTCATTAGATTATGTCTATAAGTTATACAAAATACAAGTAATCAAGCTGAGCAGGCTGGGTTAGGGAGAGAAAACACAACATGGGCCACGTGAGGCTCTGTCCATGTGTCCCCATGTACTGCCACTTGCCGTTGCAGTCTTGAATATCTCTTTACTCTAAAGTGCCGATCTAACTGCTTTTAGATTGTTCTCCAAGATGTAGGTTTATTGCCTCCTTTGGTAGTTTGCTCAGCATATTCATTACATTTTGTATAAATGAACTGCTCTTAAATGCTTGTTTCGACTCTCGTGCTTTAGGAGCAGAGTAGATCCAGACAGTCTCCTCTGGGAGCACTGACTCATTTTGTTTCCTTTCCTTCCCTTTGTAAGTCAAAACTGTTGATTTTAGTGTCCGTCCCTTTGGCTTACTCCCTGCTTTGGATTACTGGAACAGGCTGCCCAGAGAGGTTGTGGAGCGTCCATCTTTGGAGACATTCAAGACTAATCTGGACATGTACCTATGTGATCTACTCTAGATGATCCTGCTCGGGCGGGGGGGGTGGACTGAGTGATCTTTTGAGGTCTCTTTCCGCTCCTAATATTCTGTGATTCTGTAATTCGGCTCCGATTCTTGTCCCTGCTTCTTGCAGGGGGTTTGGACTAGATGACCTCTGGGAGTCCATTCCAACTCTAATCATTCTATGATTCTATGATTCTTGACCCCACACTAATTGCCCTACATGTGGGTTTTACCCTGAGCTATCTTTTCCTTAGTGGGCCACTGCAACTGCATAGAGTAGGACCACAGTGTAAGGGAGGGAGCTTAGCAGTGGCTATCAGCCTGGGAAACGCTGCCAGGAGAGCCAGGGAATCAGCTGGTTTCTCAGGACTTTGTGTGATGGTGGAGAATCTGCTACGGGGCAGAAGAGACAGTCTCCCTGTGGCCTCTTGCTGCACAGTTAGACCAAGCTTGAAGAAAGAGTGGGTCTCAAATCAGAGCCCTAAATCCATCCTTACACATTCAAAAGTTGGCTCAATTTTGGAAACCAGGCAGGACGATCATTATCAGAAGCAAGTGGATATAGCCATGGCCCTGCTCTTCAGTAGACTGACATCAGGGTTCCTCTCAAAAAGGGCAATTTCCAGATGACTCTGACAAATCCAACTACCCTCAAAAGAGGAGATCAATTGCAGGCTCAGCGCAGGCAGGGATGTCTGGCAGGCAGTGGCTGGGCTGGCATTCGCACTGCCGGCGTGTCCAGCAGCTGAGCGAGGGCTGCCTTGTGCTACTGCCGGCAGCCTGTACGTCTGCCTCATGAGCACCGAGCCATGTCAGGGCCACAGCTCAGGGTGGCTCTGTTCTCTGTTCTTTACTTCCACTCCAGCCAGAGAACAGAATGAAACCATCTTCAGAGAGGTGGCTGTAGTGCAGTTCTTGAAATCTGTGAATTACATGAGACTGAATGCCATTGCCATGGAAAATTCAGGCCAGATCTACAGAACACACAGCAGGGGGGTAATTGCAGGCGGTGGGTGGGCTGTGTAGGCATGGCCCCAGGGGCACAGGCCTTGACAGGTAGCACATTTCCATGTAATGCCCAGCTCACCGTGCTGTCTGGGTCCTGGGGTACCAACGCAGGTCCCCAAGCCCCCCATCCCAGTCTGGCTGCTGTGATGTGCCGCCCTTTGGGCACAGGACACTCTGATGATCCCGGTGGGGCTGAAGCATGTGCTTTGTTAAAGGGGATCCCAACTGCGTCGGCGGCTTTGCCTGATTAGACAGATGGCCTTCAGGAATCTTGGGCTGGGACCCAAAGGGCACAAACGCGATCCTCTCTGCTCAAGCTCTGTCCTGTGGTTATTTGAATTTGGGCTCTCCTTCACTGAGTTCATAAAATACGTGCCTTTTTTTTTTAAATTCATCAAATACTTTGAATCAGTGATGTACTGTGAGAGCATGGTTTGTTCTATCCAGTCAAATGTTTACTGAGATAAAAAAATCTCTAACCTGCCTTTCTAGAGCTGCTTATTTTATTTCAAAGGGAAGACATAACCCTTCATTCCTGGTGTGTTTTTTATTAAACCTCTGCCCATTTTATTTGTCAGACCACATAAAACTTTACTACCACTTGTGTTTCCAAATAAAAGACATATAGGTTGGTAAGCAGTCTGTAAGTCAAGCTGCTATTCCTTGAAACTCATAGAAGGATTGTTTTAATCCATGGAATCGCTAATTAAAGCTGCTTCTCAAAACACAAAAATTAAGTTAACAGTAATTAATGTAGCCAGCCTGGAACCTTAGGAAGCTACTGCCAGCAAGTGTCTTTTGGTGCACTCAAGAGGATGCAGTTTGATTGTTGGCACCAACAGACAGGTTGGGAATTGTAAACATGGTAATTAGCAGTAAGTTTCTGGATCTCGACTTGCCAGACTGGCAGCCTGATTCTTGGAGTAGTTGTCGCATGGGAGGAGGGAAAAACAAAGTAAGGGAATTAGAGCAACCTTGCATTGCTCTGCCAACATATGCCACCGGACCAATGTTTTTCTTGGCAAAGATCTCTGACAAGGAGTTTAAAAGCAGCGTTGCAGCCCAACTGCAAACTGTGAACCTCACTGCAGGCATCAACCAAGCAACTGTCTCTGGCTCTTCTCAAACTGTGAGTGTTGCTCCATGGAAAGGAATTGCAGGCTGAGATTTCCTTGCTCCACCTCTACACTGGGCACAGCGTTGATAAGATTATCAACAATAATGGGATTAAAAGAGTTAAAAGCCAGCTTTTGCAGTAATCCTGGAGTATTCTATTGTTGAGCTATCAAAGATTAAGGTTATAGTAACCTTATTAACCCTTGGTGTAGTGTAAATAAAAAGGAAACGTCAACCTTAATTCCACCATGAAATTAAATCTTCACTTCTCTAAATGATGATTGAAAGACAGCTTACTTCAGCTTACATGGTTTATGAAAACATGAAATCCTTGTGAATTTAAGAAATCCCATCTGAGCGAGAGAAGGAGAAAGGGATGATAAAACATAGTGTTTGATTTATTTTAAATGGAAAAAAATACATTCAGCTTGTATGCCTGTAGAAACTATGCTTGGAGCCAACAAAGTATGCAAAGAATAAGTTAGGGACAAAACGCGCATGTTGTAACCCCCTGTGATGCAGTGAACGGCTTGCTCAGGCTGCAGCAGCTCTGGCTCTGGGCAGAAGAGCTGAGCACATGTCAAGCAGCAGCCACAGCACTGCTGGTAGTGACCCCATCCTAGTGCCCATCCCCTGCTCTCCAGGCACTGTGTGGCCTTGTCAGTACCACACCAGGGACAGAGCACCCCAACACGAGAGAGCTTAAACTGAGCATTGCTCCACCAGAGCTTTCAGTAACAGAGACAAGGTGATGAAACCCAAACCAGAAATAAAATGGTTGCTGAATCCTCTGGGAACAGAGCACCAGGTGCTGGTGTGAAGGGCACAGGTTTTCCTGGGCTAGGCTGATTTCCAGGGTGTGAGATTTGCTTCTCCTGTGGGTTCCCTCCTCTCCTGTGCTAGCACAGCCTCTGGTTTCCCTGCCCACAGGGGTTACATCTATAAGTAGAGCTGGAAGCACCCCCCCAGGACTAGCTCTCCTACCTGAAGAGAGGGAAGGATAGACTGACTGTCTCCTGGGATGTGATGCAGGTAAATCTGTATTTCTCTGTTGGGAGCTGGAGGGAGGAATTTGGGTTGGCAGAAATAGGTTGTGTGTTCTCTGTTATGCTGTTTTGACTGGGAGTAAAAATAAAGTAGTGGTAAAATGGGGTGATTCAGACTGATTCTGCATATTAAATAACTTGAACATACACTCTGAGTCTCTAGGAGAGAGGTTGTTAAGTATTAAGGCATTGCCTCTAGCAGGAGGTGAGGTCTTGGCAGGGCAAGAGGCCCTGATAGAGAAAAGAGGTGGTTTCTGTGGGGTTAGTGGGGCTTTTCCCAGCAAACCCATGTGCTCTGTGGCACCTACATCTCCTGGAAATCACTGGCTCTGTAGATTGACAGTGCTGGGGAGTGGGCACACTCTGCCTCTTCATATTGCTTACCTCAGTGCTCGTGAATTCTGGTGAAGTTGTGTTAGAAAACTCAGACTCATAAAAGAGCTCAGTTTAGACTGGGTTTTTGTTTTTGGTTTTTTTTTTTTTACCCCTCCACTTACTGACTCTGGTATAAATTGTCACAGCTCCAGTGTGTGTACCAGTTCAGATGCTCCTGCTGGAGCCTGGGCTGCCTCCATACCTGCTGTGGCTGCTACTGCAGACATGAACTGGCTTGCTCCAGCTCTCCCCAGTGTAGGAATATGCAGTGGACCCATAGGGTTTTTCAGAAATATTACTGGTTTCTAGTGCTGGCATAATGCTTCCTTCTAGGTAGTATTCCTTTTCTGGACAATTTCCCAGTAAAATAGTAAATGGCAACTGCAGAGCAGTACAGGCAGTAGTGTATTTGTATGACTGACATTTCAGAGCCTGCAGAGCAAATGCAATCAGGATCCACAGTGTGTTGCAGATCTTTTCTCAGCTTCCCTACCCTGGAAGAGCTGTTGTTAGGCTCATCTTGAGCCAGCTTCATGTCAGCTGGCATCTCACAGGGTTCAGGTGGAGCAGGAGTTGCTGCTGCCTCAGCCCGGGTCAGGAGAGCAGTCCTTTTGTTTGTAGGTGCGAGCTTCCCCCAGCCTCAGCAGAGCTGGCACCAGGATAGCCCTGCAGTGCTCAGACCTGTACATGTTGGAGAGAAGTCCCTGTGGGTCCCTGTGGATCTGTGCCAGGCAGAGATGTCTGGCATTTGGGTGACCTGTCTTCACCAAGAGCAACTGATGCTTTCTTTGGAGTTTTGCAGGGTCAATGGTTGATGCCCTGTGAACACTTGATATACACTTGGCATCAGAAAGAGGTGGAAAATAAATGGTGATAGCTGTTCAAATTTGTCCGAAGGAGGCAACTGACAGCAAATTGCTGCCAAAAGCCAAGAGCCGTGGTTAATTGTGGAGTGCTGTGGGTCGCTCACGTGTAGGGAAAGACTGCTGGAGAGCAGACAGGGGTCAAAACTGTTTCTCTCCTGGTGGTTAAAGAGGGTCTCAGCCATATAATTTGGTTTGTAGGGCTGTTCTGGAACTCCTAGACCGTGACACAAAAATCCAACCACAGAGGAGTGCTTTTATCTCTAGAATAACGTGGTCAGTGAAGGCTGGGGCAGCTATGTCTTGGCCTGATGTCAGGATGGTGCTGGGGAGCTGCCCCATTCCTGCTGCCACAGGCAGGTCTGAGTGGGCTTGTGCAGGCAGCGTATGGCTGGAGAGGCACGAGTGGCAGCCGAGTCCCTCCCTGCTGGGTCCTGATTGAGAGAGCGGACATGTAAGCCCTGGGCCTGGCCGCAGAGAGATACAGTAGAGGCTGCACAATGTACAGAGCTGCCGTGCCACACTCCTCTCCAGCCGGGAGTTTTGCCGTTCAGTCTGAACACTGCTGCCATGTGCTGGTTTATTTGTTAACAAATTTAAACACTGTGATGTTTGCTATTCCTGGTGCTGCTTAGATGTCTGGTCTCTGGCAGACGTCAGCGCCCATGTAAACTGGTAAATTGTTTTGCAGCTGGACACAGAGGTGGGGAAGCTGGGATGGAGGGTGGCATGGACCTGCTGCTTGGGGATGGCAGGCAGGACTCTGCCTCTGCTGGGTAGTGGATACCCAGGACAAAACCTCTTCTCTCTGAGAAGATCTTTTCAAACCGCTAAAGCTGTTGCAAGGCTTCAGGAGATTAAAAATGATGAAAAATCTGATCTGATTATTGCTAAATTGCACTTTTTTTAAGATTGATACAGAGCTCCTGCCAGGTAAAAGAAATTTTCTTCAACTTCTGATACCCTGTAACAAATTCAGTACAGCCCTTTCTTAGGACAGGCCCTCTCTCAGACAGGTCTGTCTCTTGTATCCTTTCTCTGTGCCCAGGTAACCATGTAGAGGAGCATGCCACAGCCTGTGCTGCTGTGTCTACTCCCAGTGCCAACACTGCGAGTGGGGGAAGCCAGGACAGCATGAGAAATGGGACCCACAGTTTCCTAAAGCTGTCTAAATGCAGGAAAACTCCACTGAAGTTCATGGTTTTAGATGAACTCTGAGGGTTGTGCCAGCCTGCTTAGAGTCTTATGTTAGGATATGAAGCCCCTATTTAACCTGTGATGTGGGAAGGGCGATTGCCTGTCTCTCCTTGGATCTAATATCCTTTGATAGTTCGACATACCCCTCTATAGAAAAAAAAACTGTATGCTGATTTGACTTACTATTATTATTAAGGATAGTTTTGGGGAAGAATAGTAATAAAATCATTTCTCCTTCTCTTTTACAATGGAAAGCCCAAACACTGTCCACGCAGGAAGGTCCCTCCCTTGTAGCAGGCCCAGTGCAGCAGCGTCAGTGACGTGCAATCCTGTTCCCCTCTGTGGAAGCCTTGCCCATGTGAAGGCTGTGGACTGTCCACACAGGGGCTGCAGCTCTGCTGTGTGGGACATGTGGACAATTGCTCTTGTTTTTAACGTGTCCGATCATAACTGGCTCATCCGTTCAGTGTCAGGATTGAAAAATATCATCAAAGTGAAAATGCAGGAGCTGACTGGTAAATCGGTGAGTATATTATCTGGGTGTCCCGATTGTAGGCATTGTGATTGATAAAGGATATAAAACATGTGACTTTTATTCAAGCGAAAAAAAGGCTCCATTGATATGCAATTTGAACGTGTTTGTTTTAAGAATAACAGTTCTATTTTATCACGGGTGTGTAGCTGCGTGTGCAGGTGCTCATGTGCACATGTACTGTGGTAGCCCAGCATTGCGTGGAGTTAGGGGCTGAATTAAGCTGGCAGGGTGACCTGTATTATCAGGTCACCACAGGGTTGGGCATAGTACCTGTACAGCAGAGTGGAAAGGTCTGAGTGGCGCCCGCTGAGACTGTTTGCCTAGCTAAATTTGCTAGTGTTCACTTTGTACCTCCACGATCCGTGATTTCCTTTTATTTGAATAAGCTGAAGGGAAAAGAGGGGGGGGAAATGGCTCTCCCATGGAAGGAAAAGGCCTTGGCAGGATGACAGCTCTGTGTGTGCTACTGAACGCTGCTGGTTAGAAGGAGCTGCTGAACACAATGTGTGTGTGGTGAACTGAAGGAGTTTATANACAGAGCCAGGAAGGGTCTCCTGGAGCCAGGATCTCTCTGACCAGAAGCTGAAGCATTGGAGGATCTTCAATGGTCACAGTGGGGGATTATTGCAGGAACAGATACAACACGGTCCCCCAGAAAAATAACGTATAGTCGTGTCCTCAATGGGGGCTGCCACGGCTACCCGGGTTTCTCCCATCCTGCTGTGGTGCTGAGGGCTGGTGCTGCTTTGCTTCAGCCCGGCCCTCTGCACGGAGCGCGACTGCGAAGCTCGGCGCTCCAGGCCTCCTGCCGCTTGCCTGGGTGGGAGATTTCTGCCTGGGTGGGAGATTTCTGCCTGGGTGGCAGGGCTGCCGCCCGTGGGGCGATGCGGCAGCAGCTGGCCTTGCCGGGAGGCTGGCGGCTCTCCCCGGGGGCAGCGCCCTGCCCCGCTGAAAGGATGCGACTCAGCACCATCGGCAGGGCCTCTGTGCTTTTGACCTCGGATTTTTCTCTTGCATATGCATAAGGAGCGGTGAGGTGATAGACGGTTTTAATGGAAGGAAACTGAGGGAGCCAGTGAATGGTTTTCAATGGTAAATGCTTGTATTCATGATCGAAACATTCAGTGCTTTTTAATTTATCTTTTTTTTTTTCCCCAGAAATTTAACATAACCTCTAGAATATGAGAATGGGAAGTCACTGGTGATCATAAAAGAGGAGGGTCTCAGTTAAGGAAACCACAACTAAGGACCTCCCTCTTGTAACCCTCAACGTTTCTACTGGTGGGTTTTCAAATACCTACTCCAAAGATCTGGAAATCTGAGTATTATTTCCAGAAGATATATCCGTGAAATGATTTAAGCCTGACAAAAGCTGTTTGTCACATAAAACAATTCCCTGCAGTTCCATCCCTTCTCTGGGTTAACTGGCTCCCTCAGTGTTTCAGTAATGATGCTGGAACCTCTCTGACTGACAGATCTAAGCCACACACTTTCTGAGGTTATGTAAATGCCTATATAGAAATCTAACTCCAAATCTTAATTGTGTAGCAGGTTTGTGTCCTGTGAAGTCTAGGTAGGCACTGCCAGATTTGAAAGCCATGCTGCTACTTTACGTAAATACTCATAAATGCTTACAATAAGTGTCCTAGAAGGATTTTTGGCTCACTGAGTGAGCTAGAAGGTGGCATTTCAGGGCTGGCCCATCTCTGCCGGCTGTAAGCAGCGCACACAGTGCTACCCAGGCCTCTGCAGACTGGGGAACCCAGGTTCCTTCGAATCTGCAGGTCCCAGGCAGAGGCATAAAGCTACTTCCACTTCTGATGCCCAGTAAGAGGGCAGAGAGACTTCTCCTTATGTTTCTGTGCTCCAGGCTGGTGCAGAAACAATTATGAAACACGTTTATAAATTCTATCCAGGTGTTGCAGCCCTTGCTATGAATCTCAAAATATATTTGAAATTTATTAGCATTGTGCTGATTCTGACACAAAAGATGTGAGGGACAAAAAGCAGCAGCTTCTGTACTATAAGGATGTACATAAAAACCTGCCAGAACACTTGTAATTTCATGCTTCTAAATGTTGTTATCCAAATGTCATTGTACTCACAACTATTCTGTCCGCATTAGATCTGAGGTGTAAAATACTACCTGGTATTAAAAATTTGATAGCTGTGTGGATGGTTAAAGTGCATCTAATGTTTTCATGAGAGCTCTTGTTAGTTCTTACTGCCTTGTCCTTGTGCAACTTAAGGCAGAAAATTGAGAGTTTACTGCTTTTAAAAATGTTCAGAAAGATGTGCTTAAGTAAATAGACGTCTTTATTTTCAGTGTTTGAATAGGTATGAAAGGAAAAGGGGATTGAATAAAGGCAAAGTCCTTGTGCTTGAGCTTACTAAATAATGGCTGTGATTCATTTTGCAGAATTGTCCATGAATAACTGGCAAAATATGTTTCCCAAATCCCACAACTTCTAGAACTGGCTGACTCATTATTGTATTCATGGAGTGGTACCTTGGAGTTCTGATTTGGTGCTTGTTAAAAATTGCCACTGACTTTTTTTTTTTTTGGAGGGCTTGAATCAGGGTCCTAAAGGACCTGTGACATTTTCCAGACAAAATACTTGCTATATGTTTTATTTTGTTGCTCCTTCTAGGATAGGAGAGGAATTGATGTTAAATCACAGCAGTGTCCACCTCCTCTCTCCCAGAGGGAGCAGGGGAGAGGGACAGGGCACCTGAGCAAAGGATAGAAGAGGAAAAACATGGAAGGGACTGACCAGGAATAGCAGAGGAAGGGAGCAAACAGGAGAGAGAAAAGAAGGAGAATTGGGGAGACAGAGGAATAAAACAGAAGAGAGAAAAAAAGGAGTAGAGAAGGAGAGAATGGATAATTATGAGTAAGCTCCGTAATTAACTCTGTCTAAATCTTTCAGTGTAGTCCTTAAGCAGGAGCTCAGTGTAATTTGGAGGTCTGTGGGGTTTTTTTGAAACAGCCCCCCTCCCCTCTAGCTCTGTCTCCAACAGCTTTTCTTCCTTTTACCTTTGGGGCTCGAAGAGCTCTGCAGTGCCCAAGAGCTTCCCCACAGACTGGGCTGGAGAGCTGCGGGTCACAGGCTCACTGATTCTCAGCCATGTCTGAGGTCTACAAGGAGCATGAGTAAGCACCAGCTCCCAGGTAAAGCTCAGCGGGTTTATCATTTACAAAACCATGACAAAAGATGAAGTAATGTCCTATCTGGCCACATACTGAGCTGTAGCTCTTTTTTTTTTTTTCCCTTTTCTAAAAGGAGAGCTATCTGATGTGTCTTGTTACTGTCAGTAGGAAAAAAACACCAAAACCCAGTTATTGTGATTTAGAGGAGCGAGGTGTTTAAAATAAAATATACATTAAATGCCTTCATACAAATATGCAGCGACAACCAGGTGACTCAATCCACTCTTATCAAAGCCCAAAGATTATTTTTAAGGTGTTTATAGACTATCTGCTCTCACTGTGCCCTCTTACAAATACAGATAGGGATGCTGAAAGCGCATGTTCATGTTACTTGCCACTACCTTATAAAATGTGAAAGCCTAATCAATTTTGGTACAGAGTAAACTAGTAACATCCTTGAGAGAGCAACTTGGGAGTTCTGCCCTACTATTGACAGTGAAGCAGGGCTGTTGGTGAGAATAAGCCCTTATAAAAAGCCATGTTTAAGATGAGATTCAAAGGAGTTTGACTGGGGTTTCCAACCTGTTGGGAATGGATTCTGGACTTGGGCTAGACAAGAGTTAAGTGCACATCTTCTCTAAATCTTTGCCTTGTGTTCTGGAAAGACCAGTATTCTCTGCTGGTAATCAGAAACATCAGCTGCCCTTGCACAAAGAACAGAGTTCTGATAAATGCACTGATCCCAATTTGTGCATTGCTTTCCGAGTCATCAAAGCAATTTTAAAATCAATATGTTTAAGAGGGAGGCTGTGTGGTCTTCTCTGGACAAGAATAACCTACTGAGTCTGCTCACAGAGAGTTAACATCCTAGACACAGCATTTTGTACAAACCAGAGAATATAAAGAATATTCCGGGAAAGCCATAAAGGGAGATGACGCAGAAACGGTTTCTGGGATGTTAAAAATATAGTTATGCTTATGAGCTGCTCTGTGATCCTGACTGCAGAGACTGACGTGGGGTGATACTGTGTGGATGACAGTTTCACAATGTCAGGAGTGCAGGGCCAAGTCCCAAGCAGCTCCTGCAATTTTAATGTGTATCCAGGCCAGAAGACAGCTTGGTGCAGTAATAATAATTTAATGCAACTAATATACATAAAGATGTATCAGAGACAGTATTAGTAGGTTTGCCAACAGCATTGTGTTAGACATCAGGGTGCTTAATCCAGCGTGGGGGTTGTAGGCCTGAGTATGGTCTGTGGGATCAAGTCACTGCTTTTTAATGGGTTTGAGCTGTTCTTCAAAAAACCTTCATTAGTTGGGGTGGCACCGCTAAGTCTGCTTCCTACTGGGCAGCAGGAAGACAGAAAGAGCATCTGCAACAGTAATAGTTTAACACAAATTGATTTACAGATTGGCCTAATAGGAAGCTTGGATGAGGGATGAAGGAGTTGAGCAGAAAGAGGTGGAAGTTCAGGAACAAAGCCCAGCTGCCTGTGGACAAAGGAGGAACGCGTCTCTGGTTTTCTTCCGTCAGCTGAAGCACACTGTATTGCCAACAGATGAAAATGCTTGCAGCACACCTTCACTCTGTGACCTGTTAATACTGTCAAGAGAATGGCCCTTCCAATGTCCCACAACTGGGACCCGCCACAGGGTGCAGGGTCCTTCAGGCTGTGGTTTGCTGAATGATCCACTGAAGGGCTTGATTATGGTCTCCAATTTCCAGAGGGTTTTTGTAGTCTGTCCAAAGTACTTATACCTGCAACATCTCAGACCTGTGTGTATCGTCTTTTAGCCTGCTGGGTATAGTGGTAGTTCTGCTTGCTCTTTGTGCCCATTTACAGGGTTTTAGTAGCTTGGATTGCTTTTATATCTTTATAATGAAAGATTATAAAGCCCCTTTTAAAAAGTATTATTATTGATCATAGAAAGACAGTAGATGTTTTTAATCTTTAAGGGCTACAAATACATAAAAGTATATAAACTATTTTTAATATATAACCACATCCAGTGTTTGTGGAATTTGAATACATTTACTTTGTATGAGGGTTCATAGGATACTATGGTGGGAGTCAGCCCTTCTCATTCAGTGAATGCACTTATGCCAGTAAGTCAAAATTAGATTCTTTCTGAATTGCATAAACCACTGACAGATTCAAAAGTAAGGATTTGGAGGGCTGTAAATTTCCAATTTTAGGTGATAAACTATTTGCAGTAGTTTTTGCACTTCACACAATACCTTCTTTCTTTACTGAAAATTTAGGACTCCCATTGTACATGTCTCTACATACACACATATGTGTAGCTGAGGATGTATGTAGACCTGTGTTTGTATGTGAATGTGTGCATGTATTTCTAAAACTACATGCATAATTCACTGTGTCACAAAGAGCCAAAGGTTCCTTTTGGCCATGCAATCAGTGCCATTTCTGAGTATGCAGAGTCCTGCCAGTGCTTGTTGCAACCTTTGACTGTCCCACTCAGTGTCTGGCTCTGGCTGACTCAACTGACAATGGATTGCAGCAGAAGTTCCCTCCCTGACCTTGTGACCAGGTACCTGAACATAGGGGCTGGTTTGCCTGTTCCAGCACAGCAGCTCTGCCAGATGTGATCACAGAAATGTGAGGCCAGTGGGCTGATCCTCATCAAGCAAAGAAGAGCTGCCTTTACCTGGAATTTGCACCTTCCACCATGTCCAGGGGACAGTGAGAAACCGGTTCCTCCCTGAAAAAATCAGAGAGGCATTAGCCATTCAAGGAGGCTGGTGGAATGTGCAAATACCAGTGGTCTTGGTTGTTAACCAGTTCCCTTCAAGCTGACTGAGGAGTGGAATGTCCCTGATGATTAAATCACATCCCTTCAAAAGGCAGGAACAAAATCACCATTATGACGTTTTGGCAAAGCAAAGCATTTTTGTTTGCTGGCAGAGGTTTAATTTGGGTGTGCCCATGCTCCCCACTTGGGATGTCAAAGAAAGAGGCTTTGCTAGTCCAATGCTGCTTGCCTTACCAGGCCGCATTACCCTGATGATGAAGTGCTCCAGCGACAGGAGTCACCTTCTGTGCTCAGCTGAGCTCAACTGGATTCGTGCTCTGTAGCTGTGCCATTAAGTGACTCTGGAGATGTTGTGGGTGCAGAGATGTGCCACCGTATTTCAAGTGGTAATAAAAACTCTCCAGATAAATTGAAGGACCGTGGCTTTTCGTTGCAGCAAGTTAGAACCATATATATAAGCAACTCTATAGTTGTGCTAAGGCAGCAGATGCAGTCAGTGTTTGGAGGAAATGGTTCATGACCCAGTGATGCTTCCCAAGAGATGCAGCCAGGAAATAAAGACACTGGGGCCCCTTGGGTGGGAATAACACTGGGAGGACAGGTGAGGGATGCAGGAGGGACAGATAGTGAGGAGAAAGTTTTTCTTGCTCGTGTTGCATCTGTTTGCTGTGCTTCAGGCTTACTCTTGCACTCAGAGCAGTAGGACAAGTGATAGCTGAGGGAAGAGCTCCTTAGCCAGTTATGAGGGTGCTGCAGCTACTTGCTCTCTCTAGCAAAAGTGAGGAGCAAAGGCGCAATCAACATGGGCACGGACTGCAGGGGTCTGCATCACCCTGGAAAGTGGGTCCAGTGGGTCTCTGGAGCAGGGGTAGGCTCTCACCCCACAACCTGCTGGCACAAGGCAATGTGGGGTGTCAGGTAAGATGCTTGATGCACAAGCACCTTAAAGCTGATCCCTGGCCAAGTGAATGCTGGTGGAGTGTTGCTGGAGTACTTCAGTCCCTGAGCAACTAATCCTGAGAATATGTGAGCACTGGTGCCCCACAGGTGAAGCAAGATATGACTGGAGGTCTGGGGCAACAGATGCTGGTGCTCCCCTGGGGGCTACACCCTGAGGAAAGGCAGCCATAAGACTAAGGGGAGAAACTGAGCTGGCTTTGCATTAATTCTCTAGCAGTTTAAGCTGGCCAAACTATGCAGGTCCCTTCCCTCAACTGATGTTGCAACTTTGAGGGAAAAACCTGGCTGGTCTGATGCGGGTCACTTTCTGCTGTAGGACTGCACTGAGGGTGTGCAGACCTGAAGCCCACCATGGCAGGGCTCAGCCACCACACCCAGTACTGGGTTATCCATTGAGGATCAGTCACATGGGCTGCTTCCATAGCTGTCACACCAGACCTGACCTATGCAGGTGGATATGGCCACAGTAATGTGCACACACAAGAGAACCCTGCACATGTGGAGCAGCCAGCATCATCCCCGTGTACAGTGGTGGTCCTCAGCACACAGTGATGGGTATCATGATTCCTCCGCTGAAGGCATTGGCTGCCCTACTCCCCCAGACTGTGCCCACACATGCAGCACTGCAGAGGAACAAGGCGTCTCCACCCTGAACCTCCCCCCACTCCAGGAGCTCTGCAGTGGCACTTTTACTCCAGCCGAGGGTTTGGCCACCTAGTCTTTGCATCAGGTAAATCCAGCTCATCTGCAAGGGTGTAGATATATTTTAAGAAGATAATTGCAAAATAAAGGTGTAACAAAAATACTGCTGATGTGCCTCTTTGACAATGGCATTTACAGCTATGCCCTGGAAATGTAAAAAAAACCCCACATGAAATAGAACTGGTTTTGCTGGAAGGAGCCAAAAGCCCTGCACTAGTGCTGCCCTTCTGCAAGGCTCTCCCCTGCTGTGGATCTGGTCTCCTGCCGACCAGGTCCACCCCAGCGCTGTGCCAGGAGCACAGCTGAGGCTGCTTTGAGGCCTGCTGAGGCTGCTTTGAGGCCTGCTGGGGCCATGGCTGCCACCTGGGAGGAGGAGAGAGAAGTCAGAGGAGCCGGCACCAAGGGGAAGGGAGCAGGTGATAAATCAGCTTGGGGCAACAGGGCCTGAGGCTGGGGTGCTGCTGTGAGGAGCTGTGGTGTCTGACAGGATTTGTCCCATGCCATGGGTAGGTTGCCTTCCCTTTAACCTGAATGGGTTTGCTGAGCCCAGAAGCTAGTCTCTGAGGTGCTGGGTGTTTTCGCAGGTGGCTGTGGGTGTTCTCTGCTGCCCTGTGACTTGTGGTGTTTCTTTTATTATTTATATAAGTGTGTGTTCTTGCCATCTTCAGGAAATTTCACCCAGGTCAGCGTGAAGCTAGTTCCCTTACATCTGATCCATGAGCTCAAACACCATTCCTGTAGTTTTCCTGCTCCTGGGATCTCTGTATTACTCACTTGTTCTAGGCCTTTTTGTAAAAGTTAATAAAGCTGTCACCACAAGCCCATTGACTCTTGGTACAACATTTCCTTCATTCCCGAGGTCCCTTTCATAATCAGTTTGCATACTGGTACTGTTCATTATCGCTCAGCAAGCCTTTTTCTTCACTATTACTGTGCAACATGCTTTCTTTTGTAGTAGTTGAAGCTCATAAGGCAAATATCAGTTTGCTTCCTGATGAGGGAGAACAGATATGTAATCTGTGTTTTGTGTCTTGAGTCTTTTGAAAGGCCTAGAAATCCCAAACGCAGCAACTTGTGGGTTTTCTGTCTTAGAGAATTAGCATGTCTTTGCATTACTGAGTAGGCAAGCATTGAGCAGTGCTTGATCAATAAGAGGCATTGCCAGAGGTTTGGTATCATCTACCACAGCTAACAGTAAGTGTTGCTATAGGCTATAGAACTAGGAATATAAAATGTCGAATGGTAGTAATAATTCATGCATCCTGGGACATATAAAACCAACAGCATGTCAATAGCTGTGGCATGCTTTGCAGAAAATATGCAGGATTCAGATGTTGCAGGAGCCTGGTATTGTTTTAAACCACACTTTCCTTGTTGAAATATAGACTCTCCCCCTTTGTTAAAAGCATTTATTATTGGTTTCATGTTGCTACTTTTCTATTAAGTTTTTAAGAGCTCAAAAGAGGCCCCAAGATTCAGAAAGCAAAATATATGTATTTGTTGAAGAAAAACACATAAAACATTTATAAAGCAGAAGGTGCAGTACTATTTGAGATTCATGGACCAATTCAGCATTCATAAAAGCATGTATGGTTCTCATGTTGGCTTCCCTGGGAATTGGGCTGTGCTAGGTGGGTTACCCAGGAGGTATCTGGCATTGCCTTAAAATGAAACTTATTACAGTCACGTTGCATTTTACTTGGAGAACAGAATATCTTGTGAAATAAGAAATCCTCCATTTTTCATCCTCTTAAAAATACTTCAAGTAATTAATATTGCTTGTCTCTTAAGAAAAGATACTGAAGAGGGTGAATTATTGTGTCTTGAGGTGGGTACAGCAGGCATAAGAAGAAAGAGTGTGTCTGTGTGATAAATGTTCTCCCCTGTGCCACTACTGCTTTGCTGCTTGAGAACCTAAAAGTGACGAGTGCTGCTTTACTGGCTAAGGCTCCACAAAAATTCTTCAGATGAAACTTTAATGAGAGAAGGGAGAAAAAGGTGTTCAAGCAGCCCCGATCTTGTGCTTTCAGCTGTGTGCTCCTCTGCGTCTCAGCCATGTGTTGCCAGGTCTCACTTTCTCTAAATCTGGCTGGAACTGGAAAGGAGAGATGAGAGGACACATGTCACTTGTGATTATATAGGCCTTAATATATAGGTAATACCTCTAAAAGAATATAAACTACTAACACCCAAAAGAAAAAAAAAAAGGAAACAAAGAAAAGCATCACAAAGAAGCCCACCATGCACAGCTTATATCTTCCCCTGTGAGAGGCAGAGGACTCAAATGCATCCGAATCATCTGCTTTTCCATGAGACAGCAACCTCTCAGTTTCAGAGTTTCATGGTCCTGGCTCCTGTTTGTCTACTCGGGTATGGGTTTTTTAAGGTGTATATTCAAGTAAAACATCTTAAATATAGTTTCTGGTTTTTGAAGACCACAAAGTGAATTTGATGTAGTGGACAGCACCTGCATAAACAGGCCCTAATACATATTTCAGGATATCTTGCCGAAGGTAGAGTGAGGAACGTGATCAGAGGAATAAAAAAAAAAAAATTAAGCCTGCTAACCGTCTGAGACCTGTGAAAAGGGATGTCTTTGTTCTGAGGAGAATGTCTTGGCTTGTTCTGCTCCTTCAGCTTGGTTTGGGGAGGATGTATTTTACAGTTCTCCCATGATACTTGGCAAATTTAAAGCTGTCACTGTTGATCCTGCTTTTCTTTGTATTAAAAGAATGTCTATGGTGTTTATATGATGTGGAAAAAGCCTGCTATTTCTACTTATTGTATTTTCATTGTCTCTTTCCTTATGACTGTACTGTTTGCCAGCAGCTGAGGGGCCACTGATGCTTGCTTTGATGCCATGATTTATTGTGTTGCACAGTTGAGCCTGCTGTTTCCCCTTCTAATCAGAGTTGACATACTGGGTGAAAAAAAATAATAAAGCTTTTCTGTAATTGTGGTTATCGCATAGAGTCTGCGTTTGTTATAGCTGCTGGCATGCTGGAAACCAGTGTTTGTAAATACCTATATATATTCTGATTTGTTTTCAGTCTCAGAGATGGGTTTGCCTGTTTGTTCCTCACCCTGGGCCACTCGTGTGAGCAGACCTTTGTACCTGCATGCTGAGTGGCTGTTGTCTGGGGAAGATACTGGCTTGTGTGTGGGACCTGGATTCTGTTCATGGTACAACCTATGCCTTGTTCTCTTTTCTTGCTCTAAGAGATTAGCATCCAATCAAGAAAAACAAATGAATTTTGTTTTATCAACTCACCTGAAGAAGTGAGTAGCCAAAATGACCAGAACATCAATGCTGGCAGCAGGGACAGAGGGCAGCCCACGTGGGTCCACGTGTGCTGCATGACACCCAACTCTGCCTTGCTGCTCTTGGGGGTGTATAGTTCCAGCATGGGGCCTCATATGTGCAGCAAGGCTCTCCTGTGCCCACAGAAAGACTCTCTAGCTGGCTCCCCGTGCTCCCTCAGGTAGTGCCAGGCAGGACTTGAATAATACCCACAGAGGTATAGCTATTCCTTTTCTCCAAGTGTCTCAAAGACCTTTGTGGAATGTTCTGTTTACATTTTACAGATAGTACAGATAGAAAAGGAGAGATTTGAGAGGCTATGTGTCTTATCCAGGGTGATGCAGCAAATCAATGGAAGAAAAGGGATGATGCCACCCCATGCTGTTTAGAAGTGCCTTTAACTGCCCCATGGGTTTTATGGGGAGAGGCATGCAGGTCCCCAAAGAGACAGCCTCCATCACAGGAGTGTTCCTCCACTATTTCTCTGAGATGATTGCTGTGAACAGTGGAAATGCAGAATGTATTATTCATCTCTCTTACTTGTAAAATCAATACCTATCAAAATACAAATACAATTTAAATCAAAGGACACTTGTTGAGTGCAGATCCTACTAATTAGATATGATTTCCCAAACAATTTCTTAAATTATTTATCCAAGGTATGGGTAGCAGGCACTTCATGTGTCCCAGAGTGAATATTATAATCCTCTTGTCATGATACAGCAAATGTGAATTGTAGTGTAATGCAGTGTGATTTTTAACCTTGATGAACTAATGTAATATCAATAGACATCAATCTGTGGAAAAAAATAATCTGTCTCATTGTGACATCTAACACGATAATGTCGAAAGCCAGTAACCTTGTGAAATGGACATGTATCAGTGAAGGATGCAGTTGTACTGCTAGGAATCAATTAAAAATGTAATACCTGCTTGCAAATAGAAGTCACTAAACCACCATCACCGAAAGAGAGGCTTACATCATGCATGGACATTTGTCATCAGAGCAGCTCCCTTCCGGGCTGGCTGTTGGTTCTGTAAACAATAGCACTTGCCTTTTTTTTCTTATGCTGATATTAGACAAGCCCCATAGTCAACATCTAAACAATATTTATGCCATATCTAGTTAGTTACACTTTTAAAACCTGTTAAGAAAAGAACCATTGGTTTTGAAGCTTTTTGTGTACAAAATAGGAAGCAGATCTCCTGTAAAATGAGGTTTACAATTGTCAATCAATAACATAGATCAATGTTCTTCAATTTTTAATCATAAGGATTTTTCTTACATAGCTTCTTTGGATCTTAATTTTCAAATGTGTACTGCCATCTGTACAGATCTTAAGATTCCATCAACTGAAATTTCTCAGTCCCATCATATAAATATGAACCCTACTCACCAAATCGTTTCTTATCAGTGATTCAAAAGAACAGTCTGAAATATATTAGGTATGCTTTCTTCCCAATTTTTAAAGTGGATGGCTTAAAAAGTGAACATCATGTTGTTTTACTTTTTCTTCCATCATCTGACAGCAATTTAAGGGCAAGTGTAATTTTGAGGTCTAAACTAAATAGATGAGCATAGATCTACTATGATTTCAGACAGCAATACATGAGAGGCTGAAGTAGTCATTAGAGTAATTCAGAGCTTAAACTTCTTTTTCAGTGCCTTCCTCTTTAGCCTTAATGGTGACCAGGCTACCAAGAAAGCCACCAGAAGCCTTAGCAAAAAGCTGCAGCTGCCCAAAGCACCCGTGCATTTCTGCTGCTGCGGGCAGCCTGTGATCACACCATACTGTCGGCAGTACTTATGTGCAATTGTGCTACCGGGGACACAAGGCAGAGCCTTAATTCAGAATTTCATGGCATTTTAAACTACAAGTCAGAATTTTAATGGTATTTAAACCTTCCTTATTAGTAGCACAATAAGTGTCTTTCAGCTACTGTTCTGCAAAATCCTTCCTGGTGGTCTGTAAAAGACACAGTTTGAAAGCCTGGGAGCCTGAGGTTGAATGCTGGGTATGTGGGAATGGATAACTGTCCCTGAACTGATGAGAGGAATAAGGGAGTCTGAAGAAGCACTGCATTAAGATATCATGGTCTAATAAGGGTAGTAGCACAAAGTATAAAAAAGCATGGCACGAATACTTTGGCTATAAAGGAAAAATTCACCTTAAGTTGTTCAGGTCTCCTGCTTGTATTTTTGTTGTTTTGAATTAATGGAAGTTTGTTAGGCAGGTATGAAAACAAAGTTCAAGCCCAGAGTGTTTAAGTTATAAATCCTATCTACATCAAATGAAAATAGATAATCTTACATTTAATTGTTTGTATTTTCTCCTTCCATTTAAATGAGAATGAGTTACCTGAAAGTGCCATCAAATGTTGGAGCTACTGTTTAGTGGTATTTTTATTTTCTTCTGCCTAATTCCTTTCATACCTGTTTAAAAAGTGTGAGATCGTGTATTAGTGACTGCAAAGGTTACCTGACTTAACACCACAGACTAGTTTTTTAAATGGAGGGTAGAAGCACATCTGTTTCAAACAGCTTTGTAATATACCTTTTGTGAGTTCAAATCACATGCAGTAATGGGCACTTAAGTGAGCTCCTACATGCACAACTACTTCTTTGCAATTGTACTAACCAATGCATCTATAAAACGGCACTAGCATGTTGGTGCACTGAAAGAACTTCCTCTTCCTGCTCTTGAAAATTCAGCCCTGTCTTAGTGTTCAGTTGATGCCAAAGAAAAGCTCATGTTCTTCCCCGAGGCCGATGCGTTATTGGCTGTGTAACTGTACTGGCTAGACACTTTGTGTCTTGCTTGCGTCTGCCTTTGCGAGTGGCATGACATTTTCTGTAGTTGTAATTAACACTATTTTTCAGACACAAATTGTTGTAATTATATAATGCTACAAATATAATTGAAGTAATAAAAGCAAAGCAAACAGCCTAGATTATATCTCTGGGTTGTATTTGGAGGTGGAAAGTGTGTGGCTTTGTATGTTACACTGGTTTAGAAAGGATAAAGTTTTGAATTGATCGCACATGGAAGATGCCAGCTGAGGGGCGTATAACTTACATAAGAGCCTACATCAAATGGCTTACATAAATAAGGAAATACGCCTTTTTATTTTTTCCTATCGATGTGGCATGTACAGCTTGCAGACATTTGCAGTGAGCAAACTTAAATTTAACAAATAGAAATGTGTTCATTTGACAAATTTTTAGTGTAAATGATTTTGCCTTAAACTGTGGAAGAATCAAAGAAAAACTTTGCAAACAGGCCCTCCATCTTGGACACACAGAGGCAGAGGACTGCAGTGGTGCCGTCTGGCTTCTGTTGTGTTAGAATCTGTAACGCATCTGTCCTGTGAAGCAGGAGAGTACTATTACATTTACCTTTCAAAGACCTAAGACGTGGACAGAAACCACAGGACCTGCCTGTGCACATAAGGGAGCTCTGTAAAATCTGAGGGGTTGAAGAAAGCTGTATGGAGGCTTTGACTAACACTCTAAATCATTAGACCATCCTTACAAAAATTATGTTGCCAAGTTTGTTGCCACTGAAATCTGAAAGCAAACATTAACAGCCAAGAACATCACGCTAATTAATTGCCTTAGGAGGACGCAATTTCCAAGATCTAATGAAAGATGGAATTCAGCTCCCATATGTCCCATTTGATAGCCCAAGAAAACATGCCCACATTTTTCACAGAAACAGTGACAAATGTTCAACTACTTGTCTCTCAGCGGAATAAAACTAATCACCAGGCCCAGAGATGGAAATAGCTGCTCATAAGCACCCAGCCTGAAAAACCAGCCCGAGATCTGTTGCTGAGAAACCGTTTTGATTCACCATGCTGAAGGCCACTTCAGAAGGTGATTGCTGAGCACTAGAGGACCTCCCTGAGTTGCGTGTCAGCCAAAAGAACAGCAGTAACCTAAACCTTGTGTGCAGCTATGCTGTCGCTGGGCTGGTTCATTTAAAAAATAAAATAATCATAGAAACAAAAAGAGGTTTTGCATGTCATGTTCTTGACAAACAGAGGCCTCTCAACAGCATGTGCCAGCGCTGCTTCTCTGTGCTACAGGCTTGTTTTTGAACTGGAAGTTCCTGTAGGTAGGATGCTCGTGCCAGAAAGATGCTGGTGTGTAGTCATGGGGAAACAGCCAGAGCCTGAGAGGGAGAGGTCTGTCTGTGGGGACACAGCCCTGGTTTGAACCTTGATGTCCTATCTCTATCTTGGCCATGCAGAGTTCTTTGCTGGTTTAAAGACATTCTGTTTCTTTGTAATACTTACTATCCAAGGGGTGTGTCTGTTTCCAGGCTGGTTCTCCCTTGCATACCTGAGGAAAGTCTGTGTTGTGTAAAGACTGGCATGCTGGTGTGCAGGGCTGTGGCTGTGTGTGACCTGCCATGCTCAGGAAGGGGTATGTGTCATCTCCTCACGTGGGAAGATGACCCTGCTTTATAAGTACAAGGTGTTTGGTTCGATTCCCAGGCTGGTCTGAATTGAGTTGGCTAATGGGGCTGTTTCTGTGCACACTGGCTTGTACCAGACTTGACCCTGTGGTGTGAATGTCTCCCACATAGCACAGCAATGGCACCAACCCAGTTCGTTTGCTCAGGGGATGGTGGGGAATATTCTTGGTGGCCACCAAAGCAGTCCAGGAGGCTCGGTGCAAACAGGGGAGCAAAAGTGTTGTGGAACAGGACTGTGGCAGACCTCGTATATAATCCAGGTCTTTTGAGCAGCCCCTTATCTAATCAGATATCATCAATATTTGCTAAATGGTTAATTTTTGGAAACACTCAACATTTTCACCTTTTACCTTTTATATATGATACATGTAAAACTGCTAATCTCAAATGAGTATCTGACACCTTGTTTACTAAAAATGCCCACAAGAAAAGCAGGCACAAATTGCACAGCAAGTTAAATATCGAAGAAAATATATTTTATTCTGTCTACCCAGAGATTAAAGGGGGGGTGGGTAAGGAAGGTCAAGGTAAGTAATTGTAGCACACCAGCTATTGTGTAGTTCCTTGAGATCTCTCAGGTTTGTGCAGAATAATGACATTTCTGAACTTCAATAACTTCCACACAGAAAGGCACATCGTTTTGACAGGCCTCGGTAAATCATTTAAAACCATAAGGGCTGCCATTATGCAGCCTGTGGGATAAAGTTAGACACAGGGTACTTTTCTGCAATTGGGCTTCAATTTCACTCTAGATTTTAGGTGACATAAAGCTCAAAGGAGCTCCCAGGACTAGTCTCCCAGAGATGAGATCAACACTTAAGAGTACGTGTTTTGATGACACAGTTCAGAAAATTGAAGTGATTATTATTATAGAAGGACCAAGGTGATAAGTACTATGTTATATATGAACAACTGTCAGTCAGAGAAGCCAAGAAAGGTCATAATCTATTATATTATGTCATAAATGTTATCATAAACTGACATTGGGATGGTAAACTGGGATTCTTGCCCTTCTTTTTTTTAAATGCTGCTGTTCTTAAACTTCAACGTGATCTAGAAAGACAAGTTTAGTATTAATTTTCCTCTCCAAATAAGGGACCTTAAAGATTTTCAGCATAACAGAAGTAGATTTTTGAACATTCACATAGTTTTTTATAAATTTTATTATAAATTAACTAGCTGAAGTGTCACAGTAGAATCCAAGATCCCATAAACACGCAAAGGAGGAGAAACCAGGAACACATTAATTCCTGGATCTTTAGATACTGTCTCCCATTGCTTTATTTGTACTGTAGCTGACATAACTGTATCACTTGAGCATCTCCAGTGCAGACCACCCCTATCACTAAGGGCTGCTCCAGCTGAGGACAGGGGGAGTGGAACAGCAGAGATGGGAGCTCCTGCCCTGGCTTCTGATGGCACCAAGCCAGGACTGTGCCCTTTTCAGATCACTCCCTTGATATCCAATTTTTTTTTTCTTCTATATCAAATAAGAACCAGGATGACACTCTGTAATTTATGACAGTGGAATGAGAGAGCATATATTATATTTTATGTCTTTTGTGTTGCTGAGTGTTTTCACACCCACAGAGAGCAGACAGCTCAATGGTTGTCGCCAGTGCATGACTTCTGAATTCAGCTCAGGCTGCCAGAGTAGTGTCACCAGGGGTGGAGAAAGCCAAGTACTTTCTAATGAGACTTTCTTCCTGCAAGCACCAAGGGGTGCTGCATCCATTGCTGACCATTTAAGAGCTGGGAGTGGATTGCTGTCACCTCATGTAAATCTGTTCCCAACACAGATTCCCTAGCAAGGGTAACAGAGGGGACCTCTGAGCCCATCCAAAACCAAAGCCTCATGTCCATACTCATTACCTTTACAAATTCTATAAAGGAATGATGTCACCCTAAAATGTGGGTGTGTTGGAGGTGAAACAACTACCCAGTTAGCACTGGACAACCTGGTTTCCAGTGTTTGGGAAAATGGTATGGTAAACTCCAGAAATTCAAGAGGAATTTAAGGTGACCTTAAGGTATCAGAGACAGAGTCCAAAGAGAAAATCAGGGTAAGTACTTCTGGAAAGTGCCACGCTGTATTTACTAACCACATCAGAATAGAGCTGTGGTTTTATGTCAGACTTAAAATTCAGCATTTTCAGCAGACTCGTGCTGATGTACGGATGTGATAAATTGACGCAGGCAGGAGACAGCCACCAGTGAGTCACCACACAACTTCCTCTGGAAGCCAGCTGTCTATGGTAGACAACCCATTGCACTGCTGATCTAGTCCGGCTTGTAAAAATCACTGATCTAGTCTAGCTTGTACAGTCTACAAATAAGCCATGTTTTTACTGTTCAGGTAAATGTTCAAAGTGAAACCAATATGGGCTAACTTGAATTGTATAAGATAACTGCGAATCGTTACTTCAAGTGAAAGCGCAATGCCTGGAACCACAGGCAGGAAAATACATTTACAGACTATCAAATTATCTTGGGATAATAGTGTAATGCTTTTCTCTGCTGTACTGTGTGTTCTGATAGCTGAGCAAATAATGCTACAGCTGGAAAAGGCCCAGAATGTCAAAGAGTAGAGAATTCATAAGCAGAGTGCTTCCATGGGAGAGGCTGGCTTTTCTGTGTTATTTTGGGGGAATATTAAAAGGAGAAAAAAGTAGTTATTTTTATGACACAGAACTAAAAAGAGTAACATCCTATGATAAACAAAACCTTTAAACAATTTGTCTATTTTCTAAGATAACCTGCAAAGAGCTTGCTTCTTCATATGAGGTTACTTCTCTGTGTGACTGCTACAACAGTCTGTTGATCAAATGTGTTTTCAGAAGCAGCACAAACAAATCAAGTAGCTAAGCAGCTATAGCAGTTTGCATGCACAAGTGCTGCTTGGATATAATTTTTTTCAAGAGCATTTTTTTAGGGAAAACAACCCTTTGAAACTTTGGAACTGAAGCTATATACCATAATGCTGTTTATTATGTCCATATGAACTGTACAACACTCAAAGTGCTTTTAGGATGCTCTAAGATATACCAAAGAGCATTAACTTTAGTACAGCTGGGAATGTCCCCTGATCCACTTATGAATACACATTTCTTATATCCTATATGTTAACTACAGTTCACATAGCCTTGGTCATTGAGAATAATCCACAGAGTAAGCCTGTTAGGTGAGACTTAGCATCTACATTTTTCGGCTCACATCTGCTTGCCTGACATATGTAATCTGCCTGGATGTTACAGTTTACATCCTATTTTCATTGGAGGGTAATGAAACTTGAATGGTGTCTTCATCTCCCTCTCCATCTCTCTAAGAAATATTTCTGCTTGCCAGCTCCTCCTTACGAGTCCTCTTTGGTGTGATCCTTAGCCAGGTCCTTTATTAAAGGGGGGAGTACATGCAAGGATTGCAGGTAACCATGCAATTCATTTTTGTGCAAAACGGGTGCAGAAAGTGTTACTTCAAAGACAGTAAGAAAATAAAAGTGATGTAGTAATTTCCTAACCTGAATGTTCTGTATTTCCTTCTCTCACAAAGCTCTGCCATATAACTGTTTCAATGGCAAGCAGTCAGGAGTAGCTTTCTGAAGACTTTTGTTTCCTTTTAATTCTTACAAAACTCAACTGTAGGCACTTCAGTAATTTTAGAACAGCTTAGTCCAAGAGGTAAATTAAAATTAGGGAAAATTAGACCATTTCTAATGAGATGGTTATTACACTGAATAATGATGATTATTGGTTCTGCTTAATAAAACTGTCAGCCAATGCAAAATATATATTAAGCGAAATTACATTACATTATATTTCTATCAACTCAGAAATTCAGTGCATTGCTTTCCCTCAAACCACAGGCATAACAAAGTGTTAGACAGTGCTTCCTTTTCCAAATAGGATGAAACACAGAGCTTTCAAGTCCAGTCCCTTTAAAGCCTTGATTTAAAGCCTTGATTTAAAGCCTGTTAAATCTAATGTGGTGAAGATGCATGCTGACTTCTCTGCCAAGTAGATCAGGACTTCACTGAACCAAGCAGTGTCCTCTCCTATTGTCATTGTTAAAAATCTCAATAATACCACTGTGGTGAATGCTTTACAGTATTATTAGCCTTGTAGGCACATGTTCCTAGTCCCCTTGCCTCACTGAGCTCATTGTTTGCTGGTCCACCCACTCTTCTGTTCTGATTTACCTGGAAAATTAGGAGATGGACTTCATTAGGTCAATTATGCTTTGTACTTCCAAGGTGAAAACAATAGGAACAGTTATCTGTTGTCTAAAAATTAGATTCTGCTGTACATAACACTGGAGCCCCAAATGCTTAGAGGTGAGGCAACTGCCCAGAAGCCTGTTGGCTGTCCAGGGACATGACTGGCTGGGATATCTGAAAGCTCAGCATTATTTTGTTTAAAAGCAGGACATAATATGAAGTGTTGCCTTCAGCAAGGACTGCTGTGCTGAGGAATAAGAGACATCCCTCTGGGAGGGTGACTCCCTGACTCTGTGCAGGGACCTGATATGGCAGTAATAAAGTGGGGAGGAAGAAAGGAGGGGGGGAACCAAGAGTGTATTCCTACTTGTGAGACCTTTTCTATGTAGGGTTTTCTCTAAAAGGATATGATTTTGTGGTATGTTTATGACATAAACTAAGCTCTATTTGTCTTACAGGAAAGGTGTTTACTGAAGCTACAGTAGCAGTATATTTTATAGATTCCAAGAGAGATTAAACAAGGAGTTTCAACTGCATGACTAGATAATGCTGCAATGCCAATTGACTGGTGGCATTTGGGCATGGAGGTGAGTTTCTGAGGTGCATGTTGAAACCTGGAGAAGCACAGATTTTCCCATGTGATTTTACGTCTTTTAGAGAGCTGTTGCTCTTACAAACAGCAATGTATTATCTCAAATGAGGATGATAACATGGTTAATAAGTCATAGCACATGTGGTTATGAGGTTTTTATCAGGCTTTGAAACATTTGAATCAACAAGATTTCTCCTTTATGAAGCCCATTTTGTAGAGTTGCATAAACAAGGTTCAACAGTCACAATTTCATTAGCATTGTATTGTTGCCATGGTAATGTGGTACCAATTCAATTGATGGGCTTTTCATCCTGGGCTTATTATAGAATTGTTCTTCCTGTCAAAGATACATCTATATGGGAACAGCAAACAGACCTTATCATTTGAATGTTAGCACAAAATTTCATCCTATGCTAATTTGGATAGAACAGTATCATGTTATTGGCATCAGACCCAGAAATCATCAGAGACACGATGGAAGTTACTAAACATCATACATGGCAAAGTCACACTCCAAAATTAGGAAAATTGCTTGCATTGTTTCCTGCAGTATCTGAATTTGTTATTGCAAAAGCGCTTGGCTCTGCTATGATGGTTCTCTGTAATGCTATTGGGAGGGCACAGTGCTGCAGGTGGTAGCATCACAGGAAAGAAAAAAAAAACCAGTAACAAATGCTAAAGAATAAAATGTGATCTGAAGGGAATTTGGTCCTCCTCCTGTTCGCATGTTCTGCAGCATGTTTTGGAGAAATAACTGTCAAATGCAATGCCTTGGTTTCCCAGTCTGTAAAATGGGGATAATGACCCCTCTCCCCTGGTGCAGAGCACCTGGCACATACCCAGTAACAAGTAATAGCTGGTGCTGCTAAACATTGTTATTAAGTAAAGTAGCAATGTTTTTAACAGCTCCAGGAAAATACACTGCACAGATCTACAATTTGAGAAATGTCACTGGGAGAATCTGGCCTCACCCAGGGAAACACAGAAGAGTTGGCAGACTGAGCAGGCAACAGAACATACGCAATTCTGGAGGAAAGACACTCATATCATTAAAAAATCATGACAGTTTGTAGTTTTGTTTTGTTTTTTTTTTTTTAAAAAGTAAAGAATCTTGTAGGCTACAGAAATATTTGCAGCAATATGAGCAAGGAGAGCAACAATAGAATATAAGGCAACAGTGGGGTGGCTTGTTTATTGTATGTTGAAATATTTTTTTTTATATTTTCACTGTTTTTTGATGATTGTTTCCTATTTAGGTAGGAAATATCTTTTTCCACCCTGACACATAGTGCTCAGTCTGTCATTTCTTAGCTTAATCATGTTGCGTCCTTTGCAGCAGCAAGGGTACATTACAGACAGGGTAGTATACCGTACAATCAAAGATGTGTTCTATTTTACATGATAAGTTTTGTCTGATTTACAAAGGCAGTGTCTTCTCCAGCTGAGCAAGGAAAGAAAGACCTTCACTCACAGATAAAAAGCACCTCAGAGGAGAGGCTTCTCCTCCATTAGGATCCTATTGTTCATCCAAAAAATAACCATTGTTACTGCTATTACCTATTTATTTACTTTTACTATGATATAGCCAGAGGACCCAGCTGAGACCTGGACCTACTGGTGCTAAGCACAGCAAAACCACACAGCAAGCCAGTCTCTACTTCTGACAATTTATAATCTTAAGAGCCATGAGAAAGGCCAGAGAGGAAAGAAAAACAGGAAGAGACGGCTTAAGTAACAAGCTGACAGTCAGAGAAGTCATCAGTGGCAGAAGCAGAGCAGATCTCTATCCCTAGTTCCTTCCATCGGGATGCCAGCCCTGCTGGGGCAAGGAGATATTTGCAGGTATCATCCCCGAAATTCTGATGCAGACTCCAACTCATACCCAGAGTCACGCATTACTCCCGAATTTCAATGGCTGCATCTATGTTGCTGAGCAGGGGCAGCCTGAGGCAAAGCTTGAAGTCAGCTGAGCAGCCCACACATTTTACCTATTAAAACACCTCCAGGCTGGCTCCAGGGCAACCCTGTTAATCCTCCCAGGGACAAAGGCTCAGGAATACCCTATGTTTTCGAGCATGTTCAAGGGTACCAGGGTCAGGGTACCTGCCACAGGAATATTAATGGGCTTACTACTACGACAGAGGCAATAGGGATCAGGCTTTCTTCGTCTGTGGTAGGGACTTCCAAATCCAAGCCTGAACAGATGGAGGGAGGTGGGGGAGAGGGAGAGAGGAGGTTTTGGTCACAAGAGCAAAAAAGTCAGTTTGCACCAGAATTTGAAGGCTTTGATCAGGAAGAAATTTGATGTCTTAGATGAGGAAAATGTTGGCTTGGAGTTTTTCTTGCTTTCTGCCTCTCTTTTTCTCTTAAAAATCCATATAATGTAAACCCATTAAACTCTGGGGGAGGAAACATTCATCTTCTGATCAGTAAATACCTCCTTTTGCTGTGTGGTGTCTGCTGACTTTACTGCCATTGCAACCTTTTAAAATGCTTCCAGGAAATCTCATTAGATTTTAACTTTTTTTTATTTTTTTAATTATTATTAAGGATTCTGATGAGAGTTTATAATAATTCCAATTTAACTTTTTAATAAAAACTGCAAATAACATGCTAGCATGGATTTGATCTCATACATATACATATCTGATAAAAATTCTGATTTGTAGTAAAATTTGTTAGCCAGGGGTCTGTTGTCATCACATTAATGAATATAAAAGCTAGCTGCTTTAAAATAGCGATATTACAGTAAGCCTATTTTTTTTTATAATGGTTTTGCATTGTGAATTCGGTATTGGTGAAGATTAAGATTTAGCATGCGGAAGTAATATCCATTATGATGGGATTGTCCACAGTGAATTGAGTAAGACATTTGCTTAATTAAAAGTATTTATCTTAGATTATTTCAGAAGTAAGTCCTACTACTGAGCTGACGAGATAAATTAGTTTCCTATAATCAGTTCACTACTGATGACTCTCCTTATATTAAACAGGAGAATAAAAAGGTAAGAGAAGAGTGAGAGTAATAGATCCTACTGTCAGAATTAAAAGGAACTTCAGAAGTAATGATTAATTAACACTGTGCCACGAGCAGGAAATATACATGTTCACACCTACAATGCAGACAGCTAGAGAGCCCAAAAAGCATGTGCTTCTAGAGGAGAGTTAGGAAATAAAAACATGACCAAAAGCCTGGTTGCCCACTTCTACCTGTGCTCCTTAACCTTGCCCTAAGTAGGCCTGTGAGGCCCTGTCATTGCCGGGGTAACCTCCAGGATTAGGAGTGGGACTGTGCTCTGCTGCCATGGGGAGATGGAGCCTGGAGCAGGATGGAACCTCATGGTGGTGTGGGGTGTCTCATGGGGTCTCAGCAGTGGCTTTACCAGGCTGCGGGCAGGGTGCTGCAGGAGCAGAGTGGAGGAGAGCAGAGCCAAGGCAGAGCCAGAGCTGAAGGGAGGGTAGGAACAGGTCTCACCTGCTTCCGTGGGTGCCTTTAAGGGGGAGCCCTAGCTGGTGGAGTGTTTGAACCTGTCTCACTGTTACAGCCGTACAGACTAAGTCTGCTGGACTAGACCGTCTTCCTTCCTCGCCATGCCAAATAACCCATGGAAAGCTGCAGATCTTCAGACTGTGGGAACAATCTAACATCAGCAACTTCTGGGGGTGCTGCTCCAAGGTAGGGCCACATCTAACCGCTTCAAACCCTCCCACCAGCTCAGGTGAAAAGCTCGTGATTCCCACTGTAGACATCTTTTTGTCTGCTTCTTGGAAAACCCTCCTGCCTGTGAGGTAGGCCCCCAAGACAACCGGACCTTCCAACAGCCAGACACAGAAATCACCCGCTAACTAGTTTTGGCTGAGGTTGCTGGATGAAATCTTTACAGATAGAGCCAAGAGCACAGACAAGAAATATTCATCATCTTCATGCCACAACTTGTTTTCTCATTGTTTCTTCTTGTCTCTTTTTTTACACTCCAGGCATTTTATATTTCTACATAAGCTAGTAAAAAGTACCATACCCTACTCAAATCATTTAAGTAATTTGTGTTAATTGTTATTACAGGTATTCAAATAGCAAGTGATATTTATTGATATGTGTTACTTTCTGAAACACTAGAAGAACTTATCAAGCCCATTCTCTGATAACATTGGCATAGATCATGTTTTAGGAGCAGAAACTGCTCTGCTAAATGCTGGGCACATACTCATGATGGCACCTGTCAGTGAAGTGCATGTCTGGGAATCTGGTTTTGATCTGTCCATGTGATTTTTCCAGGTAGAGGCTTGGTCTGTGTTCCCAGACATCGGCCAGTGATGGAGTGACAGCTGGAGCCCTGCTTCCTCCGGCTGCTGCATGGGACGCTTGCTGCTCCTGGAGCTGTGACACTGCGGGACACCCAGCTACCACAGACCCGGCCCAGTTTGACTGCTGGTGGAGGTGCTGCTGGGGCCGGCTTCGCCCTGCTCAGTGCTGCCTGCCTGTCTTATTCTTCTGAGTTATTCCCCAGCCCACTCCTGCCCTGTTGTGCCACCGGCTCCAGGCTGTGTTGAGTTTTCAATTATCACAATATACAATGCAGATGCTATGTAAAACAGCTAGCATGACTCAAGCAGGCTGAGCTCAGTAGAAATAGAGTTAAATAAAAAGTACTGCTATAATACCAGGAGGCTGATTGGAACCACAAGATACCAGTGTCATATCCCGTGGCTTTTATGTTGGTAGATGTAGATTTAGGCCATTAAATTCTAGCTATCCAACAGATAACAACCAGAGGAAATGGATCTGGGTATCTTCAATCCTGAATAACCGATATGCTTCTGCCAATAAATGAAAGACCTGGTAACTGCCAGAATAAAAAAAAACCAAACACACACAAAACCATTTTTGATATACCTACAAATACAATCAGACATAAAATATATGGTAGCTTCTAACTGTTTTCAACTTAAAGAAAACCCCTGATTACTCGGAGTACATTTTAAATGGTATGTCAAGAGAGCTCTGGCCTCAGAGAACTAATGTGTGATTACATTGTCAAACCCAAATGCAGGCAAGAAAATAAAGAGCAAGTGTAGGTCTCAGCTTATGTATTTATACAAACAGTAACAAACCCCCAGATCGGGTATCATGATATCTAGGTGGGGGAAAATGCTATGACAAAAGAGGGAGAACTAAGCAAAAACTACAACTGTTATTAACTAGAAAAGTGCCACAGCTAGAATTTTAAAGTATGGTATGTAGACGAATGTAAAGAGAGCAACACATTAAGTGTGCTTTTTCTCCAGAGCAAAATGAAATAGGCATACAGAGCAAATTATAATATTTAGTACTTTCAGGGCAAATTCCAGTTGGGGATCATGAAGTAATTTGAAAATATTAATGAATTAGGCTCACAGCTAGCTTTTAGGTAGATAATAATGATAATTATTGCTATAAATAAATACTATCATCATTCTTGCTCCAAAGAAATTAAAATTGAGGCATAGAGAATTTATGTGTTTGTCCAAAGTCTGTTTAACTATTGTAAACATCCTTCTCTAGAACTATTATATATCAAGTTTATCCTTTTCCAAATACTGTATGTGATATATTATTCAGTTTATGAGCTCTAAAACCCAACCAGCTGAGCTTCCTTATGAAACAGTGCCTGTGAACATCTCCATTTGCGTTTGAATTCTCAAGCAGCAACTATCCTGCTTAAACAAAAAAATAAAGAAAAAAGGAATCATGAGAATCAGTACAAAATCTGTCAAGGCCCCATCTGTGACTGGGTATCAGAATATCGCTAAGAAGCTCTGAGGAACAAAGTTCATTCCAAGTCTAACGCATAGTGCTTTTGGTAGATCAAATTAATTCAAGAGGGTGAAATGAGGGCACATACCATGAAAATCTCTGTTCCTCCACTGAGGAGTGAAGGAAAGCAGCATCTCTGTTGTGTGTGTGATCTTGGTTTTGGCATATGTAGCTGTGCTTAAATACTAATGGTTTTGTGTGGCAAAACACTCAGTGTGCTCACATCTCCCTTTGAGAGCCACATATACCTGTTGCTTCCCTGAGGAGTGTCAGAGAACGAGTCGTCTCTGATCCTGACATGACGAGGTCTTAGAATATGTGTGCTTGTTGCAAAAGGCAAACTTTTATAGCCAACGACCTGCAGTAGTGTGGAACAAAAAAATGATAGAATCCACCCTGGCCTCGAAAATACTCCTGCAAACGTGTTTACTTCCTTTTGAATGGGAATATGCAAAAGTTAGGGGCACTTATTTGCAGGATATTTACATATTTCCTTTTCAGGATCTCAGTTCCTAAGAGTCTTTGCCATAGCGCTTAACTGTTAAGAGTATGTAAATGTTCAGTTAACTGGTCCTTGTGTTTTCTCTTTATTAAATTGTTTTCACTATGGCAAATAAATATTCATAAAGAAATGTGGACAATAAATATTTTCAAATAGTTCAAAGTCCTTCCAGGATGCATATATATTCAGCTGTGACTTGCCTTTAGTATTTCATTCAAAAGACTTGTAGAAGGACAATAGAGATAATGTGTCAAGTGGTAATTAAAACAGAGTAATGATTAAAACCTTTTTGATCTATGTTGTGCTCTGTCAAATTCATGATCTCTTGTGTTTGTTAGGATGACTTTCTACTTGCTTTATACAGAAACTAAAAAAATACTTATGTTTAAAGATACTGAACAGAACAAAAGCTGTCAACCTTGAGCTTGACAGTTGCAGAGCCTTCTCCAGCTCTGGACTTGAGGCACATCTTCAGTACTGTCTTAGCAACATAAAAGGTAGGCAGTGCTCTACCTGTTAATATCAGGAATTCTATAGGGAGCAGATCCAGATGCAGGGCAGAAGACAACCAAGGCCTGTCCCATATGTTCAGTTACATATTATCTGTCTCACCATTTGGATTTAACCTAAGAGCTCCAAAAGAAATCAAAGTTAAAGATCTGGTTAGCTTGCCTTTGGGGACCTGGGTTCAAATATAAGTAACAATGATGTTCCTTGTCTCATGATAAGTGTTTTGGTTACTAATACACATATTTGGCCCAAACTCATTATCTTTCATGATTTGTTGATGACTTTAGGCTCTGTTTCAACAGAGCACTTACAGACTTAAATAAATTGATTTAGGAAAACATTCCTCTTTGTGCGTAATCTTGGGCAGACATTCAACTTTGAAATCAATGGGACTTATGAACAGTTCTGACCTTTGGGTCTAAATGGTTGCTGAATCAGAGCATTGACAGAAACATACTGGAAAAGAAAATATCTATGTCTAATCAGAATCAGTCTCTATTTGCATACAAAATTACCTGTAGATAACACATTATTCTGCTCAAGAAAGGCATTTTATAGCATTTATTAGACAGCCTTCATTCATGTTGTCTGTTTATGCCAGAGATACCAGACAAAAAGTGTCATTCCTTGATAGTGTATCTGTAATATTCTTTAAAGGAAAAAATAAAATATGGAAAAGTGTTGTTGCAAGGGGCCATTTCCAATTATTTAGACTTTCTCAGTTGCTTGGCACTAAGACATGGAAATCCTGTGGAGAATGAGTATATGGAAGGTGAGGCACAGTGATTCGGAAATGCCATGGACTTGAAGACAATTCCATATGAATTACCATGTTATTTAGTATCTAAAAAATGAAACTCACTAAGAATACCATTATAAGGGCTGTCTGCCCAGTCTACATATGGAATTTTGAGTGATCACACGAGGACTTTTACATGAGAGCAACAAGAGTAAAAGTGGATGTTTCTGGTACCATGGGATACAGGTTATACAAGTGCAACTATCATTAAATCTATGAGATGACAAAACCAGTTGCTAAAATCATTCTTAAAAATGTTTCACCCTGACTTATTGCATTACAAAGATGGCAAACGGACTCAAATGTTATTTGTAGAGTTGAAACACAGACATAGAAGAGGAAGTCAATTATGATGGGTTCCATCATGTCGTCTAATTAAACTAATGAATGTGAAGATCATAAGAGACATAAGAAGAGTCAGAGGGTGCTACCTCTCTCAACAGCTGTAGAGGGATAGCTGTTATCCACATTATTCCCCTGTGTTCTGTATAGCATTCACCTGGCTCACAGTGGTAGAAACTCAGTTACCTGTATCTATCCTAATGCTGCCTACACTTGCTTTAAAGGTGATGAGTCAGGGATTTGCAGCTGTTGTATTGCACACTCATTGCATATTGCCCACAAGCCTCTGAATCAAGGTCCCTTGTATAAGAAGGCAACTGTAAAGTGAAAGCACAGACAATCAGGACCTATCCTCTTTTGTACAGTTCTCAGATTACACTATGAACCCATAAACAAACAAACCCCCCTCAAAAAGGAGCAAAAAGCTGAAGCTACCCTTTGTTTTATCATCTACCCTATCTCAGGAGGGAGTGAAGTTAAAGCAAATCTCCATTCTGAAACACCTGCTGTTTCCATGTATGATCAGTTCCATATATGGTCATGAGTTAGAGCTAAATTTGCCTAATTTAAGATCACCTGCTTTCACTAACACCCATTAGTGGCTGGCAGCAGCCAAAGGCTGGTCGAGCTGAAGGTGAGTAACAATAGGTCCTTGCTGGATCAAAATGTTTTTGGGGTTTTTTTTCCCAATGTGAATAGTTGCTAAAAGGAGTGGTGGATTTGTGCTACACTGTTAGCCTCTCCTTAATGATTTATTTAGTTTCTGCTGAAATCTTATGGATTTGGGTAACTTATTTACAGAGGTGAGTTTTGCAACTCTTTTAAGGAGTCTGAGGCTTTGCTTTTTCAGCTTTCCTGTTACCCATGATTAGATTGCAGTAGTTTGTTTTTTTTTTTTTTATATGGGGGTATAACAGAGGTCATAGGCAAAAAAAGTTCCTCCCTTGTTTCATAAGTATTTATGTTCTGAGGAACTACTAAGAAGTCACACACTCTGCTCTGTCCCAAGCAGTGTCCTTGTTGCCTATGCCTCTCTGTCAAGTTATTCTCCTTTTAAACTTATGAATTTAACTATTTGTATCTGAAAGTTCTGTTTAGGCCTGCCTTTTGGCTTTATTTTCTGATTCTGCTTGCTGATATTGGGCCAAATGCTTAATTAGTATTGACTTGCATGATTTTTTCAGAGACAGGCCAGCTTTGAACTACCAAATTGTTGGTCACTGAACTCTATATCCTAATCACTTTATTTTTCTTATTTAGCCTTCTTGTGCTAAAGAAGAGACTAGTTCTATCTTCTCTAAACATGTAATAACAAGAAATATGTCAAGCCATCTTGATCATAAGGAAGGAAACTGGATAGTGATAGGACAAGTGGCAGTGGTTCCAAGCTGGAGCATAGAAAGTTCCATCTGAATATAAGGAAGAACTTTTTCACTATGAGGGTGATGGAGCACTGGAACAGGCTGCCCAAAGAGGTAAAGAGGTTGTGAAGTCTCTTTCTCTGGAGACATTCAAGACCAATCTGGACATGTTTCTGTGTGATCTAATCCAGGCAATCCTAATCGGGTGGTGGGGGGGGGGGGTCAGACTAGATGATCTTTTGAGGTCCCTTCCAACTTCTAACATTCTGTGAGGGTAGTCCTGCAGTTGCTCGGATCTCATGTTTGTAACAACAATTTAGTGTATATTGTAGCTTCTCATGGAGTAGAAACTCATCATGTGTTACACTGTTAACTTCACACCCTGCTGCAGCACAGAATAGTGTGAGGTGAAATGAGTAACTCGGTATGAAAGAAATACTACTAAATGCTCATCCACAGAAGTGGGGAAAGAAAAAAATATTTCCCTAACTAGTGTGTTTCCTTTTTTTTTTTTTCTGTAATTACCTAGAAACTGTCAAACCACGTAAGATAAACTGTGTGGAAGGGACCACTATGCATTCCACACTGATGTTTAATTCATTACATCCAAAGCCACTTTATTAAAACAAGGTTTGGTTATGAGTTTTTCTTCTTCTTCACACATGCACACCACCCTCCCCCCCCGCCTTTTCTAGTGCCTGGCTTTCCTCCAAACAGGAGGATAATTCCAACTAATAACAGATGTAGACCATCCCCTAAGACTCAGGATCAATCAGATATAAGGTGACTGTTCTTCTTAACATCTTAAGATTTACTTTGGTTTAGAAGTCTATTCTGTGTCCTGCAGGCCTGTTATTTACTAAAACAAATGCTAGAGATGCAGCCATGGTATGCCTGAAAAACAGCAAAAGTAGATTGCATTTATACTCAAGTGTAAATGTTCATCACAGAGGTAGAGTAAAAAAGCCCTTCTGATGCTGTGACAGCATGCTATGGCTCTATTTATGTGGAGGTAGGAAGAGTACAAATAGGTGCAATGGCTTAATGTTTCTGATGTATCTTGTGACTTAATAGTTTGATTTAGGATAGAAGTGTTCTGAACATGAGGTACAGACCATTTATAAAATCACAAAAGGGAAAAAATCCCAACGCAAAACACAAATGACAAACCCTACTGTGATGTCGATGCTGATAATGGAAGTGAAATCTGTACTCCAGTAACTTCAGATGCTCAGTTTCTCAAGTAGGAATCAAGGTGTTACAATATTAAATGTTGGCCTAAATAGACTCATATTTTGAGTGCTTGACTCTTTGTATCTGGTATCACTGTCATATTTTATGGAAGAAATGTAAATCCTCGAAATTTAACAGAGATGAACTTCATATACACATTGGTTTAGAAGAAAGTACACCTGCTGCTCTATATAATACAAACAAGGAAACAAATGGAATTGATTTTTGTCTCCAGTGAAGTTATCAGTAATGTAAATGGATCCAGAGTCTCTTTATGACTGTGCAGAAAGTTTAAAGGTCTCAAGAGAGACTGCGCCATAAGAGTTTAACTTCTGCCATGTGAACAGCTTTGCCTATCCCATGTGTAGGTTTCTGGCAGCAGTTTTGGGTGGCTGGTCATAGCCCTGGGTGCATAGGCAGGTGAATTACAATACTTTTCTGAAAAGGTATTGTAAGGAGCATGTGTTGCTTTTGCTTGTATTGAAATTGTTGGCTAAAGCTGTAGTTTAGGTTTAAAACTCCATTTGCTGTGATTGCTCTTAAGGTTAGAGATATGTCCATGCCCTTTCTTCTCACTGACTGGTTCAGTGGTTACTTAACAGGAACCATTCATGATATTGTAATGGTTGCTCTGGTTATGTTCTGAACTCTCATTGTATAGTACATCCTTCTAACCACACTTTGAAGCGTGTGGGATCTGACTGCTTGTGTAGCAAAGAGCTATCTAAGATGATGAGCCATCTAGAAAGATGGCTCAAGTCATCTCAGTGGACTCATGCTGTAAGCAGTAGCTTCCTCTTCTGAGGAGGAACTATTTGCTCAAGGTACAGATACAGAGTTTTGCTGTAGCTCATTATAGATGACTGGGCAAAATTGACCCTCAGAGCTCATCAATGAATGCCTTGATTTCTGAACATGCACTATGTTTTGCTGAGGAGAAATGCAACTGAGCCCCAGCATAATAAAGATCCGTCCCTAAACGTTCCCTTAAAAGAGGTGGCACATAAAAGGTAAACTGGACTTTTCAAGTCAGCTGTAGTTAACTGACAAAGACTTTAATCAAAGCTTTATGTAATTTAAACCTGATGCAACCAAGTAGCCTGCCCCTGAGAAACTTTTCAACAAAGATTTGCAATCTTTCCAGGACTCAAGAGTACTTTGAATAACATTTCTAGAAGGCTAATTTTCTAGCTAATTATAATAAAAAAAACCTAGACCGAATTCCTTCTATGTTAGATATGCTTTAAAAAATAAAATCACTTTCACCATGGGCAGAAGGGAGTTACAAATTCAGAGGTTTATACAGATTTTCAGATCTTGAACTAGAAGTTCATTACAATATCTTGGCAGTAAAATATAGCATCTTGTAGTTAGTAGGCAGTAAAAATAACATAATTTTAATATACTATTTAGGGCTCTATCTGTAGATTGTGATTTTTATTTTCAGAATAAATTAAGTTGTAGAGGTTTTAAATTACAAACCATGTTTTTCCAAAGGGGATTCTATGTATTTTTGTTTTTGTTCAGGTGGGCTTTTTTTCAACTTTAAAGGAGGAAGAAGGAAAAACCTCCAAATAAACAAAACAATACAGTACAGCTTTCCAGAATTCACAGTTCTATAAAGGACTTAGAACAGTTGTTATCTTGAGTATTATTCCTATTCTAAAATACTTTGAGGTTGTAATTAGTCACAAATATTTCTAGTCTGCTAGTCCCCTTTTTGTTCTGTGGAAGTAGTATGAGATGGAGATACAGGCTTAGAAGGAAAAAAGTGTTACTGGAAGAAGCAGAGCCAGCTATGTCTCTTTCTGTCAGACTTTGCATCCTTTCCAATTCATCCTGCTGATATTAAGGTTTGTCCCTCACAAGGCCACAGCCTACAGCTGTAGTGAGTAGTACTTGCTCAGTGTCATGTTACTGAAGCAGTGCAAAATCAGATCCGAGGCAAACTGTGTTACCATGGTTTTAATTGGGATGGGGGAAGCTCATCATCTTTAAATGGCTGGCATGTACTTGCAAAGCATATAACCCAAAACCTGAGCTGACAGTTTAAGTATATGATGGGAGAATAACAAACAAGCGTAACAAACAGATGGGCCAGCCAGTCTGTTACAACGTGGTTCAACTGCAGGTCTGGCTGTGTTCATGTGTGGGAGCTCCTTAGTCAATCTTAATTCTCATAGCTCCATTGACTTTGGTATTTACAATAGCTTTATTTATATGATAATTATTAATTTCTTCTGTGATTGAGAAAAAGAACAAAAAATAAAAAGGACTTTTAAATCCTATGATATTCTGTTCCCTTCAGGCTTACAGAGGATATATTATCCAGTGACAGTGATATAGGTTCTCTCTGCAATAAGTGTGAAATGACAAGTATGCAGATATATATGATCTCATTGTCAGTGTTTGACAAGCTTAAAAAAAATGTTTTGGCTATAGAAGCTATTGATGTAGGTGTTATAAGGTACGTGGGAGGGATCCTTCAAGTTTTTGGAGTGTTGGAAGCAGGAATTTGCGGTGTGGGCTAAAGAACCCTATCTGCACCCCACTTTCATTCTGTGAGTCCCAGCCAGGTGGAGATCACACTTTCCCAGCTGGCTGTTGTGGCTGTAGTCCACCTAACTGCAGGCGTTCTTCAGGAAGATGGAATGCAGCTTAGCCAAAATTTGCCATGGCAATAGATTATTATGCAGTTAGAGTAAAATCTTGAGCATGTAGATGCTGCAATGAAAAGAGAATTGGTACAAATTTGGGGAAGGAGCTCTACCAGGCAGAATCTTACAACATGCAAACAAAAATAAACCAACACGAAAACCAACCAACTGACCAACCAAAACACCAGGAAGAAAACACAAAGCCTTTTAGTCTGCTCCTTTGTGTAATAAGTAGACAGCTCCACTTTTTTCTTTAAGATCTTATTATACATGAGGTAAATAGCACCTAGCATGATACCATACACTTTTATTGGGCATTCAATTTTGGTGTACCATGCAAGCTACTGTTTTCCTGCATGACACTTAAATGCAATATATTGAGGAAAACAAACACACCAAACCCAGCCAAATATATAAACCAATAAATGATCAGAGAAATTCCAGCACTGTGTATGCAAGAGCACGTATTTAGAAAAGCTGTTGTAAGGATAACTGGTGTTATCGACCTAAGGTAAACAAAGAAGAGAAAGAGTAGTTTTAGATGTAATAAAAATAAAACCAAGAATTAAATGTTTGAATTTGGTCATGATCTAAAAATGTAGGCATGCAATTAGACAATGGAATCTTGTTTTATTTGGTGGGAGAGGATTTATTTTTTAAAGCATGGGGTGTTTTCTGTAGCAGTAGTCATCTTCAGTAGAAATAAGATGGTCTGCACTGATGGATGTTTATGATAAAGGGTTAATTTCCAGAGGGAAACTGGCTTAACTTAGAATATTTTTTTCTATCAAATTGATGCTGCTTGATTTGATGTAGTGATCTAATATGACCTTGATTAAATTAGAGAGAAAATGATGATGCAGACTGTTTCTCCTATTGACAATTACTTCCTTAGCCTGGGGTGGCAGGGAATTAACGTCTTGCCCATATTTTGCAAGGACCTTGGGTAGGAATTAATTTCTCCTATTCATTTCAACCTTGCCAAGAAGGCAATAACTGCTGCTGATTGTAAAGCTAGCTAGCTATTTCTGAAGTGGTGAAATAAACTTCAGGACTTTACTCAAAACAGTCCAAGACAGATGACTAGCTTGCTGTCAGCCTAGTAGTTTAGCAAGGACATAGGGATTTACTACAAGTCATTTTTATTATCTGAGTATCAGTTCTCTAGTCAACAATGGAGGCTGTGGGTAGTCTTTATGCATCATCTTATACTGAAAGTTAGTGGCTACAGCCACATCTGAGACTTGTAAGTGGAAATCAGCTGCTTCTATGCAGAGTATAGGTCCTGGTTAGAAGTCAGGTCTATAGTGACATAGGGAAGATAATTTTTCTTGAGCTGTCCTATGGAAAACTTAGTCAAGTTTTTGTTGTTTTCGTCCTACTTGCTGGAAACTACAGAGCAAGAGTGTACTGGTTAGTGCTTTGGGTACTCTGTTTCCAGCCCAAGCACTATTTTCCCTTACAGCAGTTATTTATGTAATATAAAGTACCATAGAGCAGTTTTTCTCCAGCAATATTTCATTGCTTGTCTTAGACAAAATATTCAAGTTAATCACCTGTGTCTGTTATGTGTTGATGGCTGTTGAACACTATTATAAAATTCAAGTTACAGTTGGGGTCTGTTGCACTGAGTACTTCAAAGGTATAGAGAAGACAGTAGCCTTGATCAGAAAATTATTTTTAACTTACAGCCTTTTAACTCTGTTTAAATCTTGCAACAGGAGCAATAGACTTCATTGTGTGTATAGCCACAACTGATGAAGTCACAGGCCAGTGTAAACTAATAACCTGCAAGTAAATGGAACTTCCCAATGAAAAGAAACTCACAGGCATGCAAAATCTGGGTTAAAATGTGCCAGATCCCTTTTAGCGTAGAGCACTGGTGGAGGGAGAAAGCTGCACTGTTTTAATGGCAAATCATCTCTAAGCAAGTAGATAGTCCTCTGGTAAGGTCATACATTATATGTATGCTAGGGAGAAGGAAAGTGTTCAAACCTCAAAATCAGACAAGGTAACTCTTCGTTCCTGTTTTGTCTTTACTGTTATTTTTCTGATAAACTTGCCTTACCAAATTGACTTACGGTGAAGCAAGCACATAGTTCCTATCAGTTGCTATGGTTTTTCCTTTGTAGTACTCTCATTAATACTTTAATAATATCTTCTTCAATGACTGTCAGATTTCTTGTTTTGTCAAAAGGCATACATGGAGGTGTTAAAGGTACTAACCTAGCCTAAAACCACTAGGCATTACCAAGCAGGGCTAGGATTTCAGCCCTGAGAGGAATGGCTGTGTAAGGGAGACAAAAGGCTAATTCTAATTACTCAATTACAAGGGACATTGAGTTACCATCACTTACTGTATTTCTTTTAGGAAAAAACAAACCTGTTTTCTCATCTTTGAACTACTAAGTAAGAACAATTCAAGCACAAAAACAGTTTATTTGTTTTAAGGACCTTAATCTGGTGGCAGTTTTTGTTTACAAAACAGTCATTTAAAATAAGCAAACAGTAGCCATTTTGTCAGGTGTTTGCTTTGTGAGGCATTTGAAAAGCGATCAAAGTTGAAACCATTTGTGCTGTAACTACAGAGGCCAATGGTAAATAGTAGTGGTATCCTGTAAATAATTCAGGAGGCCACCTTGCACCTTGTCAGTATCTCTGGAAAGCAACACGGGGACAGAATTCCTATTAGAATTCATACCCATAATTCAGTGACTGCATCTGTGGTGTGTGTGTCTATTTTAGAGGCCGATGTTCCTCTGATCTCGCTGTATGCTTCCCTTCAAAACTACAAGCAGTTAATTTTGCATGGTCCTAAGCTAGGCAGTAAGTTACCATCTCTGATGCTGACCTGAATGGAGAAACACTTGCTGTTGGCAGAAGGCAGTTATATAGCAAATCTATTCTCTAATACTGTGGCAGTCTGACTTCTTGCAGACTTAGAAACCTTCTTTGTGCAAGGGAGTTTGGGCTGCAAAGTCATTTTGCAAAGATAACTGCCAGTTGGCATCTGCAGGAGTCTTGGGCAAATTCAATATCATTTTGTCATCCTTCACTGCTGGACAACAAAATGACCCCTAACAGGGTCTCCTGAAAAAGGGCTTTCCCTTGTGGGAAAGGGAATGGAGTAGATGTGAATAATGCAGTGTACTGGGCCTCAGCACCACTGGTCTGATAATTCTAAACACAACTTACTCTTTATTCTGCTCATCCCAGAGTTGGTTACACCTGGAAAGGAGCACCTTTTGCTTCTGGATGCACCAACCCTTCCACCACCACAATCATGAGATGTCTTGGCAGCAACTAAGTGGTTTCAAATTTCCAAATCCTAGAGCGGAATTACTTTTTTTTTTATCCAGAAAGGATAATTTGGTGTGATATAACTGAGTGTCTGCAGTATCTCTAAAATTAAGTCCATCATACTCTTCCTGTAAAGTTCTTCCACTATCATCTTCCCCAGGTTCAGCACTTCAAAATCTCATCTTAATCTGAGAACTGTAATTGCTTTTATCTGGGGAAGACTCATGCAAAATGTATATACTTTTTTAGCTTTTAAACACTTGGATTTCCTGACTATTCTTTCTAAGGTCCAGCAACACGAGAAGCAAATTAAGAGAATGAAAATAGTTTGAGGTGCATAGAGAGAAAAGACTCTTGGACCAGCAGAAACCCATAACGTTGATTTAACAATTTTCAGTCTTACTAATAAATATAAAATTTGTCTACAGATGTCATCACTGGAGACTGGGGGTGGGGGAAAATTAGACAGATTTTTTCCATCCCCTAAAATATCCTAAAGAAACATTTGGTGGCATTTAAATAGGAAAACATTAAGCCATGCCAGAAACAAGTTTTACTTTGTAATTTTTTTTTTTAATTGCATGATAGTGGTTATCAAAAGATGTTTGTGGTATGAAAATATGTGGGTTCTTTTTGCTTAATTTTTTTCTCCAAGATTATCATGTTGAAACTCGTGGTCCTTGCTACATGTAAAAAAATTATAAAGCAGTTTAGGAGACAAGCTTTTGTTTACACTGACACAGATGGCTAGAATAAATTAGTGGACTCGCTAAAGAACAGTTCATTTCAGTTTAAAATGCATTTGGACACTTATCAAAGCTCACAGGGTGGCCATTTTATGTTATTTATTCATGTATTGGTGCCTTACAGTTCCACGCCTGAAGGCTACGTCTGAGTAATGGTCAGTTTCCTCCTAACAGAATTTATAATTATGTGTATCTCACACTTCAAGTGCATTTGCCCTCCTGTGCTGTGGCATACCCCATGTTATCCTGTGAAAAGCACTGAAAATCCAATTGTAAACAAGTAGATTAGAGAGGAACGATGAATTTCTTCACTAGTGTGAATGTTGTAAATTGAGTGTTTTCCCTAGATTGGTGAAGAACAGCACAAAGCTCTAACTTTAACTTCAGTGCTGCTATTTGGGATAGCAAGCCTTCACAAATTCACTCTTGAATGCTGATGTCCCTGGGTTGGATCAGGATGAGGGAAGACAAGAGGTGGCATTCACTTCACTTACGGACCTTTCAGAAACCTCTCCCTCCCACACCTCAACTTTTTCATATGTATACACACTTGTTTCCTCTTTGACACCAGTAACACAGATGATTTTGGAGTTGATGGATCTGGCATTGGAATTTCAATTTTAATAGGGTCTTTCAATTTTAATAGTGATTTGCTTTGTCCTAGGGAAGTCAACACCACTACTAATGTGACATCTAGCTTAAGGGAAGAAATGGAACTGACATCTGAGTGGCTGTTGGGAGCCTTGTCAACAAGGCTGCTTTCTCGTAAGAAGTAGCTTGTCATCTTGATGACATTTTCTTGCTAATTCTCTTTCTCTTGGACCCTTTACATACTGGATATATCACCTTTAGACTGTTGCACTTAGGAGTTGACAAGTCAAACCAAGAGGGCAGAAGAAGCAAATAATTGAAATGTAAATCTGTGCACTCTCATAGTGAGGTGTTCAAAGGAAGGTAAAAGAGCAACTTGAGTTCACTTCAGGTTTTCTTGAATATCATGAATTTGACAGATGAACTTGCTTAAGTGTGATGACTAATCAGGATGGCTAAATCAGGCATTCAGATGTTGGGAGATGATAGCTGTGAGACTCTAACCATCACTTCATCATATGAAATAAGGAAACTGGTCCTGGAATAAAAACAGTGTGTGATTAAAGACTGCCCACCAAGTTGAAGTTACAACTGCACAACAAATTAAAATCAGGAATGTCCAATCTTTCTAGTACTCAAACTGACATGAATGAAGGGCAGTTTTGAGGAAAAATTGAGGAGTTGCTTGTATATGTCAGTACACTGAAACTGCTCTGCTACCCAATATATCACTGTCAAAATCTGAATGCTGAACTTTCAGAGTTTACAGTTTACCCTTTATACTCACAGATTAACTCCTACAATGGCTGGAGGAGAAATCTTTTGGTTTAGATTGCAGGTTGTGTTCCTGGAATCATTTTAAGGACATGGCCTTGCTCGCTGACCTGCCCTCCCAGCTGGGCAGCTGTTTCCCAGCACAAGGCTCTTGCTGCGGTGGCGGCAGGGAGTGCCTGCAGGCCTTCTGAGAAAGTTCACGTGTAATTATTTCTTTGGCACGTGAGAGAATTTTACCTGAAGAGTGCAAAGAACAAAGGTTAATGGCAATATTCCAAAGCCAGTAACTCAATCAAGCCTCAACACTGTTTCATGCCAGAAGTGAAAGTTAGGGCTTCAGCATCACAACTCCATTTCTGCTGCTTTCAGAACCCTGCTAGAGGGAAGGGAAACAAATTAAAAAAAATTGGAGGCAAAAAAAAGCCCAAACTACATTTAGGCTATATAACATTTATCTTATTAAAATTTCTTATAACTTCTTCAGAAAAGTGGGAACAGTTCTTCTGATTAATGTGCTTGTTTCCCTGCTTCTGTTCATTCATTCCTGAAATAAAGTTCAGCTGTACAGATGCTCAGCACTGGTAAGAGTGCTATTTGCTCCAGCTGAGAGCTGGGAGATCAAAAGGGTGATCCATGGAAGGCCAGCTCTCTAGGTCTGCCAGAGGAAGCTGGCAAATGCAGCTGACTGCTGTGGGCTGGCTCACTGTCATTGTTTGCAGACAGTAAGTTGAGCCTCAGGAGAAATGTGTGGGAGGGGAAATTAGAGGAGCCCCCTTTATTTGTAATTCTCAATACAAATTGTGAGGTAAGGTAGGGTATGATTAGATGTCTGGATCCCTTTCTCTGACATACAGGTGTCAGGTTTGTTTGGCTTTGTAGGCAGCAGGGGTAAGCAAAGCAAAAGCGAAAATATGTGTGATGATGCTTTTCAAAAGGAAGTGGAGGTAGTTCAACAGGGTGTTGTTATCTGTAGCAGCTGAAAATATTGCAGGCCAGAATCAAAATGGAGAGTCTCTAGTCTCTATTAGAGACCCCTTTAGAGTAAATGGACACAAACTGTCTATGGTTGGATGCAAACCAGTTTATTTCATATACATGGAAATAGTCCTTGTGAGAATTACTTATGGGGCAAATGCACTTGTATAGTTAATATGCTGTGCTAGGTCAGGAGCAGATACAACTGGAAAACTCCCCAGCTAGTACTGGAGACAACTGATCTCAGCAATGTCAGTATTGGTGACATGAACCAGACTCTTGGATTTGTTAGAGATATGCATTATCTCTATGCTGGGGATCCTGCTTCTGATTTTTTCTATCAACACTTTAACTGTTTTGCATGGGTGATTGTAATCAGCAAGAATTGTTATGCGATAGTGCTGAAGCAGAGTCTTGAGAAAACAGCTCTCACTTGAGACACAAAAGACCATAACCTTATTTCTCTGCAATCTTACAAGGGAAACAAAATCTCCACTGGGCATCTCAAAAGTGCTCATTTACAGAGATGGAAAGAAATAAAATAATTACAATGCAAAGAAAAATTTCCATGCTATTCTATGAGAGGCATTCTCTCCGGAGACATGAAAGGAACAGAAAAGAGAAACCTGTTTTTACTGCACCCAAAGGGTCATCAGTGTCCAGAAGCTACTTACACTTTTCCAGGCTTTTTACAAAGCAAAAAGAGTGGAAGCCCTTTTAAATTTTTTTAAAATCCTTTTTATGCTGTAATAAAGAAGAGTAGAATGAAAGCTAAATGGATAAAATAAGTGCTGTAAAGAGCATGTTGAAGACCAGTCCTGGGATTCGCTTTTGAGAGGGGGAGAAAGAACTCAAGAAGTTGCCTGGCATGCAGCTAGAAAAACAAAGATGAGTCATAATTAAAGCTCCTCTAATCTTGTGAAATGATGAGAAAAGTTCTTCTATTTTGGGGGATCACAACTATGGCTACTTGTAAGTGCTGTCTAGAAACTGATGTTATAGTATTTGTTTTTGTGGTTTTTTGGTTTTTTTTTCCTCCAGATGGAGAATACTTGTTTTTAAGTTAGCAGTGAAGACCGAACTTTGCCAGGCACACTGCAGTGGGAACTCATATTTTAGTGATACCATAAATATTGTGTTTACAGTATTAAACAATTGCAATGCTTGGGAGGGAAGAAACATAGGAGAACACAGAGGTTGTGTGGCCTGGTCTGTGTGCCTTTGTGGCAGGATGGCTTCTGCAGGGGCAGGGAAGGCTTGCTGTTCTGATGGAGAGCAGGACATCCCAGTCCAGTACTGTTGGGAAGGTGGGTTACCCCGGGAGGGCATGGCCATGTTGGTGGTGGCCCTGGCATCCAGGCTTCTCTGGTGGGGGTGTCTGGCTGTGAAAAACCACCAGCATGCGGTCTGATGCTGTCCCCATTTCCCCTTAAAACGACAGGGAACGAGGAGGAGTACGGTGAAGGAGCCCGGGGTGTGCGTGTGTGCTGAGGCGCGGTGAGAGGCTGCGGTTCTGGCAGCTCCCGGAGGCGAGGCTGGGCCCCGGGACCCCTGTTCCTTGGGCAGCAGAGCACACGGCCGCGCCGTGCGGAGCCTGTAATGGAGGGGTCGTTTTCCCCGCGGAAGCCTACCGTGACCCCCCCTGTACGGGTCTCTGTGCCGAGCCGCGTCTTCGCCCTTCGGTGACCGCTGGTGCGGGCCTGAGGTAAAGCATGAGACACTCGCTGCGCTGAGGTGTCGTGACTGGAGCTCTTCCGTCCCGCCGCGACACCGCTCCACACGCCAGCCCGCCGCTGACCCGGCGGGGCGGCCCCGGCCCGGCGCCGAGGGCGCCCGCCCACTTGGGCGTTGCTGTCCGGGCTGGCAGCTCCGCCTCCTCCCGCGCTCCGCTCCACTCCGGGACTGCGGGGAGCCGGGGAAGGCGGTGGCGGTGCGGACACCATGGCTCGCGTGCTGAGCCGGGACCCGGTGGACATTGAGGTACCCACTCGCCCTGCCGGGACGTGAGGCTGTCGCTAGCGGGGAGGGGGCTCTGCCCGGCGGTGCGCCCGATCCGGGAGCGCCCGGCAAAGTTTCGCTGCCTTAGGAAGTACCTCGCCGCTCTTGCCGCTGCCCGTCAGCAGCGTCCGGGGCCTCCCGCCGCCGTGCCGCTCAGCTGTGGGGCCGGCCGCGGGCAGCCCGGCCGTACCGGGCAGACAGCCCCAGCCCCGGCCCCGGGGGCTGGTGTGCCCCCCCGGGCAGCCGCAGTCCTTGTCCGGGGTGGCTGCCCGAGGAACAGTTCCGGCTCTTACCTCGCGTTCCCTTCCCTCGCCCCGGTAAGCGGGGCCGCTGCGTGACCAAGAGGTGTGAGGGGGGCGGTGCCCGGCGCTTCCCCTTCTCGCCGCCTCCCGCCACTCCCCGCCGGCAAACTCGAGGGCTGGGCGAGTCCTATCTCCCACCCGACTCGGGCAGGGCTGCTCGGGACCGCGGCCTGAGGAGGCCCAAGGCGACCCCACGGACCTCAGGCTGCCACGGCGGCCCCTTGCACAGCGCTTCGCGGCTTGGCTTCCGTGGGCCGCAGCTGCCTGTGGGGTGTGCGGGCCCTCAGGTCTTCACTGTGCCTCTGCGGGCCGAGCTGACACACCGTAGCACACTGTGTCTCCTGGGAGTAAAACTGTTGCATGTAAGGCTGAGTGGGATGGCAGGAGTAGCACCTTTGATGCAAGTGGCTTCCATTATCTTAACGTTTTTGGTTGGCATTCCTGGCCACAGGTCGGGCTGGGAGCTTGGAAGTAGGCTCTGGACATGGCCTGGTGGAGGTGAGGTGGAGCGTGTCCACAGCAAGTGCTGTGTAACACGGTGAACTCCAGCTGATGTCAGCCAGGTTGTGTGGTTGGCACTTAAGGCAGTTTTCCCCTGTGCTTCACAAGACCTTGCACATGGCTGTAGGCTTCAGCTCTTGGGGATTGTAGTAAAAACGTGTTGATAAGTAAACTTGCAGTTTGGCAGATCTGATTCAGCCTGGCATAACTTTTTTTGCTGTAGTATGCGTTTACTTTTGAAATACTGGTCTTTGGATGGGCTATTGCAGGCCATTGGGGCCCAAGGCACTATAGATAAATGTGCACAGCTGCAACTTGAATACATCTTGTTGTAACTGAATTTTATCATCAATTCTCACACTGAGTCTTTGTATACAGTCCCACTTCCTAACTGAGCTGCTGCTCAAATACTGACCGATGTCCAGAAATGCTCTTACAGACACCCTGCTAAAATTGAAACATGGAATGGATGGGAAAAATCAAACTACAGTAGAAGTCTTCCTGGAAGTTAGGGAGGTATTGGGTATGAGGTCAGTACTGTCTTCTATCAGCTCAGTGTTTTCAGAGCAGTCAGCTTGGGATCTTACTTTTAGTGTTGAAGCTCATTTTTCTATTGCTAAAGTTTTGGTTTTTACCAGTACAGGTTTTTGAGTACTTTCCTCAAATTTTAATGCAAAATATTTCTGGTATTGCCCTAGTTTGCATTTCTACATATGTATGAAATTCAAAGTACAATATGTTGTAGGATCATTTGTTTGTAGTAGCACACAGCTGTACTTGATTTAGAACACTTTAGCTGATGGATTTTGAAAAAGACTAATGTTTGCTTTACTCTCAGGTTGTAAATAGAAACTTTGGTCAGTATATTCCTGTGTTTTTGTTTTCAGCACTCATTTGCATTAGCAAGGAAATCAAAGCAGTCTACTAACCAAATAAATGGATTGTCCTTTCTCCATCTGTTTGAGTAAACTTAGTCACTCTATGATTTGTCTCCTAAATGAATATATCAATAATTACCGATAGTCTAATTGTAGATCTCTGTGGTTTGTTTTGTTTGTTTTTGTTTGTTTGTTTTGTTGTGCGTCCCAATTGCTTGTGCTGTTGCCCCACCTCCCCAGAATAGCATTCTTTCTGGGGGAAAGAAAAAGTAGCACATTTTCACCAAACCCATATTTTTCTTTGAAGTAGGGAAACTGAGCCTGTATCATTGCAGTTAATAGCCTTAGAAATTTGGTTGTTGAGTGGAGGTCTATCACCATGAGCATTGGCAACACAACTTGAATGTTTTGGTTAATTTCATGGCTACAGTATAGAAAAATCTGAATGAATGAATCAGTGAAATTTATCTCAATGGTCTGCATATCAAACAACATAGTTTGTGTAATTAAAATATTTAATATGACCTTTGGAGTCTTGATACCACTTTATTATTTATGTACATAGTTAAGGCCAGATAAAAAGACTGATGTTGCTAGTTAAAGAGGAGCCAAGAATGTGTGCAGTGGGTAGCTAAAATCACAGTAAATTGTCAGAGTTATTTAATAAAAGAAAAAAAAATTCATGAAGCTGTCCCTGAGGAACCTCATCCCCCTTGGCTGACTTAGCCAGCAGCTTCAGCTCCTGAGCATCCTGTCTCTGAAATCTTATGGCCTAACTGAAGACGATGAAGTTACACAGATAATATTGTTCTAAAAGTCTGCTTTCCAAATTGTAGCAAGACTAGGGAGTGTTGTGATTAAAATATAGCATCTTCTCAAAAAAACAAAAGTTATCGATGAAAGAACCCAAACAAATCCCAAAACCAAACCAAAGAATACCCCAAACAACTTCCAACCCCTGTAAAACACACATGCCTTTCTTGTATGTATGGTGCAAGGACCTCTTGCCTTTCTATATAGAACTGTGTAATAAAACTTTAAATCTGTGGTATGAGGACAGCACTCCATTTCTAACTTGGAATGTGAAACTGTGTGTTAAATGTACATTCAAACTCTAGATAGTGTTGCCAGGCTTTCTGCATATCTTTCCCAACGATACTCTGGGAGAGGAAGTCTGCCTGTTTTTGCCTTCCCCTTTTTTCTTTTCCAGCTGATTCCTTATTGTCATCGTGTGTAAACACTACCTAATAGTGCCTGTTGGAAACTTCAGAGTTCTTTAAGATTTTAAAGTTGTCAAATGAAGTACTTGGAAATTAAGGAATGGCAAAGCTGTGAAGCACTGAGTAAAATCTTAACTCAGTTGCTTGAGTTCATGCAGGAAGACACAACCTTGACTGACATTACTTAATGTTGCTCTCTGCACGCCGTGTTTTCGTGCCTGCATTCCAGTCCTCTGCTGCACTTTCGAGGGAGTGCGTGTGTGTCGCCATCCTGTGTGCTGATTTCTACACATAGGATATATGTTTCTAGTACTTGATATTGTTCTCTTTGGGCTGTTTTCCTGACCACATTCCATTTTTTTTCTGTAATCCCTCTTAGCCATGTCATTCAGTGATGTTTATGTGGTGGGTACTTTCTAGTTCTTTGCCACCCAGTCTACAGCTAGTGAGGGTAGGACTCCCAACCTTCCTTTTTAAGGGCCTTCACTCAGCAGAGCAGAGATGCTTTCTCACACTGTTGTCACAAACTCAAAACATTGACAGTAAGNCCCCCATATCTTGGTATGAAACAGGTTACATTGGCATTTCATAGATCTAACCTTCCCTCTGAATCATCTATTGCATATGTTTAAGGGGAAGCTGGGTGTTGATGAATGGGTAATTCCTTGTTGGATCAGCATCTGGGTGTCTGGCATGCTGTCACAGCTGTTCCCAGGTGTTACCACTGATGCCTGATCTGTGAAAATAAAAGGAAAGATGTGAAGGGCTAGAGCCAAATTTTGAAAGAGCAACTTTGGAATTGTCTGAGAATTACCAGGGTAAATTTGTGGTGCTTCACATATAATCTGATGAACATTGTCATGGTAACTGTGTTAAGATTTTTTTCTTTTAGCCTTAGAAAGTGTAGATGGCTCTTAAATCACATGTTTTTGAATAGTTAATATAAAATTAATCTCTGTAGCTTTATATGATGTTACTTTAAAATGTTGATGTGCTTCTCATGCACTGTACTAGATTTTTTTTTCCTTTTTCTGTGGTGTTGTAATCCATAGGTACAGGTAAGCTGCTGCTGCTCCTTGTTGTGTGCAAAAGCTTTACAAACTAAATTAACTTCAGGGTGAAGAGGAGGGTTTCCTAAGGCCAGAATGTGCCCGTTGAGTGCTGACCTTAGTGAGGACGAAGGAGGCTCCAGGAGTTCCTCTGTGCATGTCTGTTGATTTTGAGTTTATTCAGCTGCAAGATAAACACTACTGCTCTCTTGAAGTCTGCTAATCAAGGCTAATATATATAGACCCTTACTTATAAAATATATATACCCTTATATACACTATATAAGGAATGAGGTTATAACCTGTTTGAGCGTGATGCAGCTTCGTGATGCAGCCAGCACACCTGAGCTCAGGGCCTGCAGCTGGTTGCAGGGTCAGGTAGGTGGGGGATCAGTAGTTCTTGGGCCATGCTCTCTGCTGCATGAAAGGGCCATCTGGGAAGTGCCCCATAGCACTTCCTAAAGCCCCCAAGGAAGCTGCTGTACAACCTCCTACAAAGCACGGGCAATGACAGCAAGGTAAGCAAGCTTCACTTGTCAGGTTTATTCTAGTGCAAGTGGATCAGAACCGTGAAAGACTACAGGTGGGAAAGGTGGTGTCTCAGAGGTTTGTCTGAGAGCTAAGCTCAGCATCTGCTAAAGAGGGAAGAGGCAAAGGTTGAAAAATAGGAAAAACACAGGAAACCTCTGGCAGGATAGCAGGGAATCCTACTAGTCAGCATGGCTCACAAAGCTGTCAAGCAAAGGTTACGTGAACAAACAGCTGAAGCTAGTTTTCTTTGATCTAGGCTAAACTTTTATTTTAAAAAGCCCCAATTATTACAGTGTATCTCTCTGTTGTAGATACCTAGTAGTTGTTTGAAGTTCTCTAATGAAGCTCTGTGTAGGATTTTTTTTTCAAGTTGTTGCTTTGCAGCTTGCAGTGATGATCAGATGGCTGTTCCAGATTGATAGCTTTGTCTTTCTAGGGTCATTTGACGAGCAGTGAGGAAACAAAACTTCCTGTTTAGCTATTTTTATTTAATGAATTTATCAAGCTCTTTCATTATTTTAGTGGTTGTACATTTTGCTGAGTGGAACAGCAATTATAGCATGATTACCAAGAACCCATGGAAGATTATGGACTGCAATTATCATGTCTATCTTGGAGAATTGAACAATGCAATTTACTAATCAGGTTACAATCTGGTCTGGCAAGTAGGAAGGAAAGTCTTCTGATTGAAACATTTTATCTTTTCATGTTGTATATACAGACTCTGGTGCTTAAAGAGTTGTGCAGAGTCTTACCTCCACTGCTGTCAGTTTGCTAAGTTATAGCACTGGAATTCAGACAAGTTTTCCAAAATAATAATATTGGGGGGAGGAATTGACTCTTGTGCTTTCCATTTTCTTTTGACCTTTGGTTTGTGATGTTACTTATTAATTCAACTTTATTTTTTTTCCCCACACTTAAAAAATTTACTCTTTGTAAGAAGGTCTTTAAAATAAGAGCTGCTACTTCCATCTTTTCTCATGGCTGAGACTTAGGAGAAATACAGGTCCTCATGAGACTTATGACGGTTGTCACTGCAGTCAATTACTCTGAAAACAAGAAGGAATTGAAAAGAATTTTCCTTTTTGCGTTTCATGATGATTTTATGTTATAGACTGGACTTGAATTTTATTCTTTGCTTAGTGTTACATCTTTTAAGAAAGTAAAACTACATGTTTTTATACTAAGTGGAGAACTGCAAGACATGATTTTGTCCTTCAGATGTGACAAGAATGTAGTGGTGCAGGGCAGTCTTTTGAGAGGCATTTGAAGAGGTGTAGTTTTAGCTGCAGGTCAGAACTTGCACATCTTTAGTGCAGTCGAGAAAGACGCTGCTGTATCTGATGGACTGGGTTTTGCTTGGCCCCAAGATTGCCCAGCTATCTCCATCCCACAAGCCTGTCTAGTCTACATGCATGGTGCAGCTTACAACACCAAAAGGCACATGCTACAGCTTTGCAAATGGACACTTTTAAAAAATCTACTCCATCCAATCCTGTGCCATTTGGCCAGTGTTGGTCAGATGACCAAGGGAACACAAACATAGCTGACACGGAGTCGCAAACACACTTCCACCTAAAGTGTTGCAAAGAGCTGAAATTCTTGGTAGCTGCAGAGAAGCTGGATTGAATGTGTCCTGTTTGTTCTGGCTATGCTAACCCTTTGACAGCACAGAGTTCAAATCAAAAACTGCTTTCTCTCCCTGGTTGCCTGGCAACCTCCCTCCTCTTATTAGCATATGATTTCTATTCCTTTTTTTATTTCATCAGTACGGTGTTACACACTCTGCTCCCTGCCCTGTGCTGTTGCCTTTGAGAAGAGCAGGATTTGTGCCTTTATATGAGACTTCAGCTATTTTGTGATTTGGCAAAGAAATCAAACATTTGGGATTAGGAAACCTTTGGCCATAAATGTCTTATCAGAAGCTCAGAGGGTGGTGTTTGTGTGGGCATGTTACTCAAAGTCTTTTCATTTTCATTTGCTGTCATTTGTACACTAAGGGCAGAATTTTCCTTACAGATCAGCACAGCATAAATTTCTGGCATCTTTACATGCGCAGAGATCGGGTCGTGAAATGTGCCAATGGAGACCGGCTCTACAGATCTTGGTGGGCATTTTGCTGTCTTGGTCTGTATGCAGTTCAAATGCTGTGTCATAACTCAAAATGGAAATATGAAAGAAAAAGTCAGATATATCCAGGTCAAATTGTTAGGCTGTTAGGAGTAGTCAGCGTGGTTTTACCAAGGGAAGGTCATGTTTGACCAGCGTAATAGTCTTTTATGAGGATATAGCCAGGTGGATGGATGATGGCAAGGCAGTGGATGTGGTTTTCCTTGACCTCAGTAAGGCATTTGACACTGTCTCCCACAGCATCCTCGGGGACAAACTGAGGAAGTGTGGCCTGGAGGGTAGAGCAGTGAGGTGGATTGAGAGCTGATTGAAGGGAGTTTTCATTAATGGGACAGAGTCTGGCTGGAGGCCTGTAACTAGAGGAGTATATTCCTTGGTGACCTGGATGAGGGAATAGAGTGCACAGTCAGCAAGTTTGCTGATGACACAGAGCTGTGAGGGGTGGCTGACACCCCAGAAGGTTGTGCCATCATTAAACAATATTTAGACAGACTGGAGAGCTGGGCAGGGAGAAATGTAATGAGGTTTAACAAAGGCAAGTGTAGGGTCTTGCATCAGGGGAGGAACAACCCCAGGTACCAGTATAGGTTGGGGACTGGCCTGTTGGAGAGCAGTGTAGGTGAGAGGGTCCTGGTGGTCAGCAAGAAGACCATGAGCCAGCAGTGTGCCCTCGAGGCCAGGAAGGCCAATAGTATTCTGGGGTGTATTGGAAGGGGTGTGGCTAGTAGGTCATGAGAGGTCCTTCTCCCCCTCTACTATGCCCTGGTGAGACCTCACTTGGAGTATTGTGTCTAGTTCTGGCACTCTCAGTTCCAGAAGGACATAGAACTCCTTTTCAGAGTCCAGTGCCGGGCCACCAGCATGACAGAGTGGAACACTTTCCTTATGAGGAAAGGCTGAGGGAGCTGGGAGGAGACTGAGGGGTGACCTCGTTAATGTCTATAAATATGTTAAGGGCGAGTGTCAGGAGGATGGATCCAGGCTTTTCTCAGTGATGGCCAGTGATAGGACAAGGGGCAGTGGGTCCAAGCTGGAACACAGGAAGTTCCATGTGAACATAAGGAAAAATGTTTTCACTGTGAGGGTGACAGATCACTGGAACAGGCTGCCCAGAGAGGTTGTGGAGTCTCCTTCTCTGGAGACATTCAAGACCAATATGGATGCGTTCCTGTGTAGTTTAATCTAGGTGATCCTGCTCAGGCAGGGGAATTGGACTAGATGATCTTTTGAGGTCCCTTCCAACTTGTAACATTCTGTGATTTTTGCCTTCAGATTGGCCAGGTGTATTCTTTTATGAAATAACGTGATTCAGACTCTGTTTGAATTTTAACTTTAAAATTACTTTTTTTTTTTTTTTGCTTATAGACTCTTACAACTACAAGAAATACCCAAAATGTTTTTTTCTTCTTGCAGATGGCAAGAACAAGAGTCAAATGGGCAAGTTTCTTTAAATATCATTAGAAAAAAACGCAACTGTAACAACAAAAAGTAGAAGACACAATGCAGATGAAATGCCAAAGCAAGTACATTTGGGGACTGTTTAGATTGAGATGTATATTATTTTTTTCTTAGTGTTGTCCAATACACAAGCTATCACCCAGTTAAGCTTTATTATATTTACCATGCTCAGACCATGTTTACACCAAAGGGATCCTATTTTCCTTGCAAGTAGGAAGAATCTTTTTGTGAAGCAATTCTGATATGTACTCTGTTCCCGAGATGGCTCAGAAATCACTGTGTAAGCCTCCCTAACTGCCTTGCAACAGAAGAGGGGTTTATTCTCCTTGGATATGCATCATCTGGCTGACTAGTATGTCTGTGTCAAACCCCTAAGTGTATTTGTGAAGGGCTTAGAGTGAATGGAGGTTCTGCATTAAACAGTGGTAGCCTGTATTCAAAGCTATTATCTCCTCAGATGTCAGCATTGTGAGTGGTGGGAGGTGACTTACTCCGAGAGCTGCAGAATGTCAACCTTAGATGGTGAACCCTTAGATGGGTCTTGTTGCTTAGGCTGGGGATGTGGAGAAATACATCAGTATATTTGATGTGCAGTCTCAGAACAAACAAAATAACCCACTCTTCAACATTCTTGTTTTCTTATGCTCTGGTCTGAGTCTGACAAATTCGCTTCTGTCCTCTGTCTAGGTATTTAGGGCTTGTTGCGAAACATCTGGTCTCTTTCAGTGGTCAGAGATGCCTCACTAAGCCAATGTGGAATTTTGAGTGTTTTTAGGTCTTGCAGAGACTTTGCCATTTGAATTTAGGGTAAGCCCACCCACAAAAGCAGTTTGTTTTTCAAAATACTTCCAGTATTTATTCATAAGGTTTCAGGAAAACTTTATTAATATGATAAGTATTAACATATATGATGCCAGTGTTTTATTTTTAAATTTAAAATGATAAATACAATGAAGTCCTTGAAATGCCAAACCCTTCATCTCTACTCAAGCCAAGGTTCAATTTTATTTTTAATATGACATTTGCTGCCTGAAGTGTTACAAGTGACTTGACCTTAAAATTACGTTTAGTTTAGTTCAATGAAATGATTGGCCTTTCCAGTTCAGCTTGACACCAACAGTGCAAATGGGAGAAGGCAGACATTCTTGCCTGTGACTTCATTTGAAAGCTAATTAAAAAAAAAAAAATCTAGGTGTTGAATCTAAATATTTCCATTTAGAAGGGATGGCAGTCATCAGTTAAAGGCAATCATGGTGCATTCTGACACTTTAATTTCTGGTTCAAAACCAATTATATGTGTAATTAAATGGAGAAGTGTCCAGGCAGCCAAGCTGTCAGATTTACACGCCTTGCCAGTGTATGCAGGTTTTATTTTAACAGATGTATGTGTGCCCACCACTTTGAGAATGTAGAAATGAGGTGAAAAAATTGAAAGCTTCTGTGAAAGTTTGGTGTTAAGCTCTTCTACCTAATGATGCACTTCTTTCAAGGACTAGTCATATGAGCAACGTCATTAGGCTTATATTTATTAGAGATTGGATGCTGTACCATTTTCAGGTAGGTTGTTGTGGTACCTAGCTTACTTCTTAACACATTGATGCACACTTTCCTTAGTTCTGTGTTGTGATTTTGTAATCAGAACAACTTAGGAACTTGAAGAGAACAAAGCAGGAGAATGACGGCTGTGTAGGAGATGTATCATTGAAATTTGCGCTAGTGTTTCCTAAGACAGATGTCTGGTTGTGCTGTGCCCAGCCATGAGAGAGGTCCTCATACTGCCCAATTGCATCTCTGTGAGTTAAGGAATTGTAATATTGTGCTCTGAGGGGACCTTTTTGCAGTCTCGAAGTGAAAGGACAGAAGGTAGGACATCTCTTTCTGAGTGAGGAGAAAGAAATAGGCTGATAAATATGTGAAGGGATCTAGAGGGAAGGAGAAATAAAATAGGTGCTGCAAGCAAGCTGCTGATGAATTTAACAGTTGCAGCCTTTTCCTTTAGAGCCATTGCACTGTTAGTATCTATTCTAGCATCTAGCTCATTATAAAATGCTTGGTTTTGCCTTGATTGTGAAGGGCATTCTATGAAAACCAATTCCATTCTGTTCTTAACAATAAGTTGACTAGCCTCCCATCCAGGCATGTCTAGCATCCCTGCAAAACTCCAGAGTGCATGTATGAAAGTAGGTAGAGGGGTTAGAATAGGTTATTAAAAATGTAGACCCATAATGTGGGTAAAGAAGATTGGAAGTATAAAAAGAGGTTTTACACCTGGAAGTTATTATAGTTATTTAGATTGAGCGAGAATAATAACCAATTGTTTTCTAAGATGTATGACACATTTATGAAAAACCTTGAAGGATAAATGGATCTTTTTAGTATGCTACTTCCACAAAGGACTCTATGAATAAAATAATAGTGAGAGAACTCTCAGTGGATGCTGAATACTGCTAATTGATGAAATTATTACTTATTACACTGCAACTGAACTCTGCTTAGAAACACTATTTTCAGTATGATTTTTTGAAAATGACAGCTGAAATGTAAGAGGCTTTGTATTGAAAATGAATAGTGATAATTTCTTGATAATCTTTGAAATGAAGGATATTTCAATGACAGTTAAAACTGAGAGAAGTGATTTTTTAAAATTTTTTTTAAAGTGCTCAGATCATGGAATATTGCTATGGAAATAAAATAAACTTTTCTAAAATCAATAAAGTAGACTTGATGTGGATTCGTGAGGCATTTTAAAAATAAAATGTTCTTATTTATAATAAAGCAGTTATTTGTGTCAGCAGTTTTCATATTATGTTAAAAATTAATTTATTAATTAAAAATTATATTAAAAATGAGGTTTGTTGTGCAGGGTGTAGCCATAGCTTTTAGGAAAACTAATTGTAAATTCAATCTGTGTTGAAGAACTACTCTAACACTTATTGTTCAGGGCAAAAATTGCAACAAGTACCAGATTTGGCTTTGACTTACTGCTGATGAAATTAAAGCCCACTGTCCTTTGTGTGCTGTTTTAGGTCTATATGCTAGCTCTTAAGGAATGCTATCATTAATTGGTGTTAGGATCTGTGCACAAAGTGTCGTGTACTGTAAAATTTTGCAATGTAACTACAGGTGAATGCAAGATCTGATTTCAGCCGTAACAGATTTGTTTGTCCAAGTTAGAGGCATACCTCCCTCCCAGTTCATCTCGACAGTCTTCAGAACCTGGGGGACAAAGTAAGCTGGTGAAAATTCACTCACACGCTTGCATATGGGCATGTGCACGTGCTAGTGACAGGAACGTGAGATGGGAGATTAGAGGTAGTTCCTAGACTTATTTCACATTTTTTGCTAATGCCCTTTTTTAAGTTCCATTTGAAAAAAAAAACCCAACATTTTAAAGATTTGATTAAGCTTATACATAGCTCTTCAAAACAGATGGAATAAGAGTGACAAAAGAGTTGGGAGGGGGGAAAAAATCCAACAAGATAACCACAACAGAAGCTGTTCTGGAATGCTGGTGATAAAATGCAGAAATGAAATGAATACAGAACAGGAAAAATGAAAATGTTATCTATTCTCAAAAAACCAACAGTCTGAGTAAAATGTCAGCGGTAACCAATACTACTGAGTGCTGAAGGGCCGGTTCCTCTTTGTTAGGATATTAAAAAAGTAGGTTTTGGAAGACTGCAGAAAATTTGTTCTTAAGTAAGGGAAAGTAGGTTTATGCTGTCAAACTTTGGCACCAGGTGAGCAGATGAGATGAATTGATTTAGGAACCACAGGAAGTATTTAGTGCAAAAGCAAAGTTAGCTCATTTTTAACTCTCAGCATAATGTTCTCTGTGCACTTAATCAATAAGCCCTTAATGAAAAATACACAAGCAGTCTTGAGAGTTGGGTCAAGACTCTTTTAGCACTGGAGCAGTGTTCGTGTCATATTTGCTCTCTGATTTGCCTTTGTGATCTTAGCTGAACCTCAGCCAGGTTTGCCTTCCATCCTGGTCATCAGAAGTCAGGAGGCATGAAGAGGAGGTTCTGCCTTTCCAGGGGACTCCTATAACCATTAGATTATTACACAAAAGAGCAAACAATAGCTAAAAGAAGAGTGGACCTCAAGTCAAGCTGAGGAGTTGAAGACTAAATCCACATTGAATGGTTAGTTCTTATGACATCTGGTTGGTTTCTGAAGGTGTCAGGTAGAAAAGAGCAGGAAGACAGTTAAAGCACGTACATAACAATTACCTGGGTACTTTTGCTTTGTATTGTTTTAGTATTCTAAATAATGTGACTGTTGTTCCTGTTACTCTGCAGTATTTGCTCCTGCTCATAACAAACCACAAGCAAAAGGATGCTGATCTGAGACAAATGTTAGTTAATATTTTCATGCTAATTGAATGATTTTTTTTTTTTGTGGTCTTGTATCTTCTAGTGTAGGACAGAGAGCTTCTGTCAGCAAGACAAGAATTTTATTTTTGTTAAAGTCCAGTGCTTAAATATTTCTGCAGCTGAAATCCAAAGCTTTAGACTGATTACAGTTTGTTTGTAGGAGAACTACTTGACTATAATTTTAGAAAAATCCTTATATATGATAAAACAAGTAATTCTTCCCTGTTCAGCAGTCTCAGGGCAGAAGTGTGATTTGTCATAGTAAAAGAGTTGGGAAATACTACTACTACTACATACAACATCCTTTAAAAAGTATTTTAAAAGTAAGTTTCCTGTATAAGCACGAGACAAATTGTGATAGATCAGAATCTAAATGTTTGCTGGCACATTTTTAGATTGGGCAGCCTAATTTGATTATCCTGTATTTTTAAGAGTATCACCTCAGCCTCTGCACACATTCAGCAGTGTTTAATGACAATAAGATTTAAAAATATAATTTGTTGAGTTAGATCAAGAACTCCAGGGAATTGCTTTATATTCCCCATTATTGATATGTGTTCCTTTGTCATGTGTAATGGTGTCATGTATAATGGTGATAGGACAAGGGGAAATGGCCTCAAGTGGTGCCAGGGCAGGTTCAGAATAGGTGTTAGGAAAAAGTTCTTTGTGATTGAAAGACTTATTGGGATGTGAAACAAGCTGCTCAGAGAGGTGGTTGTGTCACCATCCTTGGATGTATTTAAAGGACAGATGAGTTGTTTAGGGGTATGGTTTAGGAGAGGACAGGTATGGTTGGGCTCAATGATCTTAAAGGTCTTTCCAACCTAGTCATTCGGTGATTCTGATAACGCGTGTGATGCCCTGTATGTGTCTGGAATGTGACATTTCTGTGTTTCTGGAATGTCACATGCTCAAAGATGTCAACATAGGATCACTGTGGGTTTCTGCTGAAGAAGGCTGACATGTTAAAAGGAAAAGGAAGAATTTGCAACAGTTTCCTCTTGCCTTAGCTGCATTGGCTATTAAATGTTACTGTAACTTTTTCAATTATCAGACATTTGATGATATTTTAATATGTAACTTCACACATCAAATCCTTATTGTGTGTAGTTAACAAGTCATTCTCAGTTCTATTTACCTTCTACCTCCTGATTTTTTTTTTTTTTTTTGATTAGGATATGCTGATGTACCAAAAGTACAAGGAAATCAGTTGGTCCGTTGTCAGTTTTGTATTTTAATGCTATATTAAGAGGTTGATAGTGAAACTTTTGTACTAGTTTGCACATTAGTTGCAACATAGGTAAGTTTACTTGTTGCTGCTTAATGTTGCAACAGATTTAGAAAGTACTGATAGATAGTCGGCATGTTCTTGGAACAAATACAGATGTTCATATGTGTTTCAAGCACTGAATGTACTAGATCTTTTGGCTGTATATTGTCACTCTCATCCTTGTATTTCAGGTTCATTTAATGGACTTTGAAAATCACCTTTTAACAAAGTTTTCAGAACATTGCTTTGCTCAGCTAAAATTAGTTCCACTGATTTTACCAATGATTAAACTTAAAGCAGTAATAACTTTTAATGCTAATTTCTCTCTATAATCAAAAGTCAGTAGAGCATTGACTTTTCATTAACCGACATGCCTCTAATGCAAGTTTGGGTTTTGGTTAAGCAAACACCCGCAATCGAGGGTTCAATTGAGAGGTTCAATTATGGGGATACAATGGCCGATTTCTGGTTTTGGCACTAAGTTTATTTCCAAAGGCAACCGAGCTTGCTTTCTCTTTCAATCTGTTTGTCTTCTTGCAGAAAAATAGAAGTGAGATGTAAATGTATGTGTATGATAATGATCCTTTTTGCTGTGAGATACTCATTAAGTAACTCTTCATATGAGTGAGCAGTTACAAACATTAGTATTCCTCATGTAACAGAGCAATTTGATGTGCTAGTGATGCAGGCATAGGTAAATATTACAGTGAGGAAACCAAAAGCTTCTGTTATACCTGTGATGCAAACCTAAATATTTTCTGAAGCTTTAAGTTTTGATTAGTAAAGAAGGAAGATAATTTTATTAGGAGATGAAAAAGGTAACTTTGAGTACAATGTGTTTCACAGGCTGTGGAGACTGTGCATGTGCATAGTTTTAAAGTAACTGTGCTCATGAAACTAAGAATCAAGGTTATGCTGTGAATTGCTGTGTTTTTTGCACTTAGCCAGTTGGTTGGATAATTAAAGACTGTCCAGTTAGAGAGAAAATGTATTAAAGTGTTAAATGTAGGTGGAGAAGGATAGCTGTACCAGTTTTTAAACCCTTCTGTTTTTTAAGTGCTGCAAATTAAATAACATTTTAGTCAACAAAATTAATGCACAATAGTGAATTCAACTTTGAGTTGAGAGCTGTGCTTAGCTATGCTTTCTCTGAATTTACTCTGTTAGCCATAGCTTTTGATGTACTATATTGTTTACAGAGTGTGAGAATGCGATTTTTTCACAGTCAGATGTTTCCAGAGAAGCCTCAGATCTGAGAACTTCATCTTATGGTACTTTTAATGTATATGTGCTCATGTCAAATATGTGAATACTTAGCTGAATGCTGGGATACTTCTTACCTAAAGTTAAGCATGGAGAGTATTTACTTTTCATTCTCCTTGTGAGGGCTTCTGTGTAGCTTAGTTTTGTCAAGGAGATAGCACACAGTTTCCAGTGGCATAATTTACCACCCAGAGAATAGTGCTTGGCGTCTATGGGAAGCACATAACGCTTTGTTCTATTTTAATAAACTTTCCAGAAGCTACAGTTATGCTTAGCATAACTGCATTGCTGAGAGAAATCAAGCTCCTAATCTGAAAGTTAATATATCAACAAAATGAGGCAAACAATGTTTAGGGTTGTGTAATTTTGCCACTTTGTTAAACCGTAATGCATTAACTTTGCTTATGTAACACCCAGTGAATGAGGTATTCCTCACTTTAATATAGTTTTAACTAAGATATTTTTTTCCTGACTTTTGTGGGAGTGATTTAGAAAGCATGTTGTTATGAGACAGTATTTGCATACTGCAGGGAAATCTAAAGTCCGTGAAAATCTGTAGTGGTGTATCTGTTTTGGAAACCCCACTCCCTAAGTATGTTGTAGTGGATCTAGGATACTGGTATGCTATGATATGATTACAAGATAAAAAATAGTCTTAATAGATATTAGAAGCTGTGTAAGGAATGTAAGGAGCTGGAAAGGTGTTTGTTCTGCTATAGAAGCAGTCTGTGTTATGGGGAAATCTAAAGCTATGAAAATGTGAAGATGAAGATATAATACCGAAGTGCTATGCTAAAGGGAGTGACCTGTCAGTGAACAGCTAGAATATGCTCACTGCAAGATCGTCCATTGGCCTTTGAGTTCTTGCTGGTTTTTAAGACTCTGAGCTTGTGTGGCTCGGGGAAGCAGGTCTTAAGATTCCAAGTTGAATCTGTTTCTGGGTGTGTTTTTGTCTCCATCGCTGCCCTTATACTCACCTAGAGCTTCGAGCCCATTGGCTTGTCAGTCCCTGCCTTGCAGTAGGCTGCAGCGTTGCTGCTCTTCTGCCACTGGTAGCTGTGCCAGAAGTAGAGCCCCATCTTCCAGCTCTCTGGACCTTGAGGACTCTGGTTTCAAGATACCATAATAATGCAAATTGCTGCTTCTTGGTCATGGACACAGAGGGTCACCTGGAGTATTTATTCTTGTTGAGAGGTGATGAGAGGGTTGCAGCTTGTCACACTATAATATACTACAACATAAATGGGTTCATAGTCAGTTCGTGGCTTTACTTACACATGCAGCTGTTTTTCTGAGTAACAGAAAACATATGTAGTAGTATACAAAAATAATTCTTGGTGGTTTTCCCTTCTGAGCTGCATGCTGTCTGAGATCCTTTCTCGTTCTAAAACCGGGTTCTCCAAAGGCCTTTCATCTTATATCATTTCACATTTCATCTGGCTTTCTCTGGCCTTTGTTGCATCCCAATTAAACCAGGCCTGAAACCACACTGAAAGCACAGTCCTTTCTCCTTTTTGAAATGTTTGGATGAATTTGTAAGATGTATTATCAGACAGGTTATATAAATTGTTTGTAAAGATTCTTAGCAGTTCAGATCTTCAGTAAGGAAATAAGTATCAATTTATGAGATTCTTTCGTACGTAAACATGAGGAAGAGATTCACAACACTTTCCCATATTCTTTCAGTAATGAAAAATAACATACAGCTAGCTTCTAGAAGACACGATGCAACAGATACTTAATGTTTGAATCTTGTTTATCTTTTGGAGTTACAAACTTTCCAAGGACAAGAACTTGCTCTTGCTTGTTTGGTAATGAAACTTCCCTTGTATTAATGAGGGACTTATGGTGTTTGAAGCACTGCATTAGATAGTGTTTCATGCAGCTTTCCAAAAGGGAGATTAGATGTGAGAAGTAAAATGAGAACTAGGCGATTCAAGTAAGATTATTAATAGAAAGAGTTCATGCCTTAGTCAACTCTTAACTGACAGGATTTTTTAAAAAACAGTCATTGTGGGTCATCTAATCTTAGGAAAACAATTACTTCTGTATTGAGTTCTTTGGTCTTTGACTAATGCTAGTAAAAAAATAAGCTTCATGTTCATATATACTAGAAAATATCAGGCAACCCCCCCAGGTACTAGTTTCTGTCAGTGAATTAACACTTGCATAGATTTGAAATTAATTGTGTAGTATGCTCATTACTCTTAGAAAAAATAAGTATGTACTCATTATGTTTGCTTGGTGAACATATGCATCTTGCAATGCATTTAATGTTACTTGCTGTGAGGGAGATTACAACTCTTTTTAAGGAAATTGGGTAGATTAATGGAATGGGGTGGGTTAAATTGCTCTCCACATGCATTCCCTAGCATGCCTAGCCTACTTCTGAATTTTAATTGATATATACAAAGAGTGTAGCTGAGGATGGTTTGTGACGAAACTGGAGTAAACCTGTGTGTTGCAGGGGCTGTGCTAGGTGAATGTGCTGTATGCTGGAAAAGCAAATAGCACGTGGGATGATGTTTTCTGACCATAATCATGGTCTATATGTGAGCAGTTGCATTTTCGGCAGCTTCATTATGGGTATATGCTTATTGATCTGTGGGGAACTTCAGCAGGTGTTTTGGGCTGTTAAGACATTTCCCCAGCAAGCTAGAGAAAGTGGGCAGAATCCACAAAGTAAATAATTACTTTGTCTCTTCAAGAAGCCTATACAGTTTTAATACTGTGACTTGTGACAGAGTCTGAAGAGGGCTTTTCTGATCCTTATTCTGGCTTTCAATTTGCAGTAACGAGTATGAGGATTGCTAAGGTCTAGATGCTCCTGATGCAGCTCATTGTTTTCAGTAGTATTTCTTCCAGAAGCAGAATAATCTTAACTAAGGAATTTCTATGAAATTTCCTGTTTCAAGTGAGAGATAAGGTCCATGTAACCTTGCTAAGGCTGTTACTTTGGAGGGGGAGGAAAAAATAAAAAAGCAGCTGAACACTTTAAAGGTTGGCACTTTAAAGAAAAGCTTTCAAAATTTTCAAAGTTGTCAGATATTTTGTAAGGACAATACTAGACTAGCAGGACATTTTGACTGCCTGGAAGTTATATTATAGGTGGGACATCAGAGTAAATTGTACTTTTTTTTTCTTTACACCATCCTCTGTGCTCTCCCCCTTCTCTGACTGGTGTTGGAGCATTCCTAATAAGCACAGTGCTTCCATAACTTTATATTTTATTTTGTTGAATATGCATTTAATTAAAAATCCGATTTAATTGTAATAGCTTCTTATGATTTCAGCTAAAAGGGTAGCTTTATGAGGTGGGAATAAAATGGGGTGACACTTCTAATTAAGTGAAATTTCTATAGCAGGAATTTATGTTGGATCACTAGAGAGCATGTGCCAAGCCTGTCTTGATTTATCTGAAAATACTGATCAGAAACAGGACTCCCAACTGCAGAATGAGTCCTATCCCAACTGACTGTCTTGAAATCACGAATTAGAGTAATATTAAATCAAACTCCTGATAAATTACTCACTGTGATATAACATGCTGTTTTAAAACTTTTACAGCCTTTTCATTAATATATGATTGTGAAGATTAGAGCTAGGTTTTTTTTTATTTGTAGACTTCTTAATCATAGCCTTTAAAGTAGAAGCTGCGCAATAAACATCTAATGAATAGCTTATGGCAAGTTTATTCTCAGAAGCTATGTTACTGTGTTGGCACAGATCAACATAACCATTTATCACTAAATTCTCAAATTTTAAAAACTGTAGCTATTACTTATACATGCTAGTCATTCTCAGTGTACATTACATAGGAATAGTTTATGGCATTTTTAGGATACTTGCAACCCGAATCACTATATATTAACCATAAAGAATATGTTCCTGACTAGAAGAGGAGATATTAGGGAATTAAACTACTTTAAAAATATGTTTATGTTTTAATATGCTTTTTCTTTTAAAAGACGTAAGAGAAATCATTGTCATGGGGTATTATTAAGGAAATTCTTTAAAGTAGTAGTATTTGAGTAAGTCACCAGCACTGTATATCAAGTTATGTTTTGTAGAGACTTGGCTTTCTTCCCAAAGTGAAGTCTTCAATTTAATCTATGGGAATAATAAAAGTGTAATACTTTGGTGTTGCCTGTAAGTATCAGTGTTGTGCAAAGCTGCAAGTTCACTGTGCGTGGGGTGTGGCTGTAGCACAAGTGTGTACTCAACATGGGATAAATTTACTCCTGTGTACTTACTCATAGCCCTATTTTGCTGTCCATCAACATATGCCTTAATAGATTTCTAAAAAAACACAGCGGTGTCATAGTCTGATTTGAAGCCACTAATGAAAATGGTTTTACACCTACTTTATTTTTAATTAAATAAATGTGGCCATTTACATAAACATTAAATATATAATTCATAGGGTCCATATTAATGTACAAATAGAATCTTCATGCTGTAAAATGCTAAGCTCACAGTACTCTGAAAACTGATGTATTATGTACCCACATTCTCTGTTGGGGAACTGGAGTCTTGCCCTTTCAACATCTGGAGAGATCAAACAACAGCTCATCTGACAAGAATGAGAATTCATGTAGCAGAATAAGCATGGGACCAGGACAAGCAAGATCACAGATGCCCAAATAATTCTCCTCCCTCTGGTCACGTGGCCAGTGTGTTTGAGAGATTGGAGGACTCAGGATTCTTTTCTTTCTTGGCCATGGTGGTTTATTTTTGTTTAACTGGATGCACACATTAAGTGCCAGTCGCAACACTCCCTCTAGAACTTTCTTCTTCGTATTTTTCTACTTACTGGCTGACCTACCTGAATTTATTTTTTAAATTTACTAAATGTCTGACTGGCCATAAGCTGCAAAAAACCAACCAGGGAACTGAAATGAAAAGGAAGAAAACTCCCTCGCTAATTTTCCTTTCTGACAGTTTAATGGGCCCAAAAGCGTTTACATTACTATCCCGTTTAGGCAGTTAACTTCTGAGTGGTTCTTAAAACACCAGGGGACTCTAGCTGGAACAGCCCCCTTGGTCAGCAATCCAAGATTTAGGCAGATAGTATATTATTTAGGTAGTGGGAATATAAGCAGTTTTTCTATTGTGTATGTGATTTAGTATGTTCTGTGCCAGTTTTATTTCTGATTTAATTCTGGGACATACTGCACTATGTAGTCCTTTTGGATTTATACAACTGTTGCGCTTGGAGCCATGCTCCTGCTGCAGAATTCCAACAGGAGCAAACATATGGGGATTCTTCCGTCCTTGGCTTGCCCCACCATTTGTTCCACGTTTTAAACCAACTGGTGCTGTACCCAGTGGAGTACATCTGTTACAGTTTATTACTAGAAATTTGCAATTCATTTCAGTTTGCTATAATAATTATAATATTCATGGCCAAGAGTATTGCATTAAGCGATTACAAAAGAGAGTAGGCAAAATTTTGCTAAAGTGTATGTGTGATTCAGGACCTACTGCCTCGTTTGGGTGATTTGGGCACTCAACAGCCTATCACCGGTGAGTCAGATGTGCTCTGACCGTTGAGTTTGATCATCTTGAGAAATTAAAGTAGCAACTGAGATGCTGTAAATGACATCCCTTATGCGAATGTCCCTGCTCTGTTTTAATTAAGAATGAAATAAATTATCATAAACCACCACTGAATGCATTTGGTTGCCTCATCTTGCCTGAAGTAGCTGAGGAACACCCAGAAATGGAACAGAGTATGTGCTGCTGGAAATGCAGAGCCCCATCTGACTACACTCTCTAACTCTTCCTGAAAGACAACAGCATGTAGGCTGCTAAATAGTCTATATCTTCTTGAGCATTGTAACCCACTTTTTTGGTGTCTCCATGCTTCAGGCAAGCTGAGAGTTACTGTATTGGGCTGTGTTGTTATTCCCAGGTCGAATTTTTAAGTGGGTGAGATTTCTGTTTTGTTGGAAAAGTGAATTTCTGATCAGTCCAGAGTAAGCATCAAATAGTTGATTAGAAAGTGACCCCTTTGCATTAGAAAAAAAAAATCTGCATAAACATCAACACAATAAAATCTTAATACAACAGAGTACCACTTCATCATTATTACCTGCTCAAGCAGCCTTTTAAAATAAGGAAGCATCCTGATGTACTATTCATAACTCTATTATACTGATTACGATCATTGTCTGTTTCAGTATGTTCACACTTCTTTGACATACATTAGCAGAATAAGCACACCCTGTTTACTGCAGTGGCATGTAGTGCTAGAGTCAGGAGGGTTGATTTTATTTTAAGGAAAACTTGCAGAACCAATTCCAGGAGTTAAACCAACATTATGCCTGTTTTGGTCCTTCATCGCAGACCTGAGTCTGGATCTGTCCCTTGCACGCTGTTCACACTTGCCCCTTGAATTAAATGAGATCAGCTTTGCTACAGAAACCTGTTATTTGCCTGATTTGAGAAGAACTGGGTTCCAAAAAGCTGATTTGTTGGGTATAATGAAAAATATTAAAAAATTCATTCTGTCTCTGTTGTTGGACCACCACTGTCACTTAAAAGTATAGCTATATTTGCAACATTTGTTTGTGTCATTGCAAATAAAAAAATGGTAAGAGAAATGAGGTTGAGACATCAACTCACTAGGCATAGAAGCAGATTCCTGTGAAGGGGAAGTTAGAGTTTACAGTGAAATGATGAAACATCCTGAAATAACTCAGATCCTTTAAAATATTTTTGCTTGTTTTGCTTTACAAGTGTTACTTGGAGTGATATAATGAAACAATTATGTGTTTATGCTGTACATAAGAAACATCCGGGAATGGAAACCATTATCATGGCCACTAAATATAATCTGGTTCTCTAGCAGTCCTAGAAGTGTCTTTAAATAATCAAGATCTAAGTATTTTGTACAACGCAAATCTAAACAAATTCATATGAAGTTTTTCTATTATATTGAGTAATTGTATTTTGGTTTTGCATATCATTTTAAATAAGTTAGAGGGGTGTGATTTAAGAAGCGTTAAATATTTTGAAAATTTTATCTATATTTTATTTTCTGTGTATTTTCTACAGAACATTCTGGCTTTAAATCCCCGGAAACAGATGCATGCAACTCTTCATTCAACTGCAGCAAAGAAACAAGTCAAGAAGCAATGGAAAAGGAATTCTGACAAAAGTTGTTTGGTAAGTGCGCATTTATTATTGCATCTGGAACATGCAGTAAAACATTGAGGCTGAAATCTATTGTGTGAGAAATGCAAATTTGAGTTTCTGGTATTGTTCAGTAGCCAAATTTAGTGCCTAATTCCTTTCCCATAGATAGAAGGTTACTTTGTGATCAGCTATTTTCTTTTCAGAGCTAAATCGTGCAGTATCTTTTCCTTTTTGGTGAGTAAATCCTTGATGCAATGTTTTTCCCTTTTGTTATGGAGTCTGATCCATCTCAAGTATCAAGTGGTATCACAGCTGTCTTGTCAGATCCTGAACCTTGCAGAGCCACTGGCTCTCCTTGGGTAGCAGACATCAGCTGCCTTTTCTGTACCCTGCAGGGCTGCTGCCCACTTGCTCCTTTCTTTCTGTTTTCCAAGAGTAACACTGGGTAGAGCAGCACTCTGCTATCCTTTTTGAGGCTTTTAAAAGTAATTTTATTTCAGTGCACGAACAGAGAAACCTATCCGGTACACCTGTTATAATACATATGTACATATGTATTATAACAGGTGTACCGGATTATATGTATTATACAGGTCACGTATATATAGGTAGCTCTATATACATAGAGCTACCTATATATACGTGACCATACATGTATGCTTTATATATAAAGCTTAGATTAAAACATGGCTCTAGATTTTAAATTTTGCGCATTGTATTTTCAGGAAATAGGTGGGTTTAGAATAATTTTTTATTGTAAACTATCTGTATTGTTTGGTATTTCTACCGTTAGTTATCGTTATCTCTCTAGGTATTTAGAGTCCTATTCTCAGTGTGATATTTGACTAACCCTATCAGACTTGGTTTTCTCTTTGATCTCTCATCTGATTAGATGGTTGGTAGTGTTTTTCCTGTCTTCCTACAGGTTCTCTTTGATAATCCTCCAAATTCAGAAGTCTTTTAGGTAGAGTACTACTATTTCATCTGAAAATGATATTCCTGATGGGTACAATGTTATGGTGTCTTTCCATAGTGTTGTTAAGGCATCTCCCACGAAGTAGGAAAATTCAGGTTTGGTTGTCGCTATTTGTGTATTATCTTAAAAAAACTCCAACAACACTTGAAACAAAAGAAAAAGCCCACAGTGTTTCTCAGTTTTTCAGAATTATGAAATCCAGTATGACCAACAAATATTTGCTTGGAGGAGTAACCCAGGCCATCCTTAACCATACTCTAGTATAGTTTCCTGTTTTATAGCATCAATTATAAGAATCGTTCTCTTATGTAGCCAATATTCCATTTTCCTTAGTTTTCTTTGCTGACTTAGATAATGTTATAATAACTGTAAACTAATCACGGAACATAATGTACATAAACAGCTTTTTTTGTGAATAATCGTCTGATTATTTTAGGATGTCTAATGCAGTTTTTGCCCACAACTGTTCCTGCTGCACAACTAGTTGAGCTGCTCAGCAAGCAGGTTCTGGGCAGCTGCAATTCATATCATGTTTTTGGGCAACCTGTAATCTATACTGGGCTGTAAATGCCTCTGTTTTCAAAAACTATTTGTTAGGAAGGTCAGGTATCCATTCAGCAGGGGAGCTAGGTGTAATAACCTGATTAGCTGTTCTAGTGTAAATTATCTTAGTTAAACTTCAAACTATATCATACACATATATATCTTCCTAATGGGTGTGTTAACACACTGTTTCTACAGCTTCTGGGCTTTGCAATCCCTCCTGGTTACCTCTGAACTTTGCCCAATACCAGACGGGCTGTGCAAACAGCACCAATTTTCAGGTTCATCACTGGCTTATGTGCCTTGGCTGGATTTTCATTTGGAAAAAATTGAGAATGTTGTCAAATATTGTAGGACGTTTTGGCACAGGTTTGCAGTCTAGTAACTTAGATTCATTGTTGTGCATTACTGTGTGGAGATCTCTGTAAGTGCAGGGTCCTAATAACTGCAGAAATCTGCTTGTGTGTTGCAATTTAGAGGATTAAAGGTTTGAGATAAGCAAATAGGTATATCTGTACATTGAACACACCTTCATCACAGGTAGTTCTTATACTGTATATTATGAATTATTTGGTGGAAATGTCACATTATTTAGTTTGCATGCAAATCATGATAAGAAATGTAAAATGCTGGAGGCAAAGGTAAAAGAGAAATCATCTTTAGGTTAGCAATGGTCCTAGTTTTTAGAAATATAAAACTTTTCTTTACATGGAAATATGTAGCTTACTTCTACTGTGCAAGATTTACCACACAACTTACTATTCTGGCAGAAAAAGTCCTGTAAAACTAAACAATTTCTTAAATTTAAACTTTTGTCTGTTAGCCCTTTACAGAAAAGGCATTAGGAAAAAATGCAAGACCTTACGTTCTCCAGATCATTGTTGTTGAGTGGTTTTAAGAAGCAAAGAAAGCAAAATGATAGCATGCTTTTCTAACCTTGTTAAAATAAAATAAAAAAATAATGTAGGAAAAGGTACAATTTTCAGTTATAGTCTAAAAAGCCATCGGCAGTAATGTTTAGTCATTCTAATGAACAGGTCAAGCTCTATTTGAAGTCTATAGGATATATGCTTGTTTGCATTTCCTTAAAATCTGAATTTGGTTTTCAGCTTTGGATTCTTTTAAAGCTGTAGTGATGCTGCTTTTGCAGAATTACTGTTGGAGGAAAGGTGGGAATATGAAAATACAAAACTAATTAAATTAACAGCCCTCAAAACTCCGAACAAAAGCTGCATCTGCTGGGGCATGCACACAGTGACTTTGTAATGTCTAATACACTTCCAGATGGCAGACTTACATATTTCCTCAGGATAATTACACAAGTGAAATTTTAACTCCTAGCCTGCTCTGAGACACTTTGGGTTGCCCATTAAATGAGTTCTAAAGTGGAAACTGCATGTCAGTATCTTTCCTCAACATTGGGAAAACATTCTCCTTGGAGAATTATGCTTTCAATGAATGTTATTGTTTATTTACTGTGTTAGCAACCAAATTTTGCAGTAAAAGTGATTTAAAGTTGTAGGTGCAAGATCAGTCAGCTTTCCTTCAGAAATTTCAACTCAGATTTAGATCAGAGTAGGCAAACTCACTGTTGCTGAGTCACCCTTGGTAACCATGTGAAACATAAGCATTAACACTGATTTCATCTGTGTCATGCTGGAAGGTGGTATAAAGAAATGCCACTAATCTGGGGGAACAGAAATTCTGTTGGCCAGAAGAAATGAAAAGTAGATGATTTTTGAGACAACTATGCTAACAGTATAGTGTGTGTATATATATATATATGAGAAGGAAGCAAAATGTAGCTTGCATTAGGTCATTAATTTACAGATAAAACTAAAGAAATGGACTGTGGATGATGTGAGGGCTTTCTTTGATTTCAGTGTTTTCCTAGGCAGTTCAGGATTGTTTAAACATCTGATTTATGTTTCTATTTATGGTTTCCAATTCCCTATAATTTCATTTCTGTATGTATTTTATGCTTGCTCGCATTTAAATCACAAACCAGATGAGTACATGTTGTGTACATTAGCATTACACCCAGCACACCGAATTCTTGCTTTATGGATAGAATTTCTAAGCATTGTGGGACAAGTTCTCCTTTTACCTTGTACACGTGCAGGTTTGTTGTTTTCATGAAATTCAGTTACACAATTTTTATAAATTTCATAGAATCATCAGTCACTGGAGCATTCAGCACGATTTTGTTGTCCAGCCATTTTTGGCATTGAAACCTTGTAGATATCTGCTAAGAACAGGTGAGAAGATCTTATGAACCCACCTATGTATTCAGACTTTCTTCGGTTTCTGCATTTAGAAATAATAGTGATAATTGCTCCAGATAGAAGAGTTGGAAGTATTTCAGTGAGACAAGAAAGGTGAAAAGGAAATGGGGTTTAAATTGGTTTCTAGTTAATTGCCATAGCCTGTAACAGTATTGATTTTTCTGCAGTAGTTGCGTTGTTCTTCATCCTTAGGTTTGTTAAGCCCGGTCGGCACTGTGCGACAAAAGCCTCTCTTCCTTGAACAAAACCATTTTTAGGTTCAGCTGTTTTTTGCAGGGGCATTACTTTTGGGCAAGAGCACTTTAACTGTTCTGTAGGTCTTCCCAGCCACTAGAGAGAAACAAATTCTTCATCTTGTCCTTTTCTCTATAACACTAAGGTGTAGCTACCAGATTGCTCTGTGCTAATGGTGAAGAGGGAGATCTGCAATTCATTGCAAGGTGTAACAGCTCACATTGCTCTTTAAATTCAGAGGATGGGGCTGCTGCCTTAAAACAGTAGTAGTAAGATTTTGCTAAAGCTCCAAACTACTTTTTGCTTTGATAGCATATCTGTGGCTGTCACTGCTAAATATGAACATCTGTAAAAAGAATTCTTATTTAAAAAAAGAAAAAATTTATAAGGGCTTCTTAGTGTGCAAATGTCCAGGCTTGCATAGAAAAACCTGTAAATAAGATGATTTTTTTCGTAGCTGCAATCAGATTGTTACTCTAAATATTGCCTTCTGGTGAGATGGGAAAATATCGTGGGATTTTTGTGCCCAATCATGTATCACAGTTACAGAATAATCAAGTTAAAAGTTTGGAAATAACTTGTGTGTTGAAGCAGAAATTGGGCAAATTGCATACAAATAGATATGAAACCCAGTTCACCCAATGCCTGAAATCAGAAACTTCAATAAATAAATGTCTTTTCAGTGAATAATTTGGCCATTTCTAGACATGTATTGATGAAAGATTACATATTTATAAATAAAAAATAATCCCAAATATTGTAAAATAGAGAACACTCATTAAAGGAAATCAACTCAATTATCTTTATAATCTAAACTTATAGTTTACCTTTGCAAATATTTATTTTTGTCTTCATTGCACATGAATATGCAAGTTTAGCTCTTTTCTGAATGAATATACAATGGCAGATGTCTCTCTAATCGCTGCTCTATTCAAACATTAATTGGTAGAACATATGTAGAATTCTACTAGTCTGAATAGGTATAGGATAGCAGCAGTCTTTTTAATCACATCACTATTCAACTGCTAATTGGTGTGATGATTAAGGGACATTAGAGGGAGCACTTTGACATCTGATTCTTTGAACTGATGTCTGCTCAGGCTGCACTGTATTCATCATGGCCAGACTGATTTCTTAAATAAAACGCTCTGATTCCCAAATGTGGAAAATATTGCATTAGGATCTATTGAGGTGATTAGGGAATTTGAGAATGATTCTTTTATTTAACTAGTGATTGACTGTATGTGCACAAACTATTCATATGAATAATACATGGGTTACCGAGTATCAGAAAGAGCTGAGAAGTAACATCAAGAGATTTTCTCTTTTCTCATAGTGTCAATAATTAAATATTAATACACATTTAAAAATGTACCAGTTTAATCATTTAGCAGTCAAATTCCTACTCATGCATTTTTTAGATTAACTAATTACTCTGCATTTTCTCATATTGATACCATATGCTGGCATTTATAACCCTTTTACTGGAATAAAGTGGTTTACATGTTTACATATGATATCACTTATACTTGCTCTATGAAATGCTATTATAATCCTTGAATTTTTGGGTTACTTTTCTTCTGATGTCTTAAAGGCATTGTCATTAGAGTATCTCAATAGCTCCTAACTTGTCTGAACCCTACAAAGTAGGGCTTTTACGTACCTTTTCTGTGTATCAAATTGTAAATACTAGCTGATGGCAAGTTATGCCAAATCCTTTTTTAATCTTTGGCAAAAGGTTCCTTCTTACCTTGTGGCTCTCTTGGAGTGCTGTGGAAAACCACCTCTGACCTTTTAACTTTCTCTCTTCAGAGTTCTTTGGGTTTGATGTTTTTCAGATTTGATGTTGGATGATTCCCCTTCTTATAGAGCTGCACCTACCAAAGATTTTTAGTTCCAGGTGTATTTCTGATCTTAACCATTTCAAAGCTGAAGTGTCTCAGAGTTGCAAGTTGTTTGGTTTTACATACATACATGGAAATGAAAAATGTTTTTCTGCTGCAAATACTGAATTCTAGATAAGTCTGACCAACATGCTCTCCTTCATTAAAGCTAAGCAGATCAGAGAGTAGAGGTAGGACCACAAATAATCTTCACTGTTAACTTTCATCTTCTGCTTAGCCTTATATTCTTTTAGATGTGGATTTTAGTATGTGCATTTTCCTGTGGTTATTGGATGGAGATAAAGGTACCTTCTTGTCTTGGTGTATGGGAAAACAGAATAAATAAGACTGGTTTCTCTTTTTTCAGCCCCTCTACTGCAATTTTTTTCATTCTTTTGTAAACCACTGTTTATACTGAAACCTATACTGCTCTTTTGCTCTTTCTTCTCCTAGACTTCCTGGTATAGCAAAAGCCCCATCTCTGTTCTGTTCAGAAATCTATAAAATTAAAAATGATCACAAGCTTTAGGCTGAGAGATTGTAAAGACTTGAACTTCATTTCTTGGAGAAACCAGTGCCATTGTTATTAGCCTGTGTGTAATTACTCACTTCAAATCTATTTATATTGTCTAAGACCTGGAAGACATCTGCTCGTTAGAAGTAAAAGGAGCTGAGAAAACAATTTTAGTGTGAAGGAAGTGGTATAGCTTGCTGAATGCCAGTAGCACTGTCCAATATTAAGTTGCTGTAAAGTGTTCATTACAAGATCCTGCTTGTACTTTGTCTGCAACTTTGCCATATATTCGGACAAAAAAAAATTCTGAGTACCAATTTATCGATTCTTGTATTAAAAAATCAGTCATACATGCATATTGAAATATCACTTGATTTAAGCATGAACAAACAGGTCTGGCAGAAAAGTTTGTTTTTTATCTTCTAACCAATCCTGATAGCATTATGTTTAGAAAAAGCACTAAAATAAATCCTCATGCTTTTGAAGTAAGGATGTGTAACAGGCATTAAAAAAACATGTTGTTTCAACAGAACTGTGCAGAAGCTTTGAAAACCATATCTTGACCAGTTTGTCTTGCATTTTTGTCACAATGTCAAGTCCTCAGGGGGAGATCAGTTAGCTGCCTCATTCCTTTGGAGTGATTTGAAACTTTCGCATCAATTTCTTTTTTGTTTTATAAACAGATACATAGAATTGAAAATAAACAGTATCCTCTCCAGTACTGATATCAGAAGTAATGTTTTGGAGATTTTTCAGTCTGCAAAGATGCTTGGTACTTGTTGGTACAAGAACCTTCCTTTATAGTGTGTGTGCTTCCTACTGTTGAAATGGGAACTGGTGGGTGGTCCGACCTTTGGAGCGGTGGTGTTGCCATGTTGAAGCATATTCAATCATTGTCTTTCTGGCTGTGTGCCTGCTCCAGCTGTCCTCAGAACGCTACGTGTGTGTCTTCTGCAGTCATTCCTTCCATCTCCAGTGATCTAGTTGTACTAGTCAGGAAAGATGAACATAAAGGTAAGGCATTTTATTGTAATAATGCAACAGATGGTAGAAAGACAGCAAGGGAAAACTGAACCTTTATGTATCAAAATCCCTTTAGGGAAGGACAGTAAACTTGTTTCTAGTGTGCTGAGAGTATGCCATACATTCTCCACACAGCAGGTTAGAATTTGACTAAGGTTGTAAATAAAAATCAGTCTAATCATAGAGCCATTAAAAATGTAGGTTTTGATGGATTGTGAAAGAATTTCTGGATTGGGACAGAAAGAAATATAGCTAGATATTTCTTGACAGATATTTGTATAACCAGCTTCTAAGGGCATATGATGTTGAAGACTTAGCATTCTTGTTAGTATTGCATCAGTGCAACGGCAACTATTCTTAAAATATACTGTATTTAATTAGTTGAAGAACGAATTATATTTTGCCCTTCTACTTTGTCCTTCTACTTGCAGAACAATTGATTATTATTCCCTTTTGGTGTAAAATCTGTTATATTAAAAGATTCCTGTTAGATATCCTTCCAGTTATTTATTTTCCCTCACCTTTTCTTTGCTGGTCATGTTCTCTGAAAGTGTTATTTTGTTGCTTTCCTTTGGATTTTAATTTTCTACATCTTTCTCTAGTTGTGATGAAAAATTACACTATTTTTCAACTGGGACCTAGCTAGCACTGTGTAGAAAGAAATAATTTCTTTGCCTCACACACGAAAATATCCCGCAATGTGCTGCTCCTTCTGGAAGAGCATTGGGTTGTCTTGTATTCAATTTATGGCCTAAATTCTGACCTTTCAATTTGGCTTGACTTTTAAGTTCTTAGCCTGCTTTTAAAATGTTCAGTATCTTCTTCCCTCTTTCCCTTATTCCACCAAACATGATGTCAGTAGAAACTGTTAGTACATTCCTCTTTTTCAGCTATCCAAGTCACTGGCTCCAGCATGACTAATGAAGCTTCTTAATTCATGTCCTTTTTCAGTGGTGGAAAACAAGTTAAGGATTGTTTTTCAATAAGTTGTGCTCTTATTGGATATTTATCTAGACTACATTTTTGATTGGCTCATGAAAATGTGCTGTATACCATTCATCATCTTAAGGATAGAAAATATGTCAATTTAAGTTTTTTACGTGTCCATGTTGGCTTTTTTATATCACATTATCATTTTTAATAAATGTACTCCATTTTCTCTGCTATAATTGCTGTTTTTGCTCCCTTTTTTGTAAAGAGAAATATTTCTTTTGTCTCGTCTTTTGAAAGCAAAAGCTCTTGGAGTCTGTTGGTGCTACTGACAGTGGTCCATGGATTGCTTCAGTTAGATCCTTAATGACTCAGTGATACATGTACTGCATCCGTTAAATTAAATTAGAATAATCCCAAACCTCTCTTTTCCTACCTAAACCCGAATCCCATGTTCTTGATAAAAAGAGTACTTTTGTAATATTCATTGTTATACCCCATTTTGAGGCCACGGCATAGAGATGTTATCATGGTATCATGGTATATTAGAGAAGTAAATAATTGTAAGGCATTTTGACTTTATGTTGTCTGGAAAACCACAGATTCTAATAATGGTAGGGTGCAGGTATTCTGAGATGTGATAACCAACAAACTTTCTTAGTAACCATCACTAAATCAAAAGTGTCAATGTACCATTTTAAATAGTATCAAGTTTTGCTAATTCAGGTATCAAGCTGAATGGACTTTAGCTTTAAATTTAGCAAATAGGTAAGTCATAGACTAGATAATCACAGAATATGTTCATTAGGCTTTATTTTTGAGCTAATTTAATGTAAGTTCTGTAGAAGAATTGCCAAATTTTTATTATATAATAAACTCAGAAGTTAAGAAAACCGTTTAGATATGAACTGAATGAAACAGCTCAAAGACAAGAATTTTGAGGAGATTGTTATTAATTTAAATGTAGAACAGTTATTTGGAATTTGTATCTCAACTTGTAAAGAAAAGTTTTGGAAAGTGAACTGGAAAACAACTTCAAGAAGAATGAGGAGTATGAGGATAACTCGTAAAGGTTTGAAAAAAAGGGATTGGTGGACAAAGCGGAAAGAACAGTGAAAAGTGTGAACTTTCAAAAGTCAAGTTGAGTCACACCTGGTGAAAGAAATTAAAACAAATAGTAAAAGGTTATTCAGATATATAAAACAAATAGTAAAAGGTTCTCAATCTGTCTAAATTAAAAGAGAAGAACAAGGAGAGTGAATGTGAAGACAGGATTAGACATACTAAGGTAGTGTCTAAAATCTGTGTAAATCATTCTAGTTCTGGTAAAATGAGAGTAAAGTAAGAGGTGGCTAATGGGCAGACAAGTACAGAAATGGAAATTACTGCAGATGAACCAGAGGAAAACTTGGAAAGTTTCATCCCTGAAGTGAAAGGGACAGAAAAAAGTCCATAAAGTATCACAGAAAAATTGACACGTAAAATTACAGGCTACAGTGTAAAGCAACCTGGGTGTTCTGGTACTTGATGAGAGAATAGTCAATGCAGTTTCTGTATGTTCAAAGAGGGAGGATTGATGGGCAACTGTAAGTCTGTTAGTCTTGTATCAGCAGCATGCAAAACATTGAAAAATTTTGAAACAAATCTTTATTCAATGCTTTAATGTAAACATAAGATGAAATAAGACATAAGATGAAATAAGACATACTGGGTTTTATTGTTAGGGTAGATCATGACACTGAAAAGTTGTTTTGGGTTTCTTTGCCAATTAATAACGAAGTATCATCTGCTTAGAATAGTAACATGGATAAGGGACAGGCTAGAAAGGAAATGAGAATGAGTACTGCTTAATAAACAAGCTTCTGGGCTTTGAGCAGAGCTTACTGAAGGATCAGCCTTCAGATTCATACCGTTTAATATTTTCATTAATGAGCTTGACATAAATATTAGGAGCATTTTCAAGAAAGTCGACAGGCCCTGTCAATACAGAAGGAACTAGAACATCACAAAGAACTGCATGACGCTGAAGTTCAGAATAAAAAAAAGAAAAGAATAATTTTAATAGTGTAATTAGTCGTCTGTACAGCCAAGGGCTGAGGATAAGGATGTCTAGAATTAGCACTTGGAATTAAGAGAAAATGATTTAAAATTGCATCTGATCAGAATGTGGGGGTTCCATCAACTGGATGAGCAAATATAAAGTAAATGTGAAAGCAAAAGAGAACATGGATGACCAGAGTTAGTCACTTCCAGTCTCCTATAAACTTTAATGTTTTGGACCATAGGTATCTGACATAGTATGCTCAGTTATTTGATAGACATTCTGTGCCAACTGCTACCTGTTAAAATGGGATATTCGTAGTATGGAGAATAAATTGATTTTAAATCACTGTAGATACTGTAGTGATAAGTGTCATTAAAATGTTCATGAGGGAAAATAGTTCTGCTTTCACGTAGGGTTTTGAATAGCATGCAATAAATAAGGCTACACACTAAGCATAAATGTTGGAAGGCTATTGATTAGGTGAGCAGGCTGCACTGTCTTCTGAGTCTGGCATCACCTCTGTGTAAAATAGTACATGTGATTGTATAATTAAAACTCGTCTTCTGCCGCATACGTGCAAAGGGGCCAAATCACATCATGAAACAGCAAGCCTTTTTAATGAATTTTTAAATTTTAAGTTCTTGACATTGCAATGCCTATGTTTGCTCTCTGGTGGCTTGTATCGTCTATGGGTCCTGCTGTGTTCTCCAACCAGCTATATGTACCCTTAGTTTGGCCTTTATTTTTAACAAAAAATACTTTGTGGACTGACATTAATAAACTGGGATTATGTATCTGAATATTAGTTTCCATCCTTGATTTACCTATGACAATCATTCGGAGTGTTGCTTTAGTATGTAACAATTTGTAGCTGAGAGTTGTAGACTGATGCTGTTAAATATCTTTTTAAAGGCATGTGGCTGTGTGCTCTTTTCACTTGCAATGGATACTTTGTATGCAAACAGTAAATTACTTTGAAGCTGGTTTAGCTATATTAAAAAATGGCAGATAATAACACTGCTTTTGATGCTCTTCAGACAGGTACATGTTAAGTAAACATTTTCTCCATTCTTCATCACAGGTTGGTCCTTGGCTAAATTCTCTAGTTACATTTTGCTTCTTGACTCTCCTTCTAGGGCTCCTAATATCCTTAAAGTTGTTGTCCCTTGGATAAGCATTTTTTCCATCCTAAAATTAAAAAAGACTTGTAATTATAAGAACTTGACATTGGGTGTTTGAAGGAGTCTTTCATTGCTGTGGAATAAAAAAGGACCATTAGGGAAACTGGCTTAGTATCCATCCTCTTGAAACTCAGCCTAGCTAATGCCGAATCATCAATACTTTGTAAAGTATGGGCTTTTAATGAGTAATTGTTTCTAACATTGGAAGAATGAGGCCAGTCAACTTGTGTTTTAAAAGAAAAGATAGGTTGGGGGGAAGCTGCACTTCCACTTCTGTCACATCTAAAGTCATTAGAAGTAATAGATATTGAAAATCTTTTAAGACTGGATCTATAAGCTTTAGGAACAAACTTCACTTTGTTAATAATCCCTCTGCATTTTCGACAATGCTCGGTCCATTTCTCTTGTCTGGAAGCTACCTACTATTTCTTTGGTGTAAAGGTTTCAGAACTGACTGTGAGAGCATAAAGTAAATGGGTCTGAACCTCTAATGCATACTAGGTGCATTGAGTGAATGTAGCACAAATTTTAATTGCATAGAAGTATTATTTACGTTACTGTTCACTAACATTACTGCTGTTACAATCTTTGACAAACAGAATTGTATAAATTGTGCAGAGCACATGAGACAAGGGGCACTGCGTGTCAGTATGTGGCCATTTCATGTGCTGGAAGAATAGCCCTGTTATTGGCTCTTTCTCTGGCGCTTTTCTTTCTCATTTGTATTTTCATCTGGATTTATTTTCTAGTGAGCAGAAAAACAATGCGAGAAGGCTCTTGCATATATTTGTAGTAATAAGTCTGAAAGGCTCTGTTGCCACCAGGGCTCTAGAAAAGCTGTAGAGAGGTACAGGGTGTTGCTAGGCAACACCGCATGGCCACAGATAGTATTTTTCTTTTAATTTATTTATTCTTCAGTTTGAGTGTGTCCTGCTTGGAGCCATTTGGGTAATAGTTAAGCAAGCACATAGAAATCAGAGAGCTGCGGGAGTGGAATAAAGGTATGAAATATTAAAAAAAAAAAAAAGGAAAAGCCATAACACATAATGAAACAGAGGAAGAGACATGAAATAATTAGTAAGGACTAGGGGTGGGAAAAGTAAACAGGCATGGGGACACAGAACAGGAGAGGAAAAAGCCCAAGTAATGAAGAAGGAAAAAAAAAAAAAAAAAGGAAAGATAGGGCACTACTGAAGAAAAATCAGAAATTGAAAGCTCAAGCAGCGTATACACAAGGGAAGCAGGGGGAACTGCTACAAAAGAATGAGAATTAAAATTAGAGATGAAAACAGCTTTGAGAAGAAAAAGAAATGTTTTAATCGTGTTAAAAGTATAACACTTTCTGTTTCTTTTTGCTTTTTGGCCATTCTGCTCTTTCCTCTTGCTCTGTTTACACACATGCAATAGAAGTAGTGACACTCAGAGCTGGGGACTGATTAATAAGTTCAATATGTCCTCCAGAGAGGAAGAATAATTTAAAGTAAGACTTTCAGTGTAATTTAGAAAACATTCAGTGTGTATTTCTGAAAACAGCATTTTGAAAACTATGTTACTGTGTTTTGTTGTAAGGTGAACTATTGTGTGAAGAGTACTAGATTAAGCTCTAGAGGCAGGGAGGGGAGTGGGTTGTTCATGTTCTCCAAGTTAAACATAGTAAGCAGGGACAGGTCTGTCCTGTGTAGTGCTCTGGGAACTACGAGCCCTGCACATGCAATAGTTGGAGCCACTTCTAGACTTGGGAGTAGCATAGCCCAACGCTGCTGAGAGATCCAATTTATTAGATCAGGAAGTATGTTACTTAGCCCAGGTGTCTTGAGTGCTGCTTGTGGGACCTGAACTTGACTCCTCCAAAGAGTGGTGAACCTAGCTCACACCAAGGAGGTTCACATCACACTTCTCTTGTGGTAAATCTTGGCTCTATTTGTCCCTCTTTGCTTGGGATTTGCTGGGAGGGTGCTTGCCCAGTATTTTGGGGCATGCTTATATTGCTCATCTCAGCTTGGATACAGCAGTTTTTAAGAGACTGACAAGAAGGGGCATACAGCAACCTGAGCTGTCTGAAGGCAGGCCAGGAGGCTTTGGGAGAAGAAAGCTATTCAGGTTGAGACATGAAAGGTTTCAAAGGAATGCAGACCTTACAAAGATGACAGTGAATGGGACACAGAACTAGAAGAGTTCATAGTGCCATACCGAGAAAGGTACAGGGTTGTTAGATGCACTTCTTTCTGAGGTGGTAAATGGAACTGAGACCTGAGATGATAGTTTGTCCTGAAAGTTGTTTTTAATCTTTATGTGAATAAACAGCATTGCAGCAACATGCTCATAACATGCTAACATGAATTGTGAAAAGCACTTTTGAACGCTCTGCTGACAAACGTAGCTACACGTGAACCCTGTTCATTTCTGTGTATAGGAATATTCTTGTTCCAGTAATTTCTTACAGAAAAGAAACAGATACTGTTTATTCCCATAATTTTGTTTTGGGAGATTCTCAAGCTTATTAAAGATGTATGGTATCTTATTTCAAGAAGATTAAGTTTATTTGAGCAGTTTTCCCTTGGTTTTGTTTGTGTCTGTAATGACACAATATGATGACACAACAGATGATGGTAACTTCTAGGATCTGCAACCATTGTAGTTGCCCCATACGTCTGCTTTTCTGAACATTTTTTGAGGGGGGGAAAATATTTTACAGCAGTAGTGTTAGTTTGAATTGGCCTACTTTGTGTCTGTTGTCCCCCTGTGCCACGACTTGACTTTGCACTTCCTTAACAATGAGTATAAGCTTTCATTTGGACCAACTTGGCTTGATGCATGATATTTAAAGATGTAATTCTGTCTATTGTTAAAGAATTTTTACTCCCAGATTACCATTTTAGTGGTTGTTTGGCATTCTTCTATATTCTTTCTGGTTTCATGGGTTAGCTCTTTGTGTGCTTCCGTTTGTTTTTTCTGACTCTGCATATAATATGCTGATGTCACTGTCTTACTGTATGTGGACTCTGTAGTGTCACGATGAGGTTTTAGATACCAGTCAGTGATAAGCAAAGTGAAGAAAGCATATAAATATGGTAGGTAGTCTCTTCAACATTTGTTTTTGTCATATTTTACATAAGAGAAAAAAACAGAAAATCTTCCTCTGATCTAGCTTTTTTAGATGGCAATTAATGTATTTGAAGACTTTCCTGAACTCAGTATAAGTATGTGTCTTTGAATCTTAAATAAAATAGAAATTGAGGAGAAATTGCTGCCTACGTTTTTTTTTCCCCAGAGATACATGAACTGTCAGCTCACATATCTTATCATGACATGTCCTACTATCATCAAACGTAAGAGTTGGTGTAACATTTTGTTGGTGTTTGCCTATGGCATTTTTAGATTATGAATGGAATTTGGATTATTTAAGGTCAGTTTTAATTCTTCAGTTTTTCACAAGGAATGATACCAGTAGAAAATCTGATACAAAGTGCCATCACGTAACACAACTGCACCAGGATATTTATACAAGAGTTGTCCTCTACTGGCTGAAGGCTTCTTCCTAATTCTTATTCCTCTGACTTGGGTAGATAGTTCTCAAGCAGATTTGATATTTCCAGTTATTCCTCTGGGGAAATCTAGTCTCAGTTTCATATTTGGCTTTGCCTGTGGTAAGTGCTCTCAACTGTCACATGAGGAAATTTGTTTCATTCCTATCTAAGTCATCTTTTATGCTGTGATACTGATTTTTAGCTAACACGATAATCTGGAATACAAACACGTATACACTTTTCTTAGTAATTCACCAAGTCAGAGGGTGGGATCTTAATAATATTTTTCATGGAATTGTTCTAGTTTTTACAAAGAAAATTTGGAGGAAAGATGCTCCCTTATGAGGAATTGGCTAGTGAGCATAGTGACGTATAACCACATACGGTTATGGCAAGAAATGTCATCAGTCACAGGTACTGGAGTATTTTTCATGCAGAGCTGTCACCTTTCTACTAAGCTAAGCAGAGGATAGAGTTTTTCCTATGCCTCCTGCAGGACAGAAACATTGGGTTCCTCAGAGCTCAGAAGTCATCAGTCCTACAGCATTCTCTGTACATAAGTTTAGTCCCTTGGCTCTTGACCTTAGCATCTTTTCAGGCTCTTTCCAGAGGACTTACATAAAATAGTCTTTAAATCTTTCAGTTGTTGGGAGAGGATTTGGAGTACACAGTTTAGTAAGCAGTACTTGGAATGTGGTTTAGCTGGTGTGTGTCTTTCTATAACTGTCAATAGAAAGACATCATCTCTAAGATTAGGAGGAAAGGACCTTGTAGGTCCTTGCTGTTCTGGTTTAACCCCAGCTGCTAAGTACCACACAGCCTCTCACTTGCTCTTCCCACCCAGTGGGATGGGGGAAAGGATTCAAAAGGTAAAAAAGAAAACTTGGGAGTTGAGATAAAGACAGTTTAATAAGCAAAGCCAAAACCAGCACAGATGCCTAGTTAGTCTTATCATTATTTGGGAAAGAAGCTTATACAAAATCATGAGAAATAGCTTAGGCAGATTAGCTTTTTCAGAATTGGTTGGGAAAATTGTGTCCTGCCGTGTTATTTTTTTTTTTTTTAATATATATTGAGGTAGTTACAGAGAGCTGTAGTGCATGGCACACAGAACCATGAAAGAAAATCTTTCATTGTAGCACTTCTGAAAAATACTGTTGTTGGAGAATAAAATGTGCCTTGCAAGAGATGAGAGGTGGCATCCTCAGCTGAGAAAGCAAGCCTGTATGTGTAAATTGCTTTTATTCCTCTAAGCAGGGCTGGATGGAGTTGTTTCAGGATGTTGTTGAAGCATTATATTCTAACTTTAATTTTTGAGAAGATGTTATATTTAATAATTCTTTAGTTGTATATGGAAAATAAGAGGGATCCTATAAGCTGGTACTTCCAACTACTTGGGGTTAATTCCTTAAATTCTTGGTCATTCAACTTCTAAAAATGCAGGGGATTTAGAGTGTGGTTTGGATTTTTTTTTTTTTTTATTTTGCTCTATTGAAGGTCAAGAACATAATCTGTTCCTTAAGAATACAGTTCTACCTGGATTTTAAATATTCTTCCTTTTTTTCCAGGTTATGAGCTCTGTAAATGTTAATTCTCAATACGAGTCTGGTCTTTACCTGCACATTCTCATTTTATTTAATCTTGATGAGTCAGGGGAATATTTGCCTAAGCAGAGTAAAGAATTCCAAGGGAAAAGCAAGCTAGGTTCAGATATGGGAAAGTACTGTGATGGAGTACAGCATTTGGGTTATTTTTCTTCTTACTAATCTTTGCTTAGTAATAATTTCACTGTCAAGTGAAAATAGTATATTTAAAAATTCTGTGTTGAGCCTCTGTCTCTTTACTTAGACTTCATACTTTTAAAGAATTAAATTGTAAATGTGTGCTATAAGCACTGGAGAATCAGAGGATTCAGCCATCAGGAATGGGTTCCACATAGGATATTAAACTTTTCTGTGCAGGCTCTCGTGCAGCACTCGGGCTCTTCAATAGGGAAGAGGCACAACTACAGCTGTCTAGATATTATTTCCTTTTTAATGCAAAGCTTGCCATATTCTAGAGATGATGTGTATTGTTCCCTGCTACAGTGCTCTATCCCAAACAGGGAAGCAATCTTAAACACGTGTCCTTCGGATGCAGAGGGACTGGTAGTTTGTTGCCAAGTTCTCTCATTCATCTACTGATCAAGTTTAACATTTGTTACAGGAAGAGAAGGAAAAAGGTGTGAGAGGCAAAGGTTTTCCTTCCTTTTTGTTCTCAAAGTTTTCACTGTCTTTTTAAAGCTGAGTCACAAGGGGAGGAACATTATAAAATGTCCTGTCTAGTGGCATCACCTGCATTCTCTGCTCCTTTACTCCAGCTGTGCTTCTGCTGTCTTGCATATCTTTTGTTGCTTTTTATTCTTTTGTGTACTTTGGTCTTATTTTCTTTGTGTTGCATGCTTGGTCCTTTCAGAGTGTATTTTCTCATCTTCCCTGTATCACTACTATCTGATGTTATCCATTGCCAAAACACGTGATGTCTGCATCTGCTCTGACAACAGTGGGTTGAATGCATACGAAATACCATACCCTATGTGAACATGAAGGCTGTTATAAATTTGCCACTTGAAATTTGTGTGTGAGAGAGCATGAAAAAGAAGTTAGCAGAATGCCATCTCAGCTTGAAAGATCTTTCACAGTCCTGGTAAAATTGCAAACTAGAGTGTTACGTATGTTTAGCAAGTAATTAACTTGTAAATAATTACCTGTCTTTAAGGATTAAGGGCACCTTATTTTAAAATGAGAAAAGTTTAAAAAAATAAAATTGTGTGCTTCCACCTAAGAAGTCCCAGTTATAATGACAGTGTTTCTGGTAATTAAAAAACATACTTTCAGTTTCAGAAAATTTCTCATGCATCACGGCTTTCTGGTATCAGTCCTGTTTTAGCAATATATAGAAAAATGTGATACTTGTTTTGCAGGTTGTGTGTGCACTATTTTTAGTGCCTTAAAAATAGCATTTATCTAAAAAAAACCTGAGAAAAATTAACATGGTTATACTAATTAGACATTGATTATAGCCACCCACAATTCTATCTAATATTTTCTATTGATTTTAATTTCTTATGAACACTTGGAGCTCGTTTTCTGTTGGAATTCTGCTATTTTTGATGTATTAATACCTATGCTTTTCGAAGAGTCTCGGTAGTCAGTGTGGCTGGATCGCACAATGAAACAATTGATGTAACAAATGTTCATGTATTATGAATGACATGCTGTCAAATGTTATGTAAATACCTGAGGGCTCAATATACATTCTGCAGATACTAGGAATATGTTCATATTTTAAAAAAAGACCTATCTTTCCTTTGTGAACAGCTGGTCAGGTATTGGTTTTAAGCTGTCTTCCCCTTGTTTGGAATAAGAACCCTTTGAAAATGAGTCATAGGAAATAGGATGAAGGAATTCAATACATCGGTATTGCACAGGTTGTAATATCTTACAGTTAGGATCAAACAGTCCTTTTACCTGTTTAGTTTTTAAGAATACTCTTCGATAAAACCCTTTGGCAAATGCCATCGGTTTTGTTTAGCTGCTCAATATGAAGAGAGTTTAAAGGGACTTCCTGTGTGGAATACAGCTATTGGTTACTGAATAGCTTTAATGTGCCGGCGTTAGAATAAATGCATTATATGTAAGTCAGTTTGCCCTATAGCAGATGGGTGCTTAAGTCTGCAAGAAGATCAATGGAACCATTTAGCTTTCTGTAGTGTTTTAGTGTAGGAAGACAGTCTGTTCCAAATCAAGAGAGAAGTCTGCTAAGAATATTTAGGTTTCATTGGAATAAAGCACAGTGTTATATAAGTTCATGTCAAAAGAAGTAGATATGCTATTCCAAATTCATGACAATTGTCTATTAGTCTGTTTTTAATAATTTTGCTTTGGCATGTATCCTGTTTAATTAGATTCTACTCTCTCTGTTGTTTCAAGATTCCATAAACTGGAGTCTTATATACCAGCTGCTAAAGCAGGAGTTACTGTCTAAATGATATTCACAATGAGTATTTGGAAGGTTTACAATTATACCCTTGCTAATAAATTGTGCTATTTTCCCCAACAGTTTTAAGTGCTAATCTTCAGAAGGCATTTTAAAATTAGCTAAAATTCTGTCAAGAGATTTACAAAAATTGTTAGCATGAAGATAATTATGTCACAGTCCTTGGACTCCATCTCTGATTGTGTGCATAAATCAGAAAATGTCAGCTGTGTTTTCCCTTAATAATTATCCTTGCAGCAATATATTACAGTTTAGATTACTATTATAATATTGCTTTAGGTTTATAAAACACAAGTTAGTTATTTCTGAAGTTTTCTGTTGATGAAATAATTCACATTTCCAGAATAGCAAGTGATTATTGATGTTAACTTTTTCTATATCAATGAGAAGATCAATATGGAAATAAGCATTCTACATGTTTTATTCAGTCCCCCGAAGCAGTCAGCCTTTTTTTATTGCAACTTTGTTAAAGGAGATCACTTCCTCAGTGTGGCAAATGTTTCAGGAAAAGTTAGGTTAAGTGGTCTGGCATGTGGCATGAGTGGGACTTGACTTTTTAAGGTGTTTTTGGGATAAAGTTTGAGAATATTGTTGAATCTGTAGATTGTATAGGTCCCTAACAATTTTGCCAATCTGTCATTGGAGCCTGTATCCCTAAAGTTAACTAATTGAAATATCAGAGGGAGCTACTACATCCTTTGGAATTTGGACCAGGTTGTCTCATTATAAGCACTCATAGATCTAGGTACAAATACATTTGTTGGGCACATTTTAAAATTTGTGTAAACATTATCAAATTGAGACACAACATATGCTGTAGGAACATTTCTCATGGATTTTAAAGGAGAAAAGAAGAGAAAAATTAATTTATTTTAGCATTAGCAGCAATAGCAAATACAAACAGGTGAGAGCTGTTTCATCTTTCATCTGCTGTATGTTCCTTACATTTAATACATGGAGTAAAATTGACTTTTACAAGTGTTTGGAAAAAAGTGAAGCTTTCTAAGAAAAAATTCCACATGAAAGCAATGAATTCCAAGAATTTGGAAGTCCTACCTCCCTAAAATTTCTTTCTTAGGAGAGAGGTGCTATTTTAAGTAAGGCTTTTGATTTGGCAGTGTATCAACTAGGATAAGAGATCTACTCCAGTCTGCCTTAGAATAGGTCTTACACTGTTGTCAGATCAAAAGATTTTATTTCTCATCTGTCTCAAAATGTGTGTAAGGCATTATCTGTAATACAAATACTTTTGGAACTTTATGTGAAGTATTTTGGGATAGAGTTATAGTAGCAGGATATGGCTTAGTGTGATCCCACTTTTGTTTGACTTGATAGAAGATTTACGGTTATTTCAATGGAAGTGGGGCTGCTTATCACTGTATCACAGAATGGGTGAGTTTGAGTTAGTCTTCTCAAACCTTTGACTCTAAGGCCTGTTACGACAGAACAGAGGCAGCAATGCTTTTGCGACTTCATAGAGTCACAGAATGGTTTGGGTTGGAAGGGACCTTAAAGATCATCTAGTTCCAACCCTCCACTAGCTCAGGGTGCCCAAAGCCCCATCCAACCTGGCTTTGAACACTGCCAGGGAGGTGGCATTCAGAACTTCTCTGGGAAACTTACACCAGTGTCTTGCCACTCTCATAACTTCCCCCCTACCCCTGCCCCTCCACCCGGGCCTGTCCTATTTAAATCTCTCCTTTTTCAGTTAAAAGCCCTTGCCTCTTGACCAGTCACTCCCTGCCTCTGTAACCAGTCCCTCTCAGCTTCCCTGTAGCCCCCTCAGGTACTGGAAGGCTGCCGCAAGGTCTCCCTGGATCCTTCTCTTCTCCAGGCTGAACAAGCTCAACTCTCTCAGCCTGTCTTTGTAGGAGAGGTGCTCCAGATTTGCATTTGATTTAAAAGCCCAAATCAAGAACTACTTTTCACATGACTAACTCTTGCAAAGAGGGATTTTTATCCAAGACAAAAACATACAGAAGAAAGCTAAGCTGAATGAGATGTGTTGTTAAAACTACAATTTACTTTTGCCAGAATCCTAGGATTTTATTTTATTTTTAAACTAGAGTGATTCTTTATCTAAATTCTCCAGTTACGTGAGCTAACTTGTCACTTCAAGTTAGTCAAAGTGTAAGAGTATTTTGGACTTGGTAGCTGTTGACTTTCCTCAGACTTTTAGAATATTACTATGAAATTTGTCATGTTTTTATCAGTTACCATAACTGAAAATACAGAATTATGAGCACATAGTACTTGCTCCCAAAGCCTCTGGTTTATTTTATTCACAGGAATAAACTGCAGTATGAAAAAAGTAATCTCTTGTGGCTATGGGAGGAAGCTTGTCAATTTGTTCATTAGTCTTTATTCCTCCTCGTCTTCATATATTCATCATTTATCTTTCTCATTTCTGATTAGATGTTCCACCAGTACACTGCATGTGATGCCACAGATACATGTGGATATTCAGTGTACATCTCCCTTTTTAACTGGTCATGTAGTTAAAGATATAGCTCATAAAATAAGCCATTTATTCATATATAAGATCACTTACCCACTCTTTCTTTTTGGTTCATTGAAAAACCTCAATGTATTTATGCTAAAATCCTTTAAGAGGCAGTATTTAGATTTTTGCGGCTTTTTGGCATGCAGTGGTAGTTTGACTTAGTGTGACTGTGTCCTTAATCGTATCTCTGTACTTACTTTTCTTCCTGAACTTCTCAAAAGTAAAATTTAGTTTAGTATGATACAGCACTATGGATCTGCCAACAGTGATAACATACAGAGTACTGTATAACTGCAGAATCAGAGTTAAAATTTCTAGACTTTATCAAAACTCTGAGTCTTGACAGTAAAGCCACCAAACTCCATTTTTTCATTGCCTGTGTGTTGATTTTTTAATTTATTTTTTTTTACTCTGTTGCTCAAAACAAATCACCCGGGAGTATAATTGCTTGTTTTACTTAAATCTATGAAGTATTATGGGCCAGAACATACTGTCTTGTCCAAAATGTTTATAGATATTAATCTAATTGGTAATATGGATAACAGAATGAGTTCCATTTTTGCTACTGATTTAATACTTAAGAATGTAAAGCTCACCCTGTTCATGGTCTACTGAAGTTTCATCATTTCGCAGACGTACTCTTCAGAGTATTTTCATGCTCACAATTTCATTCATATTTGGTAACCTTTCTTACAAACTGATACTCTTTCAGACAATCTAGAGAGGTAGTGAGCAAGTTGATACTCAGTCCCATGAAGAAGTGGCATTCATATCCTTGTAGATGTGCTTGTATTTGGTATTACAGACACCCTGTTCTTTCCTCTGAGAGGATCTAACATACTGGTTTGGGACTTCTAGGACTAACTGGTAGGAAGTGGGTATGATCAATACCTGATTCTGTTCAGTATGTAGGCAGTAACTGATGATGTAGTACTGTAAGGAACTCTTCTGTCAGGAGTTTGCATCTGGTTCATTTCTTAGTTCTTTTTCTCCTTATGATGAAATAATTAGCTCCCAACTGCTGTAACTTGCTTGAGAGCTGTCTGGTTGAAAGCAGCTCAGAGAGGTTGTCAGGGAACAATTCTTAGAAATGGTAGAAGTTCATCTTCTTGCCATATGAATTACTATTGAACCCTCTATTATTTGAGTCTGTAAAATTTGTTCTTTTTTTTTTCTTTCTTTTTTTTTCTTTTTTTTTTTCTTTCCCATTCTGGCTTATCTATTCATTTTCACCCTGGGTTTATATTTAAGATGGAACATTTGCGTATGTAAAGCTCACAGCAGTTTCTTTAGATGTGGCTCCTTTGTTGCCCTTAGCTGACTAGCACAGTATGGTCTGTATGGACAAAGAAGAAATGCCAACTGAATATACTCTTTTTGGCATCTTCCACATGGAAAACATTATTTATTTTGGCTTTTACGCTGCAGAGAAGATCCAGTTGTGCTTGATAAGTCTTCTATGCTTTGGGTTCTCTTGTTTCTACATGCTTTATACCACAAGGTCAAGAGAAACAAACTGTGTGATGCTCAGATTTCTGAACCTGTCCTGAGATGCTGGTGACACAGGGTTGTTAAAACACTGGTTTTATTTCTTTTGGTGCTTGGAGCAAGAGTCCAAATGGTATTTCCTTTGATTGTTTTTTCCTGGAGGATGGGAGGTTTGATTTTGCTTGCACAGATACTTCCAGTTAAGAACTGATGTATCAGGAATTCTTTATAAATTAGTATAGTCAATTTGGATTTCTTATGTACATTTTAAGTGACTGACCTGCCTATGTGCGCTAGGACCTGAAGGTCAGTGTGTGCTGATCTAAATAATGGAATACTTCATTGTAGAGCTTCCCTGTGATTCTCACATAATCCCTTTGAGTTTTTGAGTAGGATTTTGCCACATAAAGGAGAGCTGAATTTAATATAAACAAAATAAAAATAGCAGATTAGCCATGGAATGAGATTTACTACTCATACTTAAGATATGCATATTTTTATAGGGGAGAGAAGAGATTGCACACGTTCCAAATGTAGCTTTGTGCTATTCTCCTGGTCAGAAATGTATTGTTAAAACATTAAAATTTTGCATTAAAAAGCCTATAATCTTATTTAAAAAACCCCCCAAAAAACCCAAAGCAACAACAAACAAACAAGAAAAACCAAACAAAAAACCAAAACCCTGATATTTTATATGTTAATTGTATGGGCTAAAATATCTTGTTAGGTCATTTACAAATATCTAATTATTTCCTTTCCAGTAATGCTTTTGTAGCCTCAAATTGAATGTAATTATAAAAATGAAGAACCAGTGCACAAAAGAAATAACAATAGGTAACTTTTATTGTATTTATTATAACCATCTCTAAGATGTGGATTTGAAAATTAATTCAGCTGTTAAAAACCGTGAAAGCATTATGACCAAAGAAGCTACTGCATGAAGTGCCTGGAAAGCCTGCATTCAAGGTGGTTAGAGTAGCAATGGTAGGCTTGCAGCTTGTGTTTCTTGGATGCCCACAGAGCAGAGTTCTGCCTCCTGGAGGTAGGTTTTGGTATTGGAGAAGGTGCTGCAAAACCAGGGGCAACCTTAGAGCCTCCTGTACTGGCAAGGCTTCCAGAGAATATACAAATGCTATGGATGGTCAAGGGAAATCTTGTTTGTTAGTATTTCAGACCAATTCAGGTATTTCAGTTTTTCTCTGAAAAATTTCTGTGCTCCCCAGCATCTTCTGAATCGATGTTGCTGTCTTTATGGGAGTAGAAGAAAATTTTTTGCTCTCTGGAGTAATGGAACCAGCCGCGCATTTGATAATAATTAACAGAATATGACAAAGTTTTATTTCACTTATTGTCACAATTGTTGGCTTCATATTACTTTTAGAAATATTGTCAATCTCTAATCCACAAAAATATTAAATGGTTGAGGTGTCTTTTCAGTTTCTGTTATGTTTTAAAAAATTAAATTAAATATGAATTAAATATGATGGACTTGTTCCAGCAATGTTGTCTATTTCACTGGGACAGAATTTATAACTTTTTTATAATTCTAAAATGCACACTTAGGTTTCTGTTCTCACCTCTGTGTGAATATTAGCTGTGTAGCCTCACTTTCTGATAAAGGATTTTTTTTTTTTTCCCAAAGAAGAAAAGAGTAGAAGTTCTATACATTTTATTATGGAACATTTATGAGACTATTTTCATGACAGCCATATAATAAGATTCATGTTTACTTTGTTTCTGAGTTCTCAATGTCTTTTTAATGACTCCTGTGTAATTAAAACAGAATGCATAATTTGAGGTTACATAATATAAACCAGTTTTGTTTGCATGATATTGAATAACATTAATACATGTACAATATACTGTTTAAGAGCCTTACATGGACTTATCCGTTTGTTGTAGAACTGTGAGAAACTAGAAAATAATTTTGATGACATCAAGCACACGACTCTTAGTGAGCGAGGAGCACTTCGAGAAGCAATGAGGTAAGTCTGGGTCACCATAGCAACAGTCACAGATGTGGTAAAGAAAGAGTCATTCTTCATTATTGGGGGAACAAATGAGTTCATTGCCACCATTCAGCTCTATTCTCTAAGGTATTAATTTGTCAGTGGAGAGGCTTCCCTTGAGGCTGTACTTTGGATTTGAAGCTGCATAAATGTTAAGCCTGACTGCACAGTAAAAAACGTAAATGTTTAATTTGTTATTTAAAATGCTTAAGGGGTGCCTTGCTTTATATTTATACTAAACTGTGAGTGAATGAAAATATTGTTCATCTAAATTCTGTAAGTGTTAAAGCGATCATACAATGCTGTTTGAACAAACCGGTATTTGCTTTTAAATTGGATTTGATTTTTATGTATGTAGTTCCTATGTACTCTGAATCAGATTTACATGATTTTGGCTTTGCTTTTGAATGTTAAAATCTATCTGGTCCTTCATGTATTGTAGAGATGTATATTTTGCTTAATATCATAATATCATTGCACTTAACACCGATTAGAGGTTAAAATTAGTCAGTACATGAATCTTCTGCCACCCTTCCTTGCACTGCGGTGTGTCTGGATACAGGACTCCAAAGAAACTTGCCAGCTTTAGTACTGGGAAAAGGGAATGATTACTGTGTGAACGGCGGCAGAATCAAAGACAGATTTTCTAAAGTAACTCACCGCATAATCAGGAAGATGTTAATTATAGTATTATCTGTGGCTTAGAAAATTATAGTAACCTGTACTTTTAAAGGTTTTGAAAGTTGGATCAGAAATTGTAATGATGCTAACGTGCTTCTTTTCACTTGCCTGATATCAGAGTAACTTCTTAGACTTGCATTAGTGTAGTAAAAATGAAAAGAGCAACAAAAAATACTGAGAATCTCCTTGAAAAACTAATTATGCCCATTTGTTTTGATTATGTTTGTAATCCCTTTAAATTTATGGCTGTGTGCAAATGATTTTGTTTGCATGACTCTGAATTTATGTTTATGACTGTCTTGCCTCATGTACACTGCTATGAATAAGCGTTTGTAAAGGTATTCGGACTTGAAATGCGACCTTTCTCTCTTGAAGCCTTTCTTAATATCTTGTAATTATAGCCTTTTCTTTCTGAACATTTCAATAACTACTGTTGCAAATAACTGTAAAAAATAATAGGATTCATGTTTCTGATTGTGATTTCTTGCTTTTTGCTTGTTTGGCCTCACATATTTAGGGTTTTATCCCTATGTGGTCGGTCATCAATGTACATAAACCTTTTGCATAGTGCTGGTAAATGGAAGGGAATTTAAAATATTTGGGAAAGTTTTGACATGTGAAGCTACTTTTAGTATTTTCAACAAATTGGATTTCAAGTTGCTGCTCTCCTGTAACAGTGTTCCATGGGTAGGTTTGCAGTGTTTTACAATACATGAATCAGCAGAGTTAATCTTTTAAAAACTTGAAGGTGACAGCGCTTTGGTGATAAACATTCACTAGCAAAGGGAGCTTTGGCATTTCAAAGGTCATGTTTCTGTTACAAGGACTGTATAGAAGATTCTCATGATTCTATGCTGTGTACACAATAAAAAGCGATTTACTATCTCATAAATTTGTATCCTGGCTATTCCTGCTAGTGTGCAAGTCATTCTGAGAAATAGTTATTGATTATAAAGTGTGACAGATATTGTTCAGTGTTAGAATTCTCTTAATTATGGACAATATTATATGGCTGATTTTTTTCTTAGTTGTTTTTATGGAGGTAAAGGAAAAGATCTGACTTATGATATGAATACTGTGATATGTTTTTATAAGCTCCTTGAGTAACACATGAAAGATACAAAATGATACAGAGGTATATGCATATAGGTGTACATATTTTTCTAAATATGTGTAAAATGCACATTTATTTGAGTCTGTGCAATTACTTCAGCTGCTAGATAGTCACCCCGTATCCTCGGGGGCTGTGTTTTACTGTTTGGATCCCAAGATTATATTAGCACATGCAGTTCAAATAATACCTTTTGGCAGGTTAAAGTTCACTTTTCCAGAACTCTGGTGGACATCAGACCAGGTGTGGGAGGACATAGACTTGTTAGCCTTGGTATTGTGAGATAGATACCCGCCTCCATTCAGTTAGGAAGGCATGTGGAGGGGGTTGCATATTGCACAAAGGCACTAAAATTGTGTGGGCATGAAAACAGCAACAACAAAAGAATCCTAGTCGGATAGCTGAGCGGATATATGTGGATCTCAGATGAGCCTTGAGTGAGCAGTCTGTCCAAATCCTCTCTGATTTCCCAGAGTGGTGCTACTGGTCTGTCAGATGAGAGATACAATGAACATTTTTCCCCAGTTCTCCTCTTTGGAATGAGACCTTCTATTTTAACTTTCTATTTGAGAAAAACGGTCAATTTAATATGAATTTCAGTACATCTCTAGTCTGTGAATATCCCTGTGCTCTGTGTAAACAATCACTAATATCCAAGAAGGGTCTTGTTATTTTTTCAGCTCTTCACAAACTGAATGGTATTCAAATTAAGGATTACATCAAAATCATCTTTCTCATTTATGTATATAGATGTATGCAAAATAAACTTTCTGAAGGGTTTTGAAATTACTATAAAGCATATGAACTTTCTGTAGTTCTACTTTGCATATTATTTTAGACCTTGAATGAGATAATTAGCTGATAGTAGCTTGCCATTACTCAGTAATGTACACAGAGTTGTATTGTAAGAATTTGGTGTACTTCTGATTGCACATAAAATCATAAAGCATTCAATTCAGTTGATCTTTTGCTTATTTTGTTGATGTACTCCAAATGGTTTATTAATTATTATATCTTAATACAACTGCAAAGTTTATGTAAATAATAAGAAATACGCTATTTTTTTGAGTTTATAAATGGACAGACTATCGCTTTACATAGCTTGAATGTATATATGATAATTTAGTTGGGCATTTTATATAGTAACTTGGCAGGAAAATAGCATAGATACATACCTATAATATCAGGTTGCTTAAGTAAGACCATTAGGCTTTTGTTAAATAGGGCTCAATTTGTTGTTAACATATAATCACTTAAAAAAAATCTGGATCATGATCCTGAGTAAAGCTTCATCTAGAAATTTGAAAGAGCTTTTAGACTGGTTTGGTTACTATGGGGAGACAATTATTTGAGGAGGAGGAAATGGCAGAGCTAACTGCATTCTGACCCTGGTAGTCTTTTCATAGGTGGCAAAAACAGAATGTGGACTGCTGCAGTAACTGTTCCTCTGGGAAAGTGGGATAAAGTAGCTTTGAGGAGTCTGAAACCAGAAAACCGCACAATGAAGAGGCACCCCCCCACCCTCCACGTCCCACCCCCCACTATAAAGAAACTTCCATTAGAAGTGAGGAAGAAATCCAAACCCAATTATTAATATCCATTTAGCAGAAGATCAAGTTCAGGTAGTGTGAAAATGAAGTGAAAGGCAAGTTTTGGAAAGCAGCGAACATCAGCTGACAGGAAGGGAAACTTCTCCACTGAGTCCACTCTCTTTGTGTGCAGGCATCTGTTGTTGCTGTTGAGTGAGAAGCACAGACTTGCTGAAGTTACACTGAAGGTGACCTAGACTCATGGTCTCCAGACACTGTTGATTGTTCACCAGCAAAATGTATTTGAGCAGGCCCTCCTAATATGTGTATGCTTACTCCTTTGTAAATTATGTGCCTGTACCACTGTAACTAATATATTAATGTGCATTATAAAACACACACAACAATAGGAATTAAAAAAGGATGAGAAAGATGAAGTAAACACTACTTACCTTTTTTCAGAATTTTATTTGTTAATGGTACAAAAAATGTTTTCTTCCTGCGTTGAAGTGAATAGTCTCATGCACGCTGCACTCAAAGATTACTGATCTGACCCAGCTTTCATCCTCAGAGGAGGATCAATTGCAGCTGGTTGCTCAGGGCTGTGTTCAGCCAGGTTTTGTATATCTCCTAAGGATGGAGGCTCCACAGACTCTGTGAGCAAACATCCTCACAAAAAACAACAACAAAACCCAAACTAACCCCTCTCCAAATCTTCTCGCTCCCCCTTTTTATTTTTCATGTGTGTGTTTTTTGTGGTTTCTCACAAATAATTGTTGAATTCTTTGTATTTCAACTTGTGTGTGTTGTTCCTTACCTTTTCATTCAGCGCTGCTAAGAGTCTGCAGCCATCATGTATTTTTATATATTGATAAGATCCCCCTGAGCTCAAGGCTGCATATTCCCAGATATCTCACCCTCTCCTTGTCTGAGAGATGCACCAGCCCTTTATTCACCTCAGTGGCCCTTTGCTGGACTTGCTGTAGTATTTCTGTCTCTCTTGTTCTGGGAAGCTGAGCCTGGGACACAGCACTTCAGGTGTGTCTTGACAGTGCTTGGCAGCAGAGAAGGATCTCCTCTCTTGACCTGCTGGTGATGCTGCTGACCTGTGCTGCAAGGACTAGTTCATGTTCAACTTGTCCTCCAGGAACCACAGGGCCTGGGGTAGGTCCTTTTAAATTTATTTATTTGTCTGTTCATTCATTCATTTATTTATTAAAAAAACTTCATGAAGTTTCCATTGGCCTCTTCTTCAACCTCTTGAGGACCTTCTGAGCAGTAGCACAACCCTGTGCAGTATTAACCACTCCAGCAGATGATAGATTGCTTTTAACACCATACTAGTAATATGCTTTATGACATGTCTGGTGTAGTTTTCATGAACCTGGTGTTCTTCTAATAAAAGCATAGAGTTTAACATCTTCTGAATCTGGTGTTGCAGTTAGTTAATGTATTAACTGAGTTGGTAAGCCACCCTGGCAGTGAGCAATCGGTAAGACTGGTAAGGTTTTCAACATGTTAATGGGTCCTGCTTATAGGTGAATATGTGTATGTCTATCCGGTGGACATTGACTAAGTGAGCAGGTGTGAAACTTTTGCAAGTGAAAAACAAAGCTGAATATCTTTGTACAGACTTCTTGTTCATAAAGGAGTATTTTAAACTTATTTTTCTCTACTTCAAAGTGGGAATAGAGAGAGGAAGGTTGCTTTCCCCATTTACATCATTTATAAAAAGTTGCCAAAGTTCATTTGGAATTTTGCATTCACATATTTGCATGAGGTTTTGGATAATATGAAAATGGGAGTGAGGCTTCAAATGTGATTTCCAGATAATAGAAGCAGTTTCTGTTAATGATCACGTTTGCTGTTGTCTTGACAACTGTGTAAGCTGGGGTTAGTAATAATCAAACTTCTTTTAATATTGTCTAGACTCTCAAATGTGTTTGACAAACAGTTTCTGTGTCTGGACAAAACTCAAGAAAATCTCCCTGTAAGAAGTTCCATGATTTCATAAGTGTTTGTTAGCCTGCAGGGTAAACTCTATATGGAGCTGTAGAGTTAAAGGCAAGCACAAATACAAGGAAAATTAGAATAATGACAAATGTCATGTTAAAAGTATGCCTGCTTTCCTGTGTTGTTCTTAAGCTGTTCTGAGAGATGGGACCAATCTCAGGTAAGTAGAAAGGGAAGATGGAGTAAAGATAATTGCTTCTGGGTTCCTGATACAGGTCTCAGAGATCATCTGTTCAAAGAAATCCTTTCTGTTCAGGGGAGGTCGAAGCCTTTGGAGTGAATTCCAGTGATCCAAAGTAGCCACTAGCCTTGTGATTAGTGTGCTTATTTGGGACTGAGGGAGTAAGCTTAAATTTCTCTTCCACCACCTTCTATTTTTACATTTCTTTCCAGTGCAATGATTTAAATGTTGCTTGGGGCATGTTTTTAGGGGAGAAACAAGTGATTGCCTCATATGTATATAACAAAATTGTGCTCCTTTTGAAGTCCAACAGCACTATGCCTTCCTGGGTGACCAGCACGTGTTCCTCTGATGTATCTCACCACCATCCAAACACCCCACCCCAGAGGGCATACTAATTATGGAAATCACTTTGATATGTAGGCTTATTCATTTAGATCTTTATTTAGACTACTTTTGGCTTAGGGATATTCCTTAAAACAAACAATAAAAACAAACAGTTGCAGAGATCTTGTCTGACTGAAAACAAAACAACACCAAAAAGGTATGATTTAGAGAACAAACCATGTTACCCTTAGAATTTCTTTCATAGACATGTATCTTGACTACTTTATAAATTTACTATTTTATTGATAGCATATGGAAACAAGCAGATGCTGCAGAATGCTAGTGTTGCTAGTTACATTGTGTTGAGTATTAGAAGCACCTGAGAACTCCAGTAGTAGTTCTATAGTAAAAACCAATGTGGCATATAGAAATGAATTTGCTTTCAGTGCCACTTTGAAATTAGGACTTCATTATCATCCTTAGTACTCTGATCAAACAGATTGTCAACCTCACTTGTACTGGCCAAACATTGTCCATGTATCTTCATTGACCAAGACAGTCCTGCGTAAGGATAGCTACGACTGAACAAGCTGTTTAGAGGCATTAACAAGGTGCTGTGTCTGTGCAATTTTACTTTGCTCTCTATTGGCTGATTAACTCCAGAGTCACCCATGAGCAACCCTATGGGGACCTAGCAGTGCCTCGGATGCCCTGCTTCAGTCTTGTCATGATGGAATTAATTCTGTCTACAGGCAGACTGTGCAGAGCTGTAACAACTACCATGCATAGGAACCCATGTCATTAGTGTAATTATTTTTGTGACAGTTGTTTGAACTTGCATTGTCTCTCTATCATTTACAAGGGGAATTAAAACACTGTGTATTTAATTTTTTAAATTAAAAAAAGGTGTAATATATAAGTCCATTTTTTCAAGTCACAGATATAACTCACACTGAAGATCTCATGGAACTAGCAATAATGTTTATCTTTTATGCTTTAGAATACAATTGCATTGTTTTATATATATATTTTTAAAGTAGAAATCAAGAAAGCTATAAAGTGTTATGCTTTGAGCTTGATCACGACAAAGGCTGTTCTGTGGAATATGAACTTTGTAAAACCTTGTTCAGAAATGTTGATAGAGTTGTATTTCCAATTTATTTCACCTTAGGACTGGATTGCACCCTGTAGCATATATAAACAGCATACGGATCTAGAACAGAAGTGTTGTTAACAAAATAGCAAGCCATATAGCAAAATAACAAATAATATTAAAAGGTTTGAAAACTTTCCTTACAATTACTGCTTTTGTTGTCATACTGAAGTGTGCTTTAGGCAAGATCTTACATGAATGGTTTTTGGTAAAACGTGCATGTTTTTCATACTTTTTCTTATGTGTATTACAGTGGCTGAATGATGCTTCAGTTCTGTTCAGGGTATGGTGACCGCATTGTTGCTTATTCATATGTACTGTTCCCAAAACAGAGGGGAGAAAAGAAAACAAACCTCGCTTTTCTGTTGCTTCAAGGGAGGGGAGCCTGTTTCTGCTTTTGAACCATTTAGTTTTATGAGTTAAAGAAAAGAATTGGATAACAGTCAAAATTTTGCTTTTTAGCAAACTGCAGGAGATGTTGTCTGATGTTGGTGGTGAAAGAGATTTTGAAAACCACTCTGGCAGATGGCTTTGCACAAAGACTCCAAAGATGGCATGCAGTGGGTGCAGCATCGTACCTTTCAGTGACTAATAGCCACTCATCTGCGAACTGTTAGGGTAGAAAGTTGTGCTACAGAATCTTGAGTTCACTCTGTGGGTTTCCCCTTTGTTGCTTTTTAAAATTCAAGGTTTCGAAATATTTCAGATTTTTTTTTCTTTGCCTCTATTAAGAATCAGGAAAACCTACTCTGGATTGCTAGAGACAATAAATACAACATGGACTAACAGACTTATGAACACCTTAATTTCAGCAGTCTATACAAGTTGAAAACTGTTTTGATTCGTTAAATAAAAATTAAAAGAAGAAATACATTGAGATGAGTGAAGGGAAGAAAATTGATGTTGGGTTTGCCAGGAGCCATGGCTTTCTCTAGATTATTGATATTTAATTTTACGTTTCAGGGGCTTTGCATGGTTTAGTTTAGAATGTGGCTTATACTGTCTTACACCATAATGAAAGTCTGGGATGCACACAGAAGCTGGGCATGTTACAGCTTTGGTTGTCTGTTTTAATTCAAGCTGTTGAAGCTCATGATGTTTTACTTGTAAGTCATGAATTTAATCTCTACTGTAGCCTGTCTATTGAGAGACTTCCACACATATTCAAGAAACCCCATTTCCTACAGTAACTTCTGTTTTGTGTGCAGGCAGAAACTAGTGTCTTTACCAATACTACTTTAAATATATATGCTCTTCTTTCCTTTAGACCTTTACCATAGTTCTCAAAAGCCTCAAAAAGTGTAATCTCTCATCCCTCCTTTGTGGTGTCCTTTTGAAATCTGTGGGCTTAGTATTGCCATGTGCATCTCTGAGTACATTGTCCTTGGAGTTCAGGATATAAAACAAAGCTAGGGGATTGAGGGGAAAATGTCATTGTTCAGAAGTGATTTATTAGGTAGTATGTTTGTCCTTTGTGCTAGACCATCATTATCTTTTCTGGTTATGGTGTGTTTAGAGTCCTTTAGTTATAATGAGTAGTAGCAGCTATGTTTGCATTTTTACAACTTCTCAAGATTCCTAACTATATTATTTTGGCTGCTGTGGCTCTTGCTGTCAGAGGAAACATATCCATTTTTTTAGAAACATTTTATATATTGGGGTGAGGGTGTTTCGGACATCACAGAATGATAAGGGTTGGAAGGGACCTCTGGAGATCATCCAACCCTCCTGCCAGAGTAGGATCACCTAGAAGCAGGCTGCACAGGACAGCATCTAAACTGTGGGTTCAAGTGTTCCCCCAGATTATTTAACTTCATGAAAATTAATCTGCCTTTCCCTTGTAGACTGTTGAATTTAAATCCTGTGTATTTATTCCGGGCGATTTGAGAAAGCAAGAAAAGATTTTTTAAGTGTAATATTCCAATTGAATCAACCTGTTTATTGTAAGACTTTGATGTGTATTGGATCTTTTAAATAAAGTAGTTGCTAAAAGAAAATATTCTAGCATCAGTATCACGCATGTAACTATATAGCTACAAAATTTTGTGGAAAGAATTTTCCATCTTCATTTCTGAGGAACACAAACTTCATAGGAAAATCTCTTACTGGACCTTGCTGTTGAAAAGTTGATGGGTAGCCATTTAAGCCCTAGATCACATTAGGTCTTTCAGGATACCACTCAGAGACTTTCATTGCTAGTGCCTAAGGCAAGGCTACTAAATTTTAGCACCCCTAGGATTGAGGTGCTTTATGATTTCAGCCAACACTTTGTGCAAAGGAAGCTGCTTATAGAGCAAGACAAACATAGGAGGTGTCATGAAGAATCAAGGAACAAACTAAATAGTCTTGAGCAGCATCTCCTGTCATTTGGAATGCCCTCTACTGCTTGTCCAGGATGTGCTTTACAACAGCAGGGACAAGATTCTTTGTGGAGCAGAGGTTTCCACTAAGTTTCGGTTTCCAGGTATTTAGCTTCTGTAATCAATCTGCAGCATTTAGTACAATACTAAACTTTACATTTTCGCATGCAAGACAAACCCTGAACAGTTCTAAATATCAACGGAGTATTTGGAACCATTCAAATAAGTTCTGATAATGGATCTGCATGTGAAATAGAATTTAATGGAAAGAATTTTAATGTGATTTACATCAGAATACTTAGAAAAAACATTGATTTACAATCTGACACCATTACAATACAGTGATCTTTTAATACTCGTAAATTTCTGTAAAATATTGTTAAATAGTGCTACTAATTTTTTTACTACTGTTGTTAATAGTATATAATATTTCTACTGTTACTTCAATGTTAATGATTACTATTATTATATTTAATAAGTAATTAATAAAATAGCTATTACTAAGTTTTAAAATACTACTTTTATGACTACCATTCAATAATAATGTTTATTTGTAGTATTAATACTACTAACGTTTCAATTACCGCTATTTTACCTGCTGAAGATTTTTCCTTATTTGCCAGTATTAATCAGTATTAACCAAGCACTTGCTTTGTATTTGGCAATGTATAAAAAAAAAATTTAAAATATGATTTTCATTGGTATCCAAAAGCATTACGAAAAGGTCAAGAAAATGCTTAAACTTTGAGGAGTGTTTCTATTATTAAAAAATATGTATTTATAAAATAATTTTCGAGCTCTTTTCCCCTCCTGCTTGGCGTGTCTTCCTGTTTGAGTATATTGGGGCTTGATAGATATAGACAAGCTTAAATGGCTCCTATGTAGAGCCATGCATTTAGTTATGGCAGACGCGCAGGGTGCCTCTGTGTCATGCCCAATGACTGAGTCGCCAGCGGGGCAGTGCACGACCAGGCAGGGGGATGTGCTGCTGCTGCTGCAAGTCCTGCTGTGGTAGGTGAGCACTTCTGTGCCATCTCCAAGAGAGCCACCACTGGCAGCTGCGATGAGAATCTGCGGGGACACAGATATCCATGTCTGCTCAAGCCCACAAGCCTAGGTTAGAGCCAGCATTGAAACAAACACTAACTGCATCTCCGGTCTTAACGCAACGGTTTTGCTGTAGAGACTACCTTCCTGCTGGGCAACACTGCTTGCTCATAGAAATGATGTCATCTTGGGTAAATTCTGCTATCAGAGATATAACCATCCTGGTGAAAAATTCTTCTGCATCCGAAACCATGGGGAAAGGCTGCAGAAGGCTCCCAGGGGAGGGGAGGGGATCACTGCTCGCCCAATTGCAGATTAAATCCTTGTTTTTCCTTTTCTAATCTAGGAAGACATTTAACCAGCAGAGACTATACAGCATATTTTGCTTTCTTTTCTAGTTGAATTAGATGTATTTCAGTAAATGTAAAACTATCTCCCTGTACTCCCTGACTCTGTGATCAATTTTTACTGTTTTATTCTACTTGGGTACGCTGGGAGAGTGAAGACTTTACCCCTAAAATGGAAAGGCCTGGGTAATCTTTTGCTATTGGCACTGCTAAACTTTCTATCTCCTGCTAGTGTAACAATGTCATAACATACAAAATGTATTTTGTCTTAGAGCTATAACTGCAAACAGAGCTTTGAAATGCAACTTCTCTTAATATTTTCTTTTATATCATACTCATTTATTTCTTGATGTAAGACAAAAATTCATTTCTCTTGTGCTGAGAGTGTGAAGTCACAAGTTCATAACGGTAACTCAATGTTTGTAATATAAAGTGTTGTTCCCGTAGTGTGGTCCAATTACACAATAGTAAAGCAGGGATGTAACGCAGCAATGCTGCTTTCCTATTTGTTTCAGTAAGTTTAGCACAGCAGGAAATGTGGCATTCTTCCAAGGTAATGCGTCAAGCTTACAGTTGGCTGGAAGTGCAGTGGAAGTTATTCTAAGACTTCACATGCTGGCTAATAACTCTTCCTGAACGTCTGCGAGGGCTGTTTTATGAAATGTATTTGATGTCATTCCATTGCAAAGATTTTATATCTTAATTTTGAGACTTTATGGTATTCTAGAGATACTTGAACAAGCTTTTCTGTAGAAGATAAGTTTACAGCACTGTAGTTTTAGTAATCAAATATAATTTTTGTATGGTTAGAGGTCATTTACACTCTTTCCTAAGAGCCTGCTGAGCCTTACGAAATTAAAAAAAAAAATACTCCTTTAATTTGGTCAATTGATACAGATTTTTCATCCAAAAAGAGAGTCCTATTTCTGTGGAAAAATATGTCTAAAATAAGATTGAAAATGGAAGTATTCTTATAATACTAGCAGGCCATCTCATTTCTTTTTTTTTTGATGCCCAGAGAGCTAGTAATGTATAAGCAGTTTGGCAGCTGAAAGAAACCAGAGATAGCAAGGCATCTTTTCTGCTAGTGATTTTGCTGTTGAGACCTGAGGGATGGATGGGATAGGAATCTCAGAATTTTTGCACTTGGTCTCATTGTTGACTAATTTTCACATCGCTTTGAAGCCCTTTCCTGAGTTATTAGACATCAGTGTTGTACTGTGGCTGTCAACCCAACACAGTCGTCTTAAAGATACATTAATATTCTTTCCAATTTTGGACAGTCCTCAGCAAAATATATACATTTAAAAATGAATGAGATTGGCTTTATAAACTGCTCCATGGCATATCTCCCAGTTTCAAATGTGAGGAGGAACAGCCGCCACTTATGAAATATTAGCGAGCAGCTCACAATTAAGGAGCTAATCTTCAGCCTCATTAGCAGTCTTGGTTACAGAGGTTACCAGTGCATGCTAAAAAAATGTTGGGATTTCTGGTTGTGAACCACAGACAGATTAGAGGATCACTTAGTTTCAAGCAGGTTATCTGATGCTATCATAGGTAAAAATACCATCTGTGCTGCACCTGCTTTGACTTTATAAAGGGTGAAATTCCTAATCTCAGGTGCTTTTTTGATCCCCACTACTAATTTTTCAATCAACTTTCTAAAAAGAGTATCTGATACCTCTTGGCGTAACAGACATTTTCACTGTGGTGGTAAGTTTGGGCTCATGTTAAAACCAGTAATTGTTACTAGTATCTAAAGCTTTCAAAAAATCTTTAGTTACATACGCTATGCACCCCTTTCTTGAAGCGTTGCTGAATGCCTTTGGCAGCATTGATCCAGCAAATGAAAGGCTGTTTGTCACTGGCAGCATTTGTCGTTCTGGGAGGCATGTTTGTTCCGAGTGATTGGAGTTGTTTCAACACTGACACCTGAGGAGTGTATAAAAGAAAATAAAGAACGGAGGAGATGCACAGGGGTTAAAAAGCCAGCCATCGGGCTTGGCCCACACTCCTTCAGGCAGAAGTATTGTCGGCTGTGTGGAAAAAAATGACCACTGACTTAGCTGAGCATCGAGGCTCTACACTAGACTAGCAAAACAAAGGTAACTGCAGACAGTTATTAATGGGCCTGAAAAAGGGGATCAATCAGTACTGATATCCCTTAGTAATTTCTACCAGCATCAAGAGCACTAGCAAATTCTCCGTGCAGTTAATACAGTGAGCTTGCTGACTAAAAGCGTGTATTGTGTATGTTGTCTGTATTTAAGGATCTTTGGGCATCGGAATGGGTTCAGACAGTGGAGAATGGAAGTAGAGTAAGTGTTGAGGGAATGAGGGTAGGTGCTGATTTGGCAAAGGATATAGATTGAATTCCTGGGTCAATAGTGGCAATGATCAGAATGCCTTTCCGATGAATAATTGAGTATTGGGTGGTCAAAATTTTCCTGTCAGCAGTGACATAATTTGGCATAAATTGTGCCAGTATTTAAAGATGAATACACATTTGGGACTGTCCAAGCTGGCTTTAGGCTCCTACAGCTGCTTTCAGAGCTGTGAAAACTCTATGCTGGATTGGAAAAAAAGCTCCAAACACTTGAACATCACCTGTCAGGGGTTTTGGGGACAGTATCTTGTGGTAGCAATCACAGAAGGAGGATCAGTCAGAGATACAGATCAAAACTACAGAGCGACAAAACATGCTTGTCCCTGGATATCCTGGATCAGAGTATCTGCTCAACACCTTGGTTTGCTTTGATGACTGGCGCTGACACTGAGATGCTGCTGCTTTTTCAGTAACAGAACTCCAGCTAAACCACTGAGTCTGTGTATGTAACATGCTGTGATTTTTTTCACCTGGTTCCTTACAGACAAACATGCAGTGAAAGAACAAGGTAGTACAGTATGCATTTCTAATGCTGTGTAAACAGGACTGGATTAAAAGCAAAATATCTAAACTCTTAAAAAATATATAAGCTCTTTATTGCATTCAAAACCTCATACCTACTGTTCTACCAAGCACAATGATTGGAAGGTTTAAACTCAGTGTTTTGTTTGTTGTTATCAATCAGTAATAAGTCCCCTCTTTAAATTCTATGATTTAATGTTTTCCACACCTTCAGTTATTGTGACATTGCATTTTCACCAGTTAATTGATAAGCATTTCCATGCATTGCGCGGCAGAGCAATATCTTTTATATTTAGTGTGGAACTCCTGTTTGGCTGTAGTAGTATTGCAAAATAATGTTGAGTGTTCAGGAGGCAACAGGACCGTGCCTTTCAGATGAAGTGAGAATTCTTTGTGAAAGCATAACCTACACTATTGTTGCTCTCCTAAATATGTCTTAGTGCTGTATATTTGCTTTTATGTATAAAATTGCCATTTAACGGTTAATGTGGGAAATGACTAGAGAAGGAAAAAGACATTTTCAGCGTGTTTATGCTGCATCGTGTCTGCAGTTAGAACAATAGGTCAGTGGCACTAAATATAATCTGGTAGTTTGCTCATTTTGTTTTACCTTTGCATCCTTACAGCCCATGGATAATGGTCAGTTAACACCACTAACTCCATGAATATTCTATTTTTTTCTTAAAAACAACAACAAGCAGCGTGGAGGATTTTTTTTCTCCTCATCTTCTCTGATTGCCAAGTTATTTGTATGTAGAGGGAAGATTCTTTTTGTATAATCAATCTGCTGCTACCCATTTTACTGCCAAGCATTCCTTCTCTATGGTAGCGTAATGTTACCTAGGGAACAGCTTAAAGCTGACACATACAGTGGTGCCACAAATTAATTTCACAGTTATCAGGATATAGGGTGATAACAACAACATGAGCTACTGTGAAATTACCATTGTTCCCATTGAGTTACAGTGTAATTATTACTTTTGTGGCAACTATGCAAATAACTCATGTCACCACAGTAGGATGGGCTGTGCTTTCCTTTCTCTGATTCAGTACTTTGTGCTTCAGGGGTATCTTTATGTACTATAAACTAGAGCTCTGCTTTGAATTGAAATCTAAATATGGTTATGTCTAAACAAAACAAAACAAAAAAAAAAAGAGGAAGAAAGAAAAACAGCACTTAAGAGACTGACACCCCAAATCCACTGCAGCCTGCCCACTGCCCTTTCCTGGAATTGGATCTGGAAGTTTAACAAAAAATTAATCAAACTTACTTTTCCTTTTTTTTTTTTTTTTCCAGCATGAAGGTGGGGGGGATTTGTACTAGCCCAAAACTCCCTTATTTGCATTACTTTTGTTAAGGTGCATTGTAAGGTTTCTTTGCTGCTGTTTTATGGAGGATGTTTGGTGGAAGAGTCAGGTAGAAGTACTTGTTTACATTATATATTCTTAGATTTTTGTGTAGGAAAAAACTTCTGGAGCAAGGTTAAAATACTGTTCCCACTTTAAGATGTAATGTATCTTTGACCTTGAACAGTTGACCCTGGTTAAAACAAAGCAGGTGCCGAGGCTTAATAATGGCAGAAGGCCAGATGGTCACATAAAGTTGGAGAAGGAGCTCCTTGTATCACTTCTTCAGAACCAGAAAGAAGTATGCTTTGTGGGGTCTGCGCATCAGGTGGCATGTTTTCAGAGAGGTAAGCTCCATGGCTGGTGTGTTGGTTGCGGATTTTTTTTTTTTGTCTTCTTCCTCCCTCCTTAGGCATATATCTACAAATGTAGATACAATAAAGTTCTTGGGGTTTTTTAAGGAATCTAAACTTGAACTGTTTGATGCAGTTTTCAATTACTATATAAATACAGCTTATCTCAAAAAATACGGAGTGGTAATTAAGAATAATTTGCTTGAAAAATAGGTAGCATTAATTATTGTATTGCTGTTGGTGTCATTTATGGTTTCTCAAGTTTACTGGACAAATAATGATAATTCTCTGCTAGATGTGACAAATCTACTGCTTTAAAACAGCAAAGAAGGTTAGATCTCTTCTTGCCTTTTTCAAGTAAGGGAGTCATCTCCTCTGGTTAGTCTGCTGATTTCTTTCCCCTCACCCTCAATGACCAATTTCAGATATCCTGATGGGGAGACAGGAGGGAACAATAAACTTTCTTTGGTGTTAACCAGGTAATGTTTTTGCTTCCTTTGCACATTTTTTTTCCTTGTGTAGGGTATGTGTGATTGGTGTGTCTGTGTGTGTCTGCTACATACTTTTTGTTGCTCCTTATTATGGCTTGCCTAGTTCAAAGGGACTGAATCAAGTCCTATAATGTCATCTTGTTTCCTTTGGATATGGAGTATCTGTTGCAATGGTTGCAGCTCTCCAAGCTGATCTTTCATTTTCTCTTTCAGTCTTTGGAAGACTGATGAATGGTCAAAGTGCTCAGCAGAAGCAGCAGGAAAGCCAAGGTCCAAATTAGACTTCTAGTGAAGTGGATTAGGACCTGTTGGTTTACAAAGGGTAAAAACCTACATAATAGCTGAGTCCCTCTCCTGTTGTGTACCCAGTTTAACCATTTGAACTGAGAGTCTGTAAGCAGAGCCCTGGGAAGGTCCTTTGACAGGTTCTCATGACTCCTGTCAGAGAGAGGCAACCTAATCTGTTCTGGAATTAGAGCCTGAGCTGTATTATGTACTAGAAGTACAGATAAGCATGCATAGCATGTGAATAGTGGTGTAAGGGGGAGTAAAATCCTTTTTTTAGGAGTGTTGACAGAACATCAGAGGACAAGACACGTTACTTTTGTACTTTCATCATTGACACCAGTTGGTGCTTTGTGAATTTATCCTGGGGAAAAGTGAACCATGGGAGAAGTCCTTAACTATGTTTCATTTGATGGGAGATGAACTTTTAACATGAGACTTGTGTTTCCCTTCCTGTGTGTCATGGTTGCTGACCCTCAGAGACACGGACATGTGCTTCCTTGAAATAAAACCACCCTTCTCTTGGAAGTTCCACCTACTGGAAGACACTTAAAATGGCTTAGCGCTAAGTTGTCTCTCCTTAGTGGATTGAAAACTGCGTTCCTCTTGTTTCAGAGTAATAAACCTACTATTTCTTTATGCAGGACCACTGAAAATTACCAATTATGATCTGCGCTCTGAAGAGTATAAATAGTTCCTCTTCTCCAGGGAATCATACATAAACCAGTGCCAAATCTTGCTAAATTAAAAAAATAAAATAACCTATTTCATTTTGGCAGGGTTGGTAATGTTCTGATCCTTGGCTTCAGGGCCAACATATTTCTCTACGTCTACACAGAAAGATGTTCATGTCATTTCTGCCTCTAAAGTAAATAAAAAGCTGGATCAGTTCGCCAATGTTGTCTCTGTAATGAGTTCCAACTGGAGTACTATCCCTCCGTGCTTGGCAGCTTAGGCAGCTTTTCAGGGGAGCATTTTCTGCTTTTAGAAAGAAAGAATTTTAACCATTTCCTTGCCTAGAAAGGTAGAAACATTGTAACTGAAGAGGTTACCATAAAACCAGAAACTATATCAAAGTTTTGAGATTTATGGATGCTAGTGTATCTTCTGTTTATCCAGAAGAGTCTTCCCCAAAGAAGAAATAGGATATGTCAGAATTTGGAATTAATAATATATTTTAGTTTTGTTTTTCATAGTGACATAGAGGTTCTGTCTTCCAATGTACCAAATACAGCGTAGGACCGTGAATTGCTGTCTCGTATCTGCTACTTATATGTAACAAAAATGTAGTTTTGCTTTTTTCTAATTACTTTCTCAGAAGTGTTTTTGCAGGTTTTTCCTCACTGGAATACTAAAACCTGCAAGAAGTTTTTAAAAATGCTTTGACTGGTCAGTGTTCCACTGGCCAAGGAAAGAAGCTTAGTAGTAATGTGGTTTTAACTGAAGGTGATATATGGAAATGAACAGTCAAACAATACCAAATAGGTAAAACTGTCTTACAGTAAAGTGTGATTTCTGACAGCTTCCCTAGAAAAAATGTGATTAGGAAATTCCTTGGGGAAAAATTATGCGTTTCCATTGTCCCTCACTAAGATCTATGAAGAGATTTCTTTGTCTCCTAATTTTGCCTATCATCAGGTTTTCATTGTGGATGAGTTAGATCTATCACGTTGGTGTGCTCCTTACAGCTATGAGGCCCCTCCGTCAGTACATGTGGAGGATTCAGCAAAGCGCCAAACACTTTGTCCAACACTGGGAGAGCTCCTGTGCTTGTGTTGAATTGTAAATGAGGCCAAATTCATTGCTGGAACTTGAACCTAACTTTGGTGTATGCATGGCGTAGGGTCACAGTGCTTAAACGTGCAAATATAATGTCTACACTGTATGCAGTATTTTTGTTTGCTCATGGAAATGGACTTGGTCCTGGGAGTTCAGCTGTTACTTCTTGTGTGGTGGTTCTCTGCCATGTGGCCAGAGTCCTGCCCTGTAGCAGCTCAGTGGCTGGAAGTACTCAAGGGATCAAGCCCGAGCTTCATCCAGAGACTACCTACTAAGAACACTAATACTCCTGTCACACCATGGATAGTCCTGATCTTATGTGAGTACGTTTCTGTGAGGAGTAGGATTAATAATTAATGCATGTTCCCTCTGTGTAAAATAGGATAATCTCAGACAGATGGTGGATTTTAGCAAGTACGCTTCAGTAATTCAGATCAGACTAAGCATGCTTTATCCTTGCCTCAAAACTAAACACTTCCATGGATGTATGTAAAACCCTGCATGGCTTTCTTGCATTATATTACTAGTTTTACTTCATACTGGATGTTTGAGTGGCTGTAGTAGTGGTGGTGGTAGCAGGGCTGTGTCAAATACCATAGCTTTTTTGAAATGGTCTGCCTTTATCTGTCAAGTGTGTCTGTCTTCAGGTGAACTGCTGAGAGAAAAACCAAATTGCTACCAGTAGTACCAATTTATTTTAAAAATGGATCTATGAAACTGCATTTTCTACCTGCTTTAAGTTATGAGGTAATATAAATAAAATAAGGGGTTTATTCTTTAAATGCCTTTTATAATGCTGCCAAGGAAGCAAGATACTTAATCAATTCTTATTTCTTTTATAATAAGGCATGCTCACCCGAGATTTAGAGGTCAAATCGAGCACCCATCAGTAGTCAAGCTGCACTGGCCTCCATGGAAAGTTAATCTGTCTTTTTCTGAAAGCTGCAGAGATATATTAATGAATGATCAAATGCTTGATGTGCTGTTGGGAGCTTGCCCAACATCAGCATCAGGTTGCTGTGCTAGAAGGAACACCTGATGTGCTATAAAGATGTTGGATGTTCAGATTCTCTCATTGTATGTAACTGTTATTAAAAAAGCATGCACCATAGCAAATTTGTGAAGGATGGGTGTCATTGCATAAATGAAGGCTTTGAATCACAAATGTATGTGCAAGTAGCTATTTTCTTCCATTTGTAAAATGCTATGCTAACTAGTTCTCGGAATGAGTAATGTGCCATATATAGCACCAAAACAGAGTCTAAAAGTGCTTCATGTCATGCTAAGTATAAATAGATATGTCTATTGAATGCAGCATCTAACTGGCATCCTTGGAAATATCCATTTGGACCTTTATGTCTCTGGAAATGGGATTTTGAAATACTATACATCTGTTCAACAGAATATATATATGTCAAATTTATTGAAAATTCTGTATTTTTCAAAGAAACGGGTGGATTATTTAATAGATTTTTATATTGAGAAGGCTATTAACATGGTAGATATCTTTTAAATTACCATGTCAGACAAAATACCTGTTAGTTACGGAGACTGGGGGTGATTATTAAAATGATTATTTTTTAAGAGTTGCCCCTCTAAGTCCCTAAAACCTGAGAGGACCTAAAGGCTGCCAGAGTACTGCGCTGCTTTACAGTTAAAGAGCTTCTCCAAACTGAACTCTTTCCAAATGGGGTCTTCCCATTCCAGTCAGTCCCTCTAGGTTAACCAAGCCAGATGTACAGAAGGAGCTAGGAACTATCTGATGCTGAAAGCTAATAGCTTAGAGGTTTAGCAAGTATGTTTGGCATATTAAATGGGTCAGTTGAAATCCCTTTTACTGATTTTTGAGTAAACACCAGTTTAGTACTTCTACAGCTAAGGGTTCAAACTTAGGTTGTCTGATGGCGATTGCTGTGGAATTTATTTATTTTTTCAGATGGAAAAGCATAATTTTATTCCTCTATGAGCAGGTTCATGGTGATAAGTTTTGGAGAAGGAAGGGCATGGCTCTGGTTTGTCTCTGGCCATGTCAGGTATTTAAGCAACTAAACTGTTTCCAGCTAGCATGTTGACTGTTTTGAGAGGCTCTCATGAGTACCCCTACCAGCTCTGTCTGCTCGTTGGGTGTGTTTGGAGCCTGAGCATCTAGCCTGGGTCAAACCATGACAAAAAAGGGCAGCTGGAAGTTAGCTTTAGTTAACTTTGGGGTTGCAAGACCAATCTTGCCTTTGCAGGTGAAACAATGTCAGAAAGATTAATGCTTGCATTTTGAATTCATGGAAAGGGCATGTGGCATGTGCCTGAATGGCAGAAAAGATGTAGCAGTCAAAGAAGCTAGTTTTGTGAATGAGTGGTTATACTGATAAATGTAAGATTTAGAAGGTTGGGTTTTCTAAAATGCCTCTTAAATTTTGGAGTTGTTATGGTATCTTATTACTCTTGTCTTCAAGATGGCATGTTAGCCTCAGCCTGTAATTCAAATCGCTTGCGTGATTTGAGGAAAGGTAATTCTATTCTGGTAGCAATGCAATTAAGTCTGTTGCAATTCTCAAGATAAGTGTTATCACTCTAGTTGTATTTGTGTTGAAGTGAATTAGAAACAGCTTGAGGGGACATCATCTTGGATAGCTGGATTCAGTTTGGACATTAGTTCCCCTCAGAATGTATCCATGTGTATTTTTTTTTTTTATGTGCCCTTTTGCCTCTCTGTAATTTTATACACTGGACCCTCTGTTTTTCACAAGTGTAAGCAAATGGGAGAGGAAAAAAAAAGAATCACAGAGCTGCATTAGTAATTGCATGTCCTTCAGGCACGCCCAGGATTTTCTGCAGCTGAGACTTCACTCTTCTTCATTTATGAATTTGATTCAGAATCTTCAAATGACACTAGATCGATAACTGTGGCTGGGTAAGTTCTTTTACCTCCTTCAAAGTAAAAATGAGACATAGTTTTGCTCTCTGTGTTTTGAGTAACACCTTCTTTTAAATCATAATTTTAGTTAGCATTAAGTCTTCAAAATAATTCCTCTGGCTACAGTACTTGGCCCTGGACCACAGGAGGGAGATATTTTATGATAGGAGCCATCCCAGTGTTATCTCTGTGCTGGATGGAGGTTTGTGTTGAAAGCAGCCTAAAGAGTGCCTGGGAGGTGTGCATACTGCTTCCTGCTCTGACATCACTGGAAGGAGTCTCCCGAAGGCCCACTGAGTGTTGTTAGGTGTGTGTATCATTAGTTTTTGGTGTAGGTGTATGTACTTGTTTAATAAGTGATCATCTCTGTGTCTGCTGGGCAGAGGCAAAAGTGGAGCCTGTAGCAGAGAGCGAGCGCCATAGCAGAGGTTCATAAATCCTAAGGCACTGCAGAGACATGAGCGAAAGGGAAACGCAGTAGGGTAAAGCAGTGTTTGGAAAGGGAGGGGCATGTGTTTTCCTTCCCCAGTGAGCTGAAGTATGATAATGCAGCACTGAAAAAATAACGATGATAATCTGTAACGTCATTAATATGCAGTATCTATTACCTCTCTTGAGTTTTGCGTAGTACCCTACTGAGATCAATGGTGATTGGCTGTAGAATGACAATTGTCAGCTTTATTGTGTTCATAGGCTGAGATCAGGAATGGAAGTTGAACTTTACTACAGAATGTGTTTCATATGTGTACTGTACATCCAAGAAATTGCTCTCACCCACTAGAAAATATTTTCAAAACCCTACAGGGGTCAGAGTTCTGTGAAACAGTAGTCTGAAATCCATTTGCTTTTTCCTGTAGAAGTAGATTGACTTATAAGAGTATAAAAAAAATTAAAGTTCTGAGTTATGTCAGTACATGGCATTAGCATTACACCTTTCAGCTTTTGGGTTCAGGTTATTTATTGTAACACAATGGAAATACTCAAAGAGAATTTCTGTAACATTAGGAAGAGGCTAACAGCAGTTTATTGTAAGAACAAGGAAGAATCTGTTCTTGCTGCACTGACATGATTACTCTATTAAATATTATGAGATATGATAGACTGTGCTGTTACTGAAGGGGATACATATCGAAGTTACCAGCCTTGCACTCTGCTTGTTTTTATTTCATAGCATTCTGGTGTTAGGAAGTTAAGGGAAACATGAACACTTTTCTGGTTTTGTTACTCCAGCTATTCTTGGACAAATAGCTGATGAAGATAGCTGTCTCATGCACATTTACTTGGGTGCTAGGGCTTTGGAAAGAGTTTGAATAATTGCCTATAAAGTAAATGAAAGCCCAAGAGTGATGCTGCTGCTCTTTTTTTTTTTTTTTTCCCCTTTTTTCCTTGCTGCCACTGCAGTCGTTTGTCAAGATTTGCTTTTATTTCTGTACAGACATATTGGATAAGAATTTAATCTGAAAACGTGATCTTTGTCATTATACCATTGCACAAAATTCCCAACAAATACCTATTCTTTTAAGCTTTTGCTTGCTGTCTTTTGTGATTGTGATACGGCTTTCACATTGGAAGGGCTGTGGTGATTTGCATGTACTACTAGGTCATATGGTAAGTTGTGCTCTCATTACAGATTGCCCAGTGGTACTCATAGAGTGTATTTAAGAAGAGAGAGAGTGGGTTTGTACAGCGCTGCTGTCTGGTACAAGTTGGTATGTGCCTCCTCCTGAGTTGACAGCTGCTGTAGTAATTTCAAGAAGAATCTGTGTTGTCTTCCCTGTGGCTTCTCCAGGTGCTTACAATGCCTGGAGGAGGTAAAATAGCACTAACTTTTACAGATGTCAACATCTGCACCAGAGTAGGGCTCTGTTGATTAAAACTTGAGTAGTCTAACACCTTTGCAGTAATTAACCCAAACTACTTGTGGCTGTGCAAATGACATTTCACGTGCAGATAGCTTCTTCCCGCATCCTCCTTCTCCCTTTGAGCTTTAGAGGAAATCATCTGTTTGTTTTACTGGTAGGAACCTGGACAGTTCTATGTGAAATATTTCTATGTTTTTTCGAAATATTCATTGAAAAACATTCTCTGTGTAGTCAGTGTTGTGTTGTGTACTTTCTGTAAGCTGGAACTAAGTTTCATGTACTGCTTTATGTAGCAGAGGCTGGAGCACCACAATTTTGTTCTGGAAAAGTGAGTGAAGAAGGCTGCACTTTCTGTGTGACTGACCTAGAAATGATAAGCAGCCAGGTCTAATTAGGGAAGAGCAGATAAGGTTTGTGAGAACTGACTGCATGAGAATTGAATATTGGCAATTCCTCCCTTGTCAAAGAGGCAGCAAGGGTATTAACGATACGGGTAGTTGCAGGTAAACAGCTGTCTAGCTTCCAAATTCTTCTGGGCAGCATCCATCTCATGGTAGATATACTTGCAGGCAAGCCCAGTTATTATAAGTTTTAAGAAAACTGTAGGGAGGAAATTTTCTGAAGTCACTTCTTTGGATGACGTGCATTTGGGTGTCTGTGGGAGCCTGTAATACTAAGGGCTGTGGAGTCCCACCCTGTTAGTGTCTTCCATTAACTGGCCACAGCGTGCACTTTGTACTTCAAACTCTAACGTTCCTGGGATAGTCTGTCTTTCAGCTTTCCTTGTTTTTTCTTCTTGGTAGTCTTGATAAATGCATAGTGGTGAAATCTGCATATTTCCTACTTATTTGTGGAAGGAAGAATAAACTATTGGTCTCCTGCAAGCTCATTAGAAAGAGAAACTAATACAGGATTTGACTGCATGCTACTTACTAAGTGTTCAAAAAAGTATATGCCTGGTTTTGGAGTGCGTTTAAGATGTGCGTGTGTCTATTTTAGGGAGAGATGTATAAGCACCAGTGATTTGTAACTACCTTTTGGGAGATGCCACTCCTCCTAACGTGGTAGAACAAATGCTGCCAGTGTGCTGGGCAGTCAAGGTAAGGGACCTTAGTCCAAATGAAAGGCTTCTCCTGTTGTTCCTGGGTTGTCCGTGACATGGATCTGGTCACCTTCCAGGTGTCCTGCAAGTATCCTCTGTGTTCCCAACCTTTTCCTGGAGTTAGGGGAAGGCTGGCAGGAACTCTTTGCTGCGTTCTTTCTTCTGATTGCTTGTTTACATTAGGATCGATAAGTTAAAAAGTGAAGGAAAACATAAAGGAAACAGAATCAAGATATTTTGGAAACAGGCTTAAATTATGTTAGGCGTTATAGGCCAAATTATTTATTTTGGAGTTAATTGGTTTTGGGTTGTTTTGGGTTTTTTTTTGCAACCAGGATGTCAGCCTAGGACTTTGTAGCAGCTGATGGTTAGAAAATTTAAAAAAGTTCCTCATGCATTTCTTCTGGACTCCGTAATGAATAGCTCCAGTCTTAATTGGTGACTTATTCTTTTATAGATGAAAAGACAGATATTCAGTATCCAAAACAAATACATTGTTCAGTGGCAAATATCTACATTCATGTACCTTCCTTCCCCCAGGTTACGCTAACAAGGCTGAGTTACATAATTAGAAATTAATATAAGCTATAAATGTTGCCTTATTGGCATAATTTTTAAAATTCGATATTTTTCCTTTAAGAAAAAACCCTATGCATTACGTAGAAATTACACCATTGAAAAATTGTGTAACGTTTGAAAAGTGAAACTGCTTTCATGTAATTCTGTTCTCAGAAATGGATTTTTCCATCAGGATGTAGGAGGGCATCTGTCAGTGGCCATGAAAATAAAGGAGTAAGGAAAAAAAATATGTTGACGTAGTGAATCTATGTAGTAAGATTTCAGTTAAAATCCATGTGAAATCTCAAAAAAATAAACTTGATTTTTTGTCTTTTATGGTAGATGACAGTGTTATTCATCAAGAAAATATAAAGAAAGCTGTGAAGTTTGGAAATAGTGATACTGAACATGTAGCCAAATGAGTTTGACTCCAGGAAATGGTCTGGAGGCAGACAATTTGAAGCACAAATATTCCAGCAGAGAAGCGTCCTTATTTCAGGGATACTGGAGAAAAAAAAAAAGCGAGAATTTTAAGTGATATAAAATGTGTCCAAATGTTACTGCTTTTATGAATAGGGGATTATCTGGTGAAATGTTTAGCAGCATCTCCATCTCTATGGCAAGCAGGGGCTGTTCCTCAGTGTGCAGCAAGTGCTGCTGCAGTCCTGTGTGGAGCTGGACGCTGGCGCAGCAGAGGGGCAGAGCCACAGCGCAGCCGGCGGGACGTGGGGCAGCAGCGAGTCTCTGTTGTCACACAGGTGGTGCTGCTGCCCCAGCAACCGTGTGTGTCTGTGTACGCTACTTACACGCCTCAGACTAGATGTTGGCTGGAGCATTTGTACAACTGGAGCTGGAGCACTCTCCTGGGAGATCTGCTTCTGAAGACCACTGCTGATTGAAAGTCGTAGGGTAGATGCACCAAAAAGCAAAGCGTAGTGTGCAGGTGACCCTGGTGTCATAATATCTAAGTGACTGGTGATGCTCACAACCCCTTTGAGAAGCAGTATCACCTCTGAGTGCTGCAGAACTAAATCAAGACAAAGGTTGGTCTTTTCCAGATGAACCAGGCAGCATGCTGAAGGACTTGAAACTGGAATGGGTTCTTGAAACATTGCTTCACTTCTAAACCCTAGAGCAATGCAATTGAAATGGTTAAAAACATAAAGAAACTCCTGAACTGAGTTAGCTGATTTCTGCGTGCATTAGCTTCAGTAAAAGTAGCCTCTATACAGAAGTCCTCATGGTGTCTTGTGGTGGCTAAGGTACGTATCGTTATTGGAACAAGGAGAAAACAGCCACAGACAGGTTTTCTAAATGTACTGCTGAACGCAGTGAAAATTAGTATTTTCTTACACTGTCATCCATTCTGAAAATGATGTATTATTGTAGTGTATCTGTGCTTTGTTGGTATTCATGAATATTGCACTATTTCAAGCACTTCCACAGAAAAATCTGCCTTTACTTAACAAACAATGTATTTTTGTATATAATAATTAATGTCAATAAATTAATATGCAATATTGTCCACTTAATGTCTTGTACTTTGAAGTTTCCCAACTGCAGAAGCCTCACTTTACTCCTCATAGTGACATTCTCAGAGAGTTTATCCTCTCACGGTGCAGAATTTAATTTCAAACTACTTTGCAGTTCACTTGGGGCAGCAAGTTACACAAACAGCCTCTTGTCTAACCTGGCAGTCTGTAGGCTGGAAGTACTTTCTGAACTGGTCGGTAGCAGTTAAAGGCAGCTTTCAGAAGGGGCTGGTGGTTAAGGCCATCAGAGGTTCTTCTCTGTAGCACTCAGCTTTTGAGCTGCTCCTTGGTGGTGTGACTCTGTCAGGAAGATCTGTTTATTAATGTGCTGGCTGCTGAACACAGGGAAACTGAGGTCTATCATATCTGAGCTTCTCTTCATACCACAGATGGCTTAATTTAGAGATTGACATATTTAGAATTTACTGAAATAACATATTTTGAAAGAATTTTAAAGTCTGGTTAGATGGAAGGCTTGTTTCCTTCTCACAAACTCTCCTTTTATTGAATACCTTGAGAGTTATCTAACAGAATTATTAGACACCACATTCACACTTCAATTTCACTTTCATTCTGTAAGTGTACATCAGGCAGATGGATGCTTTATATGACAGGTGAAAGTGGAGGTTTCCTTCAGGACAGTTTCTTTCCAAAGTTGTTTTTCTGCAGAGTGCAGCCTCAGGATAGCACTACCGCTTTTGTTAGCAAGTTATTTGTGACGGTCCCAATACAAATAAAACACTTGATTTGTGTGTTGTGTTGTACACAAATGTGCACATGCTTGCTGTCTTTGGACACACGGTATTGCATCAACGTCAGGGATCCTTATGTCTTTGATTGCAGTGTGTAGTGAATACCAAAGCCAGCAGTGCAGTTACTTGTATTGAAGTCTGTGAAACAAGTAAGAATATCACCTAACATTAAGTTCAGATGAAAAGTTGAGAATCTACCATGCAGAACATGTCTTCAAAATGTTGCCTATCACTGGAAAAGAATATGCTTGTGTTGCCATCTAATAAATGTGTGAATATTATAGTTAGATTTCTGTTGAACTAGAGGAGAGCTTTAAGTTAATCTTTTTTTTTTGATAGGTTTGGTAGCATATTTGAGCAGTTTAAATTATATTGGTCCATGGGATAATTGAAGTGTACAAATCACTGCATTTTGTTCATTTGTTCAGGTACTTTAAAAAAAAAACAAAAAAACAAACAACAAAAACCAACACAAAACACCCAGAAATTAAATGTAAAATTGAAGTACTATTTAATGTCACAATGCAGTATGTATACATCCTAAATTATGCCTTATTTTTGTTCTGAAACTAGATAATTCCTGGATGATTGCTATTTTGAAATTTGGATCCAAGAGATCAAATGGATAGGAGAATCATTAAAAGAAAGACACTTTACAAATTTGTAGGATTTCTCATTAATATGAGAACATACTGTTTATTGCGATAATTACTGCTGTAGTTAGATGCAGTGGAGAACAATGTCAAGCAAATAGAATATTATGTGCAATGTAAAGATACCCAGTCTTTCCTCATTACTAATAAATCCAAGCATACTTTCTGCTACTTGCAAATAAGAGTACTTATAAAAATACGAAATATGGAATTATTTGAATACTAACAGTAATTTGGCGTATCTTCAAAAATTCAGAAAATTCTAACAGTGATGCTCATAAGACTTGTCTGAGCTATAAAAATGAAGTGGTATTTAGAGACTTTAAATGTCTCAGAAGTTACACCTCTGCCACCTAAACAGAAGAACAGAAAAAAAATATTTTATTACTTGGCTGATATTTACTGTTGAGGCTACATTTGTATCATCTAGCCAAGTTTGAAAAATGTTATATTCCATACTATAGGATTTAGCATTAGAAAGCAACTGTGAAGTGCCAAGATATACCTGGGTTTTTAATAGTTTGTTTTCATGCAGGCGTTAAAATCCATAGTTACCTTGGTGCTCTAGTCAATGGTCAATAGTCAGTGGTACAAGCATATGATATGAAAACCAGAAATTTATGTAACTTGATGTTATTTATTAAAATATTATTCTTTTTGGCAGATTTAAAAATTTCATCAGAAAACTCAATCTCATTGACTTTTAAATTTACTGCTTTGTTTACAGGTTTTTTCCTTTAAAAATTGTCTGATTGATAGGCCTCCAGTGTCAACAGCGGTGCAAGAATGAAACTTTTCCTTTTTACTGTCACATTAATGCATATGACAAGGATTCTTCCTCTGTCACTCAGCAATATTCCTGATGATCAGTGATACAGCCTAAAGTCCAGGTAACTCATGAGTTGCCTTACCTTGTCAGAACAAGCATGGCTAAAAATAGCAAAAATGTTGCTCTAATTTCAACTCAGGGTACAATGAAGTGAGGGACAGTCTTCTCGTTGACTTCTTTGGGACCATGCTTTTGTTTGCTTGGAGCAGTTGCTCGCTTATATCCAGCGTAGCTTTCAGATAAAAATTTTAAGAAGGGTTTTGTTAAATTAAGATAGTAGCACCTAACTTGATGGTCCAGCAGAGTATCCAAGCATGAGTGATAACTCAGTGATTCTGGTATTGTGTTGGAGGCTCTGATGTAAGTGGTTTCTATGCTGTAGGCTGCTAAAAGCTACTAAATTGCTCTGTCCTTCATTGTCAAAGCTGAACTAGTATTTCTTTGCCTTATAGCTGTGATGGTGAGAGAAGTTCAAACCAGGAATGACAGGTGTTAAGGTACTGTGTTGATGATGACTGTAGGAGGATAAACATAGTCTTTTCGATGGGTGTGAACTTGCCTTGTCTGAGTTCAGGATTGACTCTGGTTAGCAGAGAGCAAAGGTGTGGTTAGCATAGCTCTGGGTCTGTGATAATAAGCCCTAGGGAGGGCATACAGCCAGAAATTACCTTTGACTAGAGAGTTTAGATATCTCTTGTCGGATCACAGACTCGCTGAGATTGGAAGGGGGGACTCAGAACAGTGTGGACTAGAGAAGCTTTCTGTGAGCCATGTCCAGCCATCTCCAAGGATGACACACTGCAGCCAGTCTGGGCAAGCAGAATATAATAGATGTGTCAGCACTGTGCTGAGCTTATGTTTGCTGGTAGAGTAACCAGTGGGAAGAGCTTATGTGGTTACAGGCACTGACCTAGCTATAGCGCTTCCAGGTCCAAAGTGAAGGGTTTTTACACTTTGCTTTCACTTTGTCCATATCCCCAAGGATGGCAGATCTGAACAATGCTGAGGGTTGAGCAACATGCTGAAATTTGGTTTGCTGTATTCTCAGGGCTGTTGAGGAGGTGTCAAAGGCTCTTTGACTTGATTTAAGGAATTACTTTTCTACATTCAGAAATGTTGATGACTTTGAATTTTCAGGTTGAACACTAATCACCATAGTTACAGTGCCGACAGGGTTTATGTTAACCAGAAGTCATGGTTTACCAAATAGTATTTTTGAGAATGACTCATTGGTTCATCATACTTTGGTTCAGTGATCAGCGCTTTTGTCTGGCTAGGCAAAAGATGTGTCACTCATCTTAAAGCTGCGGTGATAAGGCTAAGTTCTGAGCCTATAAAGGCCATGCTGCTGTAGTGATCTGTAGTGGGATGGAACAATTCAGGCCAGCTATGAATATTAGAGAAACAAGTTTGTAAAGTAACTGAAGATGTACCAATGCTTTCTTTACTGAAAGGCTTGTCAAGCATTGGAATAGGCTGCTCAGGAAGTGGTGGAGCACCATCCCTGAGGGTATTTAAAAGGCAAATAGATGATGTGCTGAAGGAGTGGTCTAGAGGTGGACTAGGCAGGGTTAGGCTGTGGTTCGACTCAATGATCTTAAAGGCCTCTTCCAAATCAAAGTATTCAATGATTATATGAAGATTTAATAAAATACAGTGTGCCCTCTGTTAAACTATAATGTAAAATTAAACATTTGCATTTTGGAATGTAACTTAAATACCTCTTTTCTTTTAAAAGAAAAATGTGGAAATGTGGCAAAGTAGGCTAGCATGTTGAAACACGTGGGCTCTTGGGGTAGGTTTGGCTGAGGAAATTAGGCTCTGCAAGGTAAGTGTCTGTGTTAGTTGATGTTTGCTACTTTTTTTTTTCTCTCCCTTTTTCTTAATCCACATTTCCCCTGCTTAAGTTTCTCCCCTCTGTCCCTGGATACAGTGTGTCAGTAATTTAAGTTCTTATTTATCCAAGAAAAAGATGGTAATGTCATACTATATATTTATGGTAAACTAATAAAATATTTAATGGATACTAGTATGAGCGATTATGAACTGACTATATAAAAAGGTGGAATACTTGAGGGCATTGGTCACACATAATTCATGGATGCCAACTAAACTGGTTTCAGCTCTTTTGTTTGAGATGATTTGTGCTGGAAAATACTGAAACACATGATTATTTTTTTTCTTAACAGAGAACAATAAATCACAACATCTAAAAGTAAATCTGATTTGTTTGATCTGTAGGGACATGGAAGTTATTTGAACTGTTCATTATTTGTAATGTTTGGTTGTGAACTCTGATAGTAGTGAGATAGATACGTTAACAATAACCCTTATTCCTCAAAAAAATTGTTGTGAACCATTTCTGTCACTCTGCAAAGCAGTACTGTGAACTGTAGTTTAATGACTCCTTGGCTGAATCTAAAATCAAAATATGATGTTTAATATTTTTGAAGGAACCTGCCACTATTTGAGATCTCTTTGCACAGTGACTTAACCTTATACTACGGAAAAAGTGTGTGCAATGTAAGAAGGATCAGGACAGGTATAGTATTACTGATGTGGCAGTCATAGGATTCATCCAGCAAAGAAATGGTTTCAGTTTAAAATATATTAATAGATAGTGCTGTCAGGAGCTATTCAGAAAAAACATCGTTATATTTTCATGTGAAGTAGCAAAAAGATGGTGATAGTATAGTGTACTCACCAGGTTGATGTTGAGAAATATGTCAGGAGGTTGTGTAGTGTGATTTTTCTGGTTCTAAATAATCACCCTGGTATTTCATTAGACCATGTAACATTTTTTATGTTCGCAAAACAGCGAACATGCAATATAAAGTATAAATTTAATGCATATTTTTAATTATGTGCTAGAAAATTACTAATTTGCACTAATGATAGGGAAACCCTTTTATGAATTACTGAGTTGTGCAAATTAGCAAGTGAACAAGCACAATAAGAAAAAGAATAATGTATCACGTGATGTACTTAATCTGTTTTGACATTTGTGGTTCAGCATTAACTGTGTATGACGGTATATCATCTTGCACTGTGCTAGTAAACATACTCAGTGCAATGTTTTGCCAGTGCAGTGTCACTCCTTCCTCTTTGCTGCAAGATGGGAGGGTTATGTCACCGTCTGTAAAAGATTGTGCCTATTTCTGCTGCTTTTGTTTGAAACAGCATCAGAGTTTGGTGGGGTCAGGATTTGTAAACACAGATCAGTGGAATTTAGGTTGTTGGATTTTAGCACGTGTAAAGCGCCAAAATAGATTTGTGGAGAGATCTTTCAAAGATACAGAGAAGAATTCTACTCTTTCTTACACTGATTCTCTTTTTTTTTTTTTTTTCATTTAGGGAATTGATTTTCTTTTTTTTTTTTTTAATTTTGGAGTGAGGCTTCTCGTTGATAAGGAAGTGAAGGGATGAAGAAAAGACATCAAGCTTTTCTGTTCTTCATTCCTGTCTAATGCAGAAAAACAGACCTCTCATGATTGGCAAAATATCCCATCATCTGATTATGCAAAATATTGCTTCAGGGTGTAGAAAATAGTAAGTAGAGTGGGGTTATTTCCAAGAAATGTGTTTCTAGTCACAGTGTGACTAGTACATTTCAATCCCATCATGAAATGGGAAATTGAAGTGTGGGTTACTATCCTTCTGCTTTTCTAGGCTGCAAAGGAAAACCAAATTGTATTGACTAAATTACAAGCAAGTAAACACCCTTCATTTGCATTTGTTGTTTTCCTTTCCCCTGCTTCATGTTATTTAACTGAACATTTAACATCAGCCCAACTAATATACAAGTTTCAGTGTTGGTTTGAATTTATATTGATCTTTGTTGAACTGCATAACTTTAGTCAGAACTCATAGACTGAAGATGGAACCTCTGTAGTTTCTGGTATTTTTACATACTTTTCTTGATTGAACAATGTTTACATCATCCAGCACCTCCTAAAAAAATGCAGCCTTTGAATATGCCTAAGATGGCATAGAGAGCCTCAGGGTCCTTACCTCAGAGAGCTTTCAGAGAGCTGAGTCTTGGAAGTGTAACCTCTTTTTTTGGCATTCTTATAGACTGGACAAAATGATTAGCAGCCCTTGCTTTTATGGAGGAGAACCACTGTTAAGGAAGCTATACTTGTGATTGCGTTGATGTCATAGACTGTATTGCATTGTCCTATAAATCCTGACACACATAGCTGCTGGAAGTTATCAGATGTGCTCATCCTAGTGTGTTCTTCATCAACCCTAGTGCTTCTGGGTTGGGAAAGAAGAACACTGAAAATCACAGTGTCTAAGCCTGGGATGAGGGAACAATTGGGAAGTTGCTACTGTCTACTGTGTGTGTTTTAGTGTAGACAGAGGAGGTACTAATGGAGGGAGGGTGGAATAGAAGAAGCACTTTGTACTGATTTCTAGGCTTTCTGACATGTCTCTGTGTGACTTGTTTGAGGAATCTTTGTGGAGTAGTTTTTATATATATCAATTTTAACATTTTTCTGTAATTGTTTTCAAATAACTGCATAAAAAAGAATTGCCAAAAGGCAGACATCTGCTCATTTGTAGCAAGAGAAACTACCAAAAGAGAATATTTAAATCCTTCCAGCAGGTTTTTGAACATGCAATGCCTTTGGGAAATGGGAAAAGAATGCTTTTTTAGTTGCTCTACATTTGCAGTCCTGGGATTGCTAGATTTGTTGTAGGCCTAACAATTGGAGCATATACAAAGAAGTACAATGCCACATATTCAAGAACAAGTGATCTATCAAACCACAGTGAATCCACAGATTAACGCATTTTAATATTCATCCTAACATTTCTCTAAGCTGCATTTCTGAAAAAAAAAAACCAAACCCAAAAAAAAAAACCAAACCCGAACCCAGCCCAAACCCCCAAAACCTAACCCCAAACCATTTCTTTTGATATTTTTCAGACAGCTAGGCATCCCAGAAAACATATTCATTCTTATGCCATTGGCTTCAGTATGAGAACTGTGACAAATACTGTGGTTTATATATAATCTTCTTAAAAAGATGTTAAATTCCTCTGACTTAGGTTGCAAGATTTTTTGTGTTTTCCTTATAGCAAGAAATGTTTGTCCCATTTTTGTAAATGCAGATGAAGTGGTGTGCTCTTCTTGCCACCTAAGCCTCCTTGACATTAGCAGGCCAGTGCATTTTCTGTTAAGCTGGTAGATGGAGTTTTCTTTGCTGCTCTATGTCCACCTAAAAGGTCACTCTATAGCATTTAGAAATCAAACTCCTTTTAAAGACATGGTTGTATTTGAAAATCCACATATATAATAATCGTATTTTAGATCTTTTGGGTATTGTTATTTAACTGGAGTCCTTTTATTTACCGTAATTTTGGAATAAATGGTAAATTGCCTAAAAATAGGGGTTCAATTCATAAGGAAAATGAATACATTTTCATTCCTGTAATCTTACATAACTTGAGATGTGAACTCTTTAGTTTGCTTATCTCTGTGGGAAACATCAACTGCAGAAAGATAAGCAGACATAAATTTGCCATTTTTAAAGGCCATTATTCAATACACTTGGAGAAATTGCAAAGATAGGGTAAACCTGTTCTGTCATCTAGTCCAGCCTTCTGTCTGTGTAACTTTACAGTGGCCCTGGTTGGTGAGACTTCAATTTTTGACAGGTATCTTATATCCCCAATTAAGTAGTCTGCATGTGAGGATTTTTCTACTCCAGAAGAATGAAACTGTGATAAGGAAGATGTATGTAGTGTGGTGGTTCTGCCTTGTCATCAAGGTCAGGTTCTAACTTTACTTGGTGACCACTCAGATCAGTAGAAAGTGAGCCTGCAGATTACTGCTATCTCTGTAAGTTTTGGTTGAAAAATAAAAATAATCAAAAAGCCCACCAAAACACAAAACCAGATAACCAGGGGTTTTGTATGTTATGGGGAATGGCTTAATGTGCCAACAGCCTGGAAGTTTTTGACTATCTTCTATTGAAATGTTCCTTTAAACTCAGAATATTAAGAACGCAGAATTGCTTCCTTGTGCAATTTGTAGAGGGTTTCTCTTTGCTCTGTGCTGACCTCTGTAGTTTGCCTATACGATTTCTGTTATTGCATCATGAAGCTCTTTTCATTTGCTGAGGGGATACTGGTTCTGAATCTTTACTTTCTGAATAGATTTAGATTAGAAAAGCAAAGTCAAATAAATTCCTTAAACAGCAAAGCATGCAAGGGAAGTTACCTTTTCAAAAAGATGCTTATATATTATGAACAAGGATGTATTATTTTCCAGTGCCCAAAAATTACATAAATGATACACATTTTAGAAAAGGAGAAGAAAAATAGCAAGCATGTTTTCTTTTTTCTGGGTCTTGATGGCTGAGCATATTAACAAGTGACAGCGTGACTTTTTAAGGTGTCTTAGGCAAACCTCTTTATTTGAAAAGAAGACAGAAGAAAATCATTGTGCACATACAATTTCTAGAGAAAATATTAAACCGTAGCGTTCTCTGCTGAGTTCTTGCAGTTTCCACACCAGTAGATGCTCACAGGCGAAGACATGAAGAGTGGTGTGTGGTTCTCAATGATGTAGCTGCATCAATTTTAAGGTAAGTAAAAGAGTGAGGCCACTGGAGCTATTCCTACTAGTCTGGATGCTGGGAACTCACTTCTGGAAGACTTGCATTAGGTTGGTTGAACAAATAGCCGAAAGGCTTTCATGATCAGCAAATGAATTGCCTGAGTGCCTCAAGGGACTACGTGTATTAAAATAATGTACAGTTAGCCCTCTGGTAATGAGAGAGTGTTCACCATCTGGCAGGACTGAGCTTTACTAAGGATACTCGGGGTATGAGTTTTAAAATTCAAAAAAAGTTGGTCAGCTGGGGTCAATAACTGTCCTGTGAGGGAAGAAGCATCTTTATCAGGTTCACACCAGAAACGTGACTGACATCATAGTTTTCTCTGGAGTTCTAAACTGTAGTGGCAGCCAAAGATGTTATTTTTTTCTACAGGTTTGAAAGGGCAACTTAATAGAAGGGAAACTAAAACTTCTGAAGCTTATTTTAAATCCAGAGTTCAGTGAGGTAACTTGTGCTTTTGTTTGCTTTCCCAGTATGCTCCGCATAGGGTTAAACCCTCACTAGCAGCAAGGCCTGCACAAATCTCCTTGGTCTCTTTCTCTCTTTCCCTCCTCACCATCCCCTACTTGTTGCTAATAGCATAAGGGCTTTGGAAATGGTGGGAAGTCTGGAATTATGCAAAGTGTGCTGTTCAGGTGGCTGCCTTCTAGAGTTTCATCAGATCAGTTTTCTGGAGAAATGTCAAGATGATAGTAAAGACATAGCCAGAGGATGCTTTGGAGCTCAGGTCCTAAAAATAAGGGAAGTGTTACCTTATTCTGCTGTTACTGCCTTTCCCAAGACTACTTCTCCACAAAGGCTCTTTGTTTAAATCACTCTTAGGTTAATTGTGGGGGAATTGCTGGCATGCCTAAATTGCAAGACAAATGAGCGTTCTCACTACTGCTCTGAACCTTAGTCTCTGTGGTGCTGTAGTGAGAAATCAGATTCTTGGTTTGTAGTTTTTAACGAAGAACATTTTCTGAAATTTTCAATTAATGCATTGTAGTTACATTATACCTTATCATAGACAGTTTAAATGTAATTTTAGAAAGTGTTTTCAGTTTACGTAAATGGCAGCCGTGTGCTCCTGTTGTTAATGATCTGTTGTACAGTGCTATTCCTAAGATGTGCATAGATGATTAAAGTATTTTGGGAGAAAAGATGTGTGTGGTCAAACTTGCAAAGTGTGGTTTTCTTGAAGTGAACCCAGAGAGGTCCTGTTGGCATTAATACAAACACACAGTTGTCTCTTTTTTACAAAAGGTAATTTTACATGGGCTAAGAATTATGCCACAAAAAGATAATTTCTTCTCTCCTAAAAAGACTATAAATAATCCTTGATATAAGTCAAAAGTGTTGTAACACTTCTGGGAGAATAGTCCAGGTGAAAGAAGATTATTGTGTACAGGGCAAGCTATAATAAAAACTGTCAGTTCTGTCAACCCTTCTGTCTAAGGTCTGTAGAGGATTAAAAGGATATTGAACATCATGTAACAGCTGTCTCCTGTGTGAAAGGGATCACTATTGTGGTGAACATAAATACACCCGTTTAAAAAGCTCCGTAAGGCTGGGTGGGACTGATCCACAAGTGGTTGGTTTGGCAGATAAAGTCCTGCTTTCAAGGACTTGAAAGAGCACAGCCCAAATTGTAGAGATAGTCCTAAAGTCTTATCAATGAATACATGTCTTGTGCACCTCTTGCACGACTGGGATACAATAGGATGCCATTAGGTTGGCAGAATAAGAAAATGACATTGTGTTCCTATGGTGTCGAGAAAATATTAATTAAAATATTAAAATAATTAATATATAGTGTGAAAAGTAATCAGTGTTTCCAGAGAAGGTGCAAATTGATTTTTAAATACTTATGTTTTTTTCTTTTAGGGAAGGAACTCAAAAAGCAATAAAGTTTTATTTAAACGGTAGTTGAAAAGTATAAAAACTTTAATTAAAGAAAGAGTTTAATTAATTTTGAATGCTGTTCAATACTTTTAAACTTTATGAAATCATTGTTTTTTCAATAAGAAACAAAATGAGAACAGTGCTGGAAATGAATATTGCTCTATATCAACCCCGAATCTTAAGACCACCAGTCAGATTTTAAAGCCACTGGATGAACCAGTGTGTTGAATTTTTAAGGCTAATAGAAACCAATATCTAGCTTGTCATTCATGAGAATTGCAAAAATGTAGCAATTTAAATACTGCTTTTTGGAAGAGGAGCACTAATACTGCCCTAGTCAGGGACAGGATATCAATGCAGAGACCAACCAAAGCTCATTAGGGAGGTGCCACAGTATAAACGATGAGAAATAACTGAAAAGATAAGGAGGCCAGGAGTCTCCAGAGCTTCCAATGATAGCTTTCTGTGACAGACAGCACCCAGACTGGTATCAGTACCTTGAGAATAACCTCAAATTCCTATTGATGGAAAAGAGGTTGAGCTTGCTGGGACTCATTGCTACTCTCTCTGTATTATCTAGAGCAAAAGTCTGACTTCCTCCCTGACTACGTTACCTGGTATAAACCTAATGACACCAGTGCGGTCCAAAACAAGCAGCATTTGATGTACTGTGGTCATGGATGGGGCAGAAATAGAGGATGGTTGTTTTCAGTAGTCCCTTCCAAAATATAGTATGCTGAATTACTGGAAAGAAACCTTTGTCACATGGATGTGAATGTAAGAAATGGAAAAGAATAACATTTAAATGAAGAATTAGATGTTCATTTTGTGACTTAAATTATAGAGGCTGAGGTGGAATAATTCCCACAGGTAAAAGCATGTAGATGGGTTTGACATGAGCTGTGTGGTACATTGCATGCTTGTCAGGAACTGTATGGTTGACATACCCCATTTAAGATCCACAACTAAGGAGCAAGAACAAATAGATTTTGACACTGACTCGACTTCATGCCTGTATACAAACCAAGAGCATTATATTCCTGTACCACAGCAATACTTTTTGGTGAAACATTTTGTTAACAACTTTGGTTTTTAAATTAAAAAAACCCTCTGAATATTGTAGAGCAATAAATAACAGAATATAAAGACAAAGCATAGATTAGATGCTGTTAATATATCACCCTATTAAAACTCCAGAGAAGAGGTAGTCTGTGAGAGGAGCAAAGGAGCTAGTGAAAGGTATTCCCTACAGATTCTGGAACTGGTGCTGTTCAATTAAATATATTTTTAGTAATATTATTGATTTGGTATGAGCTGCATGTGACATAGCTTCTCATAGAAATGTGAACCATTTATTTGATTTGGCTGTTCACAGATTGAGTCTATGAGAAGGCGTAAGATGATTGAAATGATTTGCATTATGTATTTATTTATTTCTGATACAGCAAAAGAATGTTACAGCTTTTCTGATTTGGCCTGTTCTGATATACGTGCTTTGTGCTACAACATTCTATAAGCTGCAGTGCTTTTTCTATTTGTATTCAACTCTAGTTTATATGGCAGCTTTATTCGGTAACATTGTAAATTGTAGAAATACAATTAAAGTAATGTTATACCAGTTGTATAAAGTGAAGTAGGTGAAAGGCAGTAGTCTTTGAGTCTGTATTCTGTTTTGTTAAGTGAAAAATTCTGTGTCCCAGTAAAATGACAGGAGGAATTTAAGAGCAGACAGAAGATAATTTCCCATGAACTGACTTGGAGGAGGCTGCTCTCAATGGGTGGGTGCTCAGAGCACTCCCTCTCAGCTGCCTAGCTGCTTGCATTCCCACTATTCAGCAAGGGTTTAAGAGGAAATTCCACCAAGCTGTTTTTTTTTCTCTTGACCACTGCTTGCCTATATCTGGTCGCAGACAAAGGTAACATGGTCCTGAGTATGTAGAAGGGATGTTGCTAGGCAAGGACAGTTCTAGTGCAGGAACCTACCAGAAATGGAGGTTCAGGAGGGACACGGTGGATCACAAGAACTCAGAAGATAGATTGAAAAGTGACTTGTGTGCACTGTCTTGCACCACCGTTGTAAATATCTTGCACCGCTGTTGTAAATATCTTGCACCCCTATTGTAAATATTTGCTGGCAGATGTTGTGTTATCAACATTATTAAATAAAATGGAGTTATCCTAAAGAATAATAAAAGTTTACAGGACAGAAGTGGAGAAGTTTTGGATGAATGGAGGAAAAAGACTACAGAAAGCAGGAAGAAATGAAACGTGCAAAGGGGAGAGGATTGCTTCTGCTCTCCAGGGGGACTTGGAAGTGGGTGAGAAAAGAAGAATTATGGACATGTAGAGAGCCAAAGAAGAAAAGAGAAAGATGAGTCATTGATGAATGGAACGATTTGGAGTCTATGTCCATGTGATTCACTACCTCTTAAGTGTCCAAAAATAACCTTGTCTGTAAGTGCCTTTATTCTGCACTAGGGTAGGAGATTTTTGTGTCTGAAGACTAACTTTCAACTCTGAGCATTTCTTCCTTTCAATAAAAAGTACCTCCCTTACATCTCCAGTAGCTGCCAGCAGCAATGTCTTATCTGTCTCTAATCCTGTCCAGCGTCTCTTTTTAAAATTTGCTTTCTCTACTCAACTTACTGACAGACAGGTCGTCCCATTTTCTGTGGGTCTGCAGGAGGCTCACAGGATCCCAGTGATTGAAGAGGTAACAATGATGATGTGGGAGGCTTTCCTTCTTTCTTCAGATATGAACTAGTATTGATAATTTATGTGATACTGAATGTTTTGGTTCCTGGGTTCCTATGCACTGCTGACAGCCTGGGCATTTCTTTCCGGTACTGCATATCCAGGACCATGATACCTACTTCACTCTATGGTCTGTGTTCACCACCTTTTGTACAGTTTAGGATGCCCTTTGTGTTCAGAGGCATTTCTTGGGGATTATATCTGTTTCTCCTGTGGTGCAAAACGATATGTTCATAGTTTGTTCTAGTTTATGATTATTTTGTCTTAATGGTTACGTTGCACACTCACAGAATTCTCAGCCTGGCATGTGAGAGTGCCTTTCTCTGCTTCTTGACTTTGAATGAAAACAAATGTTCTGAGTATCATAGATCTTTAGTACTAATGAAATCCTGTGTCAGCTGTGACTGTGCTTCAGTATTTAAACCTGTCAACAAAATCTCTCTTTTCCTTCATAATCTTTGTCCTCTTCTCTCCATTATGAAATATAATGAACAGGAAGAGACAAAAGGGCATAGAATTTTTTTCCTGATGTTTCTTATATGAGTATACATATATATCCTATGTCCAAATTTCCATTTAGGGTTTTTCTTGTCCTTGATTAAGTATGGCAAGAATAAAGTATGGGGAGAAGAAAGCCCAAGTTCTGCAAGATGAGCCATCACGATTAAAGGATTAATCAAGAGAAAAACCTATGTGATGTTCTTCTGTTCTGAAAGGCAGTGGACATTCAACTTGGAAATGGAAACTATAGACTTATTTTTTCCTTACATCTAACTTTATTATTCCACTGTTTACCATCCCCAACTCAGGGTTTAGAGTGGTGCAAGAGACTTGAAACCAAGAAGAGCCTTGACATCAGAATTGTGTGGCTCTGCAGACTGGCCTCTAGTTTGTAGGGAGGAATCAGCTCTGTCGTTATCTTAAAACTAATTGACCAAAGCCTCAGGAAGTCTATACAGAACATCGTTATGAGACCTGTGTAAAACTGTTATGTGAGTATCTGGGCTATTTCTCTGAGTATTGGGTAAGTTTAGAAACTTCTGCAAGTAGTAGAGCTGGAAGCCTTTTTTCAAAATGAATGATTATGTCCTGCAGAAACCCACATAAATGGGTTAGGATTTAATCTGTTTTGAAACCTCTGCCAACGGTAACTGAGACAAAGGTTTTTTTAGTCTGTTTTATGATATATGAAAAATTGTGATAGGTTATCAGCAATGATCCATTGTGGAATATTACTCCAGATTATCTGTTTCACCCCTGGCCTTTCAGCGTACATGTGATTTCACTTCAGGTAATACTATTGCTGGTTAAACTATTGTTTGCTGCAATTCAGGTAACAGTATAGCTAAACTGCCCTTCTTTGTTTAGAAGCAAAAATGTGTTAAGAACCGGTCTACACAGAGAAATGAGATTATCTGTTGGTCAGGTACTTTGAATCTAAAATAAAATATTGGTTAATATTTCTACAATTAAACAAATAAAGCTATTAATTGAACATTAGTCTTGGCTGTGGTGGCTTCTTCTCTTTTTCTTCTGTACACAAGAATAGAGAACTGGTTTCTGGTATCCTTGTTTTCCTAAAGGAGAGATGTCCAAAAATATGTTACTCTTTCATGCTTTCTCTTCCTCACTTGCTTTCTAATTTATGCATAGACATACCACATGGTTTCTTGCATCTTTTTTTGACAATGGGTACTATGTATTCCAGAAATTTGCAACTTTTATTTGTCTATTCCATTTTTCCGTTTTTATGACATTGAAAAAAAATCACCAGTTTTGAAGTTCTTTTATTGTCTTCAGATGTTTGTTATCTACTGGTCTCTGTTGTGTGTTTTGAGGGGTTTTTCTTGTTCTGTTTTTCATTAGTACTCACGGTATTAGAGCCCAACTGAATGAGTTTGCTTACATGCATAGTTTTAGGTGCTTATTAGGCATGGACAAAATTGACAGGTACCTGATAGCTAATAATGTTGAGCTGCTGCATAAGTATCCTTTGCATGCATTATTTTGTGCCTGAAAGAGATTTACAAGCATACTCATGTTTAACAATAATAAAAAAATAAATAACTTTAGTGCTCCAACATTTAAAAATAAGTTAAAGATTTTAAGTTGATTGGGGATGCATATGTATAATTCAACACAGTGCAGTAAGAGATGTAAATTTTGAGCTTAGATGTGTGGGAAACGTGAATTTCTGTCATTATATAGTCACAGGCATGTCTATAAAGCTATGCCAAATGATAATATTTGCATAAATATTTATATAAGTATGCTATACTTGCATAGCATTTGTAGGGGGTTTATATCTACCTTAATTTACCATTTGACAATGAGACTGAATTGAAACAAAAACTGTTTTCACAATGGAAAATATCTTTCCTTTTGAGTTCCTCAAGTTGGAGTTAGGGGTCCAAAGATTATGGTGTTGCCTTTTACATGGAAATTGATATGCATATGAAGTGACTATATGGTATCTTTTAAGATTCAGTATAGCCTGTACATTTCTAAACGTGATGTTATGCCATAAAGGCATCATTGATGATATGGTGTTTTCTGGTAGTTGGAAGGTTTTTTTTTTCCTATGTTTTACAAAGAACTGCTGATATATGTACTCATAGGCTTTGTCTAATGCTCTATTTTTTTATGCAGTCCAGGACAGTCCAGTTAAAAATGTCTGTTTCTTTTGTTTAATTTTTATTTTTTTTAAGTAGATCTTCATTTAAATTCTATAGGCACTAGCAGATTACTATTAGAGAAATAGAACGAAAATTTCTAGTTATTTGTTTACATTAGTTTGACTTAAACCATAGTAACAGAATAACCTTGTAAAGAGATTTCATAGGGTGGGAGGACAGTTGCAGAAAAACGGAAGAAGTGCAGTACTTAATGTTTCTTCATATAGGGACATGCATGTGGAATTGAAGCTCATGATAATTGTTGGCCTATTACCTTAAGCACGGTGTTTTGCCTGTGATTTTTTTGAAAGGATCAATCACTTGCAGAAATTTATGTAATGACTTTCTGGTGGGTGATTCTAATATTTTATTTACGCTTTTTACCTGGTTCACCAGAATGCAATACCTTTGCTCCTTGGTACAGTAAATGCACTCTATAGTATCTGTTATGGTATGGTCAAAGGGTAATTTATTGTCAGATAGAAAAATAGGTCAACGCTAATGTCACTTGATGATCAACCTCTAAGTTTAATAAAACACCTCGCCAGCACGCATTCTGCACAGTGCTTGATGTTTTATTAGGACTACAGTACCTTACAGTACCTAGCTATAGCGGGAGTGTAATTACTGAGCTGTCAGGGTGATAAGTGGGATTAATGGCAGCCTGGTGCACTTTAGTCTGCAGAGTGTTCAGAGAATCAGAAGATGGTATTATTATGAGAAAGTCTGGACTGGCATATTCATGGCACCCTCCCCTCCTCCCCGAAGCTTGCATTCAAGTTTGCATTACCCCCCCCACCAATAGCTGACATTTTCAACAGCTGTTATTTGTGAACAGCTCAAAAATAAGGCAAGAAATAATTTGGTAAAGATGCTTGGTAGCCACAATGGGTAATCTGTACACGGCTTATCCTGCTAGGTGCTGTTCTAGTCAGTTTTGACACAAGATTGTTCTAGATATGATCCACAGAAATGTATTTTATGTTAAGTGCAATTCTTTTGGTCTTGGATTCAGGATGGATGTATTTTAAAGGAAACCACATTCAGAAAAGCAAGAGCAAAAAGTCATAATGGAATTGTTGTCTTTTTTAAACACATGATTTTCCACTTCTATTACTTCTTTACTCTCTACACAGGCAACATGATCATCTGAGCTCTTATGGTGGTGTATTTTCCTTACCATGAATCTGGTTTCTAGTACTAAAATATCACTAGCTTTTAATCTGCTTAGATTGGAAGACTAGAATGCTTCCAGCATCCTCCTGGGTTGGTGCTCCAGCCGCACCAGCCCTCCAAGGGCCCCTGTCCTGCCATTGTTGGTAAGGGATTTATAACCCGTGCCTGTCAGTGGGTACTGCTGTATACATACATACCCACTACTGTGGGTATGTGCCACAGCTAAACCTGCCGTGCTTCTCTGCCAGAGCCCTCTGACATCCTGCGGAGCTGAACTAGTAACCAACCTGCCACGGTGCCGAACCTGCATTTGGCTTTAGCAGCTCTCCCAACTTTTGCAGCCGGAGACCCGTTTTCCTCTATATATTTCCTTGGGACCTTTTCCCCAGTGCTAGTTCTGTAAGAAAACCCAAACCACCACTACAGGTACCTTCAAATTTTGATGGTGCCATGGTCTGTGCAACACTCAGCTAGATGATAATGAATAGGAAGATGAAAGACTAATAAATCTTTTACCTAACTGGCTGTACCTTGTCTCTTNGGGGGGAAGAAAACAAAACAGCAGTGATGTGTGTGATTGACAAGGTCTGGCAGATTTTTAACTGCAGATATTTTGGGCATTTCTTCCTTTTACTGTGCTCTTCATTTTTGTGTTCATGTAGTCTGCTTCCTCATGCTGCTTTTCTGTGTTTGAAAGTACTCTGTGCCCACCAGTTCCAGAGTGCTATTGTCTGTCATGAAGTACAATAATTAAGTGTGCTCATGCAACTTGTGTAAGTAGTTGTGTTCAGATAATATGTAAAAAAACCAAATTGTTTTCTGTTCCATAGATTGTTAAAGATCACAATTTACACAAATTCTGCAAGTTGGTAAAGCAGTATTGAGAGTATGTCTGGAATAACTTAATGAATTTTGAAGTAATTAGTAGTGTGGCATTTGATTTATGAAAATCATTGACACAGAAGTGTGTATGAATACATTGGTGTGTAATCAAGAACCATTTTACTCCTTCAGCTTTTACTCCTTCCTTTTTTGTTAGCTTTGCAAATTAGTGCAAATTGCATAGACTGACCCTCAGGGTTTAATCCTTAGATGGGACTTGTCCAAGCAACTGGACCTCTAGGTCCTCATGAGTGACTGTGCAGGAGCAGAAAATAAATCTTAGGGATTTATTTCAGCGGTGAGAATGCGTAAGACTACTGAATTGGTTTCAGAGGTCACAGATGAATTGCAGGAAACTTGTAGAAAAGTGACTTGAAAATTTATCAGCCATTCTTACTCTTTGGCACATACAGTACAAAGTAATTCCTTCCTCCATGGAAGTACTGGTGTTTTTGTAAGTCTGAATGCCCGACATCCAGAATATAATCCCCAGTGGCACCTCCAGAATTTTGTTAATAAATTCAGATTCACAGCACAGATGTTTTTCATATAGGAAATGAAAATGGTCATAAGTTTAGCAATCCTAGGGATTTTCCAGGGGAAAAAAAAATTACTCCTATGAAATACTTTCTTAATACTTTGACATGTGTAATCTGAGTGTTTGTAACTGCACCCTACTGCCTTCCTTCTCAAGTGGAGTCAACAGAACATATCCAATCAGTGTTGAAGTCTGTAGTGATGATGTAGTGCTTTGAGGTTTTAAATAGAAATGTTATGAAAATGCCCCATATTTTCCTTTGTGGCTTATCTCCTACTATGCTAACTTGGAAACCTTATTTATGCTACTGGCAGCATTTGTATTCCACATCTCCTTGACACATTTTCTTTTATTCTTGTAGATGCTTGAAGTGTGCAGATGCCCCCTGTCAGAAGAGTTGCCCAACTAATCTGGACATCAAGTCATTCATCACAAGTATTGCAAACAAGGTAAAGTCAGGCTTGCGGTAGTACATGGAAGCAGATAACAGCAGTTACTTGCAGTTCTGTTAGTGAGATTGCATTTCAAGTAATCTTTGCAAAGTCTTAAAAAAGGACTTGTTGCAAGCACAATTTTAAGGCTCAACAGCCAGCTAATTTTTTATTATTTTTGCTGCTGTTCTGTGCCTGTACAGATATTGTATAGTGCAAATTTATTTCTTCCTGTCACTTTTACTATAATGATTTTTGGATTTGATGGTTTTTGAATATAATGGTATTTTAAAAAGTGAGTGTTACAATATAATTATTTAACTTTGCTGCTACCTGAGGTGTTACAGTTACAAATCTTTTCTTTCATTAAAGATTTTTTTTTTTTAAGAAGCTATTATAATTTTGATTTGATTTGGGCAGAAAACTGGCATGAAGGTTGTCATCTCAAGGAATGTATTCTTGTACTTCATACTAAGAGGCTCTGTTTAATATAAATGTAGTCAGTCAATGAGACTATTAATAAAATACTACAGGAATAAATTGAACCCCCTCTTTGGAGGTACTGTAATTTTTCCATTCATACTAGACTCATAACAAAATCATAATAAAATCTTAAAAACATTATTCTGATTTGTGGTTTACAAATGATTTTAAATGTCAGAAATAGAAATAAACAAGAATGATTGCGAATTTGATATGACAATATTAATTGGGCTGTCTGGGATAGCCTAAAAATGACAGTATATTGATTGCCCCATACCTTTTAAAACTTACCTCCCACCTGAGGAATCATTAGCTGCTGTGTGACTTATTTGTCTGTATGAACCCAGTAAGACTCATAATCTACTGAGGGTGCTGCAAAGATTTTCTCACCAGGTTTTATGCTTTAATCTGACTTGCTGTTAGATGCAGCTGAAAAGGCTCAAGGTAAGTTAAGCTGAAGTGGCTACAGAAGCACTGCCATGTGCAAGTAAACAGCCACATTGCTTTCACTATGCTCTGTCTTGTATGGAGAAGACACCCATAAATTCTGCACCTTAACAAGGCACATCAGGATGAGAGGACATATTAGGATGCTCGCATCAGTTGCAATGTAACTATGTGTTGATGTGGTTTACAGTAATTGACATTATACCTGGCATATGTATGTAGATAGTTATATGATCTGTACCCTGTCACTGCAACATTTATTTTCATGAATGTAGGCATCTGTTTGCAACCATAGTATATAGGATAGAGCTTATTGCTGGTTATTACTTCTTCCAGGCAAACTGAGCAGAGAGAAGGTACAAGGCAGTAATGAAGCTGCTAGTCTCCATCTCATCAGCATGCTGTAGTTTGTTTAGGAAACCTAAAGCAAGTTTTATGAAGTATTCTACCAGGATGGTCTTTTCTTATTTAGGATTAATTATGCTACTGCTTTAGGTAGGATAGTGTGATGTGTTGTTGAGGAAAAGAAAAGAAAGGAATAAGGAACCGGGGAAAGATGGACAGAAGACCACAACAGAATTTGTCAGAAGATCTAACATCTTGGAATAAGAAGTTTGGTGGATCATTTAGCCTCAGCAGTAACATGTTGCTTTGTGACTTGGAAGAAAGAGTGGGTCATTTTAACAGCTAATTCATCCTGAATTCTATGAATCCATTACAGAGCAAAACAGAGAAAATCAAGGTGGGGCGACTGCAGTGCTTGGAGAGTTTGTTTTTTGGAGCGTTTTTGTATTTTGGCGAAGGTATGCTGAAATAATATTAAGAAACTGCTTCAGAGGTGTGAGATCTTTGACCTGCTGAAGTCTGGTACACTCTTAGAGGTTTTCATATGGCCAGATTTAACCTATCAGTTACAGAGTTTGGGCTATGTGGATAACTCCTTTAAATCACCTTGGAAGCTTCACATGCTTGGTAAGATTCTGGTTTTGCCCTGTGCAGGTGACCTGATCACTTACTGTTTTATCAGGATATCCTTCTTTAGAAGAGAACTGAAGTATAGCACTATTCTCTCAGGAGATTTAATGTTCTTTATGGAATAACCTAAGTATTTTAGATTTCTTCAATGTGCTTGTAGCTTTTCTTTTTTGGAATGTACCCCCTATGTATCATTAGCTTCTGTATCCACTCTGAAATTCATTTTTATAAAAGGCATGCAATGGTCTTGTGTTCCTGGTTAACCTCATGTTGATGCCTGATAATTGCGTAGACAGCAGGAATCATTCACACAAATGATGTTTTAAACAGTGAAGTAGTTGGTTTCTGCTAGCCAAGATGTTAGGGTGGAAGATGGCCTGTCTAAAGTCAGTGCTGCTCTGTGAAACCCAATCCAAGTGTGATTTTATATACAGTCTTGCCCTTTGCTTTCTCTTCTTATGCTAGTGGAAGAAATCTAATATAGCGTGGTTGTGGAAGCAGTTCTCTGTATCAGCTCTAATGCTGATTCTAAAATCAAACAAAGAGAATATCAACCCAAAGCAAAAAAAGCAAACCTGAAAAACTAGAAATAAGAAAAAAACCACAGATATATTTAGCAAGTAGCTGAAGTCATGGTTTGAGAAACAAGACTATGGAATCCTGCATGTCCATGGTCTCCATGTCAGTGGCTGTACCTCCTGTAATTCGTGAACTTCTCAGGCCAACACAGTGCACAGAGTGAACCCACCCCTGATAGCTGCAGCAGCTAGGCTGGATTTTCCTTTGGATGAATTAATTTCTGGTGCGTTTACTAGAAAGTATTTCTATTGTAATACTGTTCTTCTGATAGTGATGGTAAATTCCTATGGTTTCCTTTATTAATAGGACTTTATTTTTCTAGGCAGGTATGTACTACTGTGTATACACTGCTGTACTTAGACTCCTTGCTTTCTGCCAAGCAAGCAGTAGATGTGAGGTGGAAGTTGAGAGAGGGGTACTGAAAGTTGGCATGATCCACCTGAAGTGATGACACCGGCAGAGTCTGTGTGAGAGCCCACCACCACAGCTGCTCCTGCAGTGTCCTTACCCCTCTTTCATTCTGCTGTTGTGGTGGTTGGGGTACCTGCACTATGTGCTGTTAGAGCAGACAGAAAACAAGAAAAATATGCTTTTGAAAACAGCACTTAAACTCCTAACTTACAATTTTGAAAGTTTTTAATAGAACCAGATAGTTTTTACTTTTTCATGTGTTTCACTAAACTTTTATGGAAATAATAATAATTTGGATATCATTTAGCAATCGTCTTGCTGAGTATTTTTGTATTATTGCCACAAAAATACTTATTTTGCATGATCAAGGATATTTTATGTCATTGAATTTATTTTTTTTGCTGCTTTCACTTTTATAAGTAAGTTTTCTTTTTAATCCAAAACCATACAAATATATCTGGTACCTTATAGACAAAATAAATAGGTGAGACACAACATTTAGGTATTTCAGGTCAATAAATCCAGGAAATTGGGGTATGCTTTCTAGGCTTATTGAAGTTCCTCTTCTGCTTCTGCATCTTTCTTCATCATTCACTTGAGAAACTCCCTTTCAGCAGGCTACTTCTTGTTTAGGGGAGATTCAGTTCCATAAATTCCTTCTCCTCATCCCCGTGTAAGCAGTGTTGCACACAGGTATTTATTTAAACGTGTTTCAATATTAATATAGAGTATTTAGACAGTAGTGTACTGGAAATGAATTACTTTGTCAGGTATTTAAGAGCTCTGTAGTGTGTGGTTTATTTTGTTGGAAAGCTCCTATAGCAATCATAAAAGGTCAGGGATTCTTGTTCTCTTAAGCCTGAGGCTTTTTTAGATATTTACAGGCCATGTACAATGTAGCTGTTCTGACTGTTCTGCCATTAGACCCGAGCTCAGGAGAGGAAGAGGGACAGAGGAGGAGGGGTTGTTTCTGGGTTGAGAGGGTAATTGAATTGCCAGACTCAATGAGCCTTGAGTCTCTTGGAGAAAAAGGATGTCACTTATGCTGCATTGTGTTAGCTGCTGTGACTCAGTAAAGTTTAGGCCCCAACTTCCCTTCTGTTTTTCCATACAAACTGGATTACAACTGCACTTATAAAAGTAAAATCTATTCTATTGTGTCTTCCCTGTCAGTGTTTCTTGGTTCATACAGACTGCTCACAATTGTGTCTCTCAGAGACCAGTTTTCAAATTCACCATGTGCGTGTCACTACTTTTGTTTCTAAGCATCAGAAGATGGCAAACGAGTATTCTGACTTCCAGCTGTCCTCTCTTTAAGTACAGCCCTTACATTGTGAAGTGTATATTCTTTGGTTTATGATGCACAAGCACAATCATATTTCCTTTTATTTATTTATTTTGGGAGGACACCCCCCCACTAGAAAAAAAAAAAAGTGTTCAACTGCTGCAGGAGAAAGTTTTGTGTCCCCCGAACCCTGGACAAGTAACAGGAGTGATCTTAGGGTTTTATGTCATCCTTTCACCATGTTGAAACCAAGAAGACTTGGTAAAATGGAGCTACAGGACCCATCTTCCTTTAGGGCTGGCATAATCAAGTTCACTACTGCAGCAGAAAATCCCACAGCTTTCCAGAAGCTGCTCTCAGCCTGAAAACTTGCAGCCTGTCCAGCTTTCCTCCTGTTAAATAGAAGTGTGTGCCAGAAAAAGCTGCCCATAGGAAAGCATCAGTGGATACCATGCTCTACTTTTGTACCCATCAGTGAGATGGTCTTGGAGCTTTTTATCAGACGCCTTTATGGTTGACTCGTCGCACTGAGAAACAACTGTTGGTATAGTTTGGGCATGGGGATGTTAAGTTGTGTTACTTGGTACAAGCATAAGGAGTGAGTGACTCAACCTTTATAGTGTGAGCTTGTAATGAGGAATTGGGGGTGCAGAAGTATCTTTTGTGTTGTCAGTGCTCAGAATTCACACTTTGTTGCTGCAGCCCTCTGTTGCCAGCTCTCACATTTTTACCTCGAGTCTTGCAGTATTACAATGATTCCTGACATCAATTCAATAGTTTTCTGCTTGTGCAGGAAGGCTATCTTCTCCTGTATTCCCTAATAATAAACTGGTCTGAGATAACATGTCAGCCATTTTTTAACTGAAATTACAGGTGTATTTAAGCTTTCTCATAGCTGGCATTTAAAAAAAACAAAAAACTAAAAACCCACCAAAAAACCTCCTCAAAATAAAAACCCACCAGAAAACTAAAAAATAAAAATCATACCACTCAAACCTAACAGAGCAACAGTGCCTAAACAGTGTATATAAGGTTGTCCCTGCACTGTGGAAATACTGGTAGGGAAATGGCAGGAGTAAAATGAATGCCAGGAGAAGCACAGAGAAAGTTGTGGAACATCAGAACAATTGTTAGGACTTCAGAGGAATGTTTTTGTTTGAAAGAAAAGGAAGAAAATGTGTGGATTTTTTTTTTCCAAAACAAAAATCTATTTTTTCAAGAGAGAGAAGGAACAGATGGGGAGATAAAGATGGATACCAAGGGATAAGGGTGAATCTGAAGCTTGGGAGACTGAGTAAAGGCTAAAGTGTTTGTGGTAATAAACTGGAAACGAGAAAGAAGGGAAAGTGGGTAGACAAAGGAAGGCAAGGGACAAAAAGCTGTGGGATCATTAAGAGAAAACAAGATGAAGAAAAAGATTGTAAGGGAAAAAGGGTGGTGAGAGACATAGGCTGCTGACAGGTGAGAGAAACAGAATGATGGTTTTTCTATGCCAGAGTAACTCCGAGTAAATTAACAAAGGACATCTATATGCAATTGCAAAGACTGTAGAAAATCATGAGTCACAGTTCATATGTAAAATACTGTAAGTGGGATACTGTTAATACAACGACGGATTGTGGAAGTCAGAAAACTGCTAGATGATTGGTAATAATTATATACAGATATAAATCACAATTAATCTTTAAGTACTACTTTGAGGCCCCAGGTTTTTTAAAGTGCTGTTTTATTCAGCTTTCTCTGTTAATCTTTGTATATTTCAGGTCACTAAATACAAAAAAACATTTAAAAGAAAAAGTAGTAATGGTGTTAAATTGATGCAGTTGAAACAGTGACTTTTCTTGAGATGTCTGTTTGTACTTAGTGTAATGGAATGGCTGACAGCTGGTTTCAGTTGCCATAGTGTAATTATGTAGAATAGACTTTTGCAATGACACTATGTCAATTAAGGAATCTCTCACATTCTAGACTACAAAGGACAAAATGACAGTACAAGATATTTCTTCCGTTCTTTTTCATAAAAAGATAGTGACACTGTGTGAAATTACAGTCCTGTTATGATGACACAAGTCAAATGATGTGAAAGATTTCTGGATTGATTAAAAATCGTCAGCATTATAGTATAGAATATATATGATTTGATAAGTTGCTGTTATGTTTTGCTCATTCTTCTTCGAAAGATATTTGGGGGGGCTGGCAGACTGGGGGCGTTTCTTGTTATATTTGAACTGGTGTGTGTCAGTGTGAAAAATGCTACTTATATAACAACGTTCTTTAAATAGTGGGTCTCCAGTATGTGAAAATATTTTAATCCAATACATCTTGAGTAAATTTTAAAGCCATCACAGAACATGAACTAGGATAGGAGGAGGTGATATTACCCCATATTTTTTCCTAATGTCTCCTTTTTTTAAACTAAACCCAGATGAAAAGGAAATTACCATTTTTTTCTTCTTTTCTTTTAAAGTATTCCCTCTGTCCCAAAATCCTGATGAAGTCAGTTTATTCTTTTTTATTATAGAAAGCATAATAGTGCATAGTCTGCATTGTTTTTGAGAAAACTGCAATATCAAAACACTCTGATGCATAATGAATTTATATTAAAAAAAAGCTCTTGAATTGAATTGAAAGAAAAGATGCTATAAGCATGTCCTGGTAGTAAATGCAATTTCTTCTGGTCTCTCAGTATTGATCCTATGTGTTTTAATAGGCTTTTTTTCAAGTAAAAAACAGGCTCATTTGCATGCAAATTATATAATGCTTCCAAATGATACATGCGGAGATCCTCCTCTGCCTGTTTTCCACTGATTATTGATGTCTATTTAAGACTTGTTTTTGTTCCTTGTGTTAGCAATGTAGTATTTATTGACATTTTGATGTAGGAAACCACAAAACATCCTAGCTAGTTAGATTAATTTATTTCTATGGAAGTGTACAGGAAAAAAAGATTCTATGAACAAAGGCACGAGCAAACATTTATCTCCTAAAAAAATTCAGAAACATTCTAGTTTTAGACTTGCTTCCTCTGTGACGTCTGTAAGAAGCTAGCCAACTGAGTCATCTTATTATTTCAGCATCTAAAAAAACCATAAATTACTCCAGACTGTTAAGGTAGCTTGCGTCGTTCCATGGTCTGGCATAGCTTTGTCAGTCTAATGAAGCCAGCCTCCCTTTAACTCTGATCCTTTCTCATGTACAACATGTGCTGTGTAGTTACCAGCTTGCCAAATGTGCATCCCCTGTCTATTTTGTGTGCAGACTACTGCCTCCTGGTTTTGTGAAATAAAAGTGATCAATAATTTTTATGAAATGCGAATAGGCTGAATTTTCTACCTTTAATGTCACCGTTAAATATAATAATCATTAATTCACGTTTTTAGCTTTAAAAAAAGTTATGTAGGCACAAAGTGTTCGTGCAGCTAACCATTTAAGATGCTGTACATATACTACTGTATTTATATACAAACTCTTGTTTATTACCGTAGTAACACAGTGATTTGCAGTTCTGTAACACAGTTTGTGTAACACCACTTAGTGTAACTTACTTGACGGCGCTCTGTTTCCCTGCCGATTTTGGTCAAGTATTGGAAAACATTTTTCTAATCATGCTCAGTACATTGGATAATAAATCAACACAGTAAAAGTAGGTCGAATGGTTACATACGATGAAAGGACAAAGAGATGGAGTAACTCGGAGCTCCTGAAGTCTGGCCCCGCAGCCCAGTCTCCGTGCTGGACTGTGCCTGGGTGCGAGGAAGGCTGCCGATGGGCTTGCTCTTGAGCTGCTGCGTAGTGGCATGGGAGCAGCACACGGCTGGATCCTTTCACTGATAGTGGATGGTATCAGCAACAATGGGCTGTAAATTTTAAGTTCACCAGTGGTAAAATTGGCACAGAGTGGTTTTTTTGATTTTTTTTTTTTTTTTTTTTTTCCTGTCAAACAGAGAAACCAAGTCAGCACTGAACCTGCATTTCCCCTTTATCTTTAGAGGTGTCCACTTCAGCTCAGTCTGTGCACACTAGTGTAGCAGTGCAGAAGACTTGCCTTGCTGCTTCCAAAGATAACTGGAACACTGGGCTTCAGGTGTGATGGCCTTTTCTTGTTAAAACTTATTTCAGGTGTTAGACTAGAAAAAATATACTCTCTGATAAAATTTTATTATTTAGCATGTTAACATGTACTATATATGTTTTGGTACTCTTACCTGAAGAGGACATGCTTCCTCTTTTTTTCAGGTGTTACTGCTGCTAGTGGTAGCAGCAGTAACTCACAATCATGACAGAAACATCTAAAAACTTCCCAAATCAGGACCTTACCTTCATATACAACATCATGTCTCCCCCAGATTGAGTTGAGCAGCAGTTGGCCTTAACCCCTTAGGACTTCAGTCCTGGCCCCTTCCCTTCTGAACTCTGGCATGATATTCTGAGACAGGTTTCTTGAGATATCCCCTCAGTAGGTCATGATCTCAGTCCTATACCTGCAGTCGTCCTAGTCCCATCTCTCTGAAGTCATTGCTACTTTAACATACTCGTGTTTCTGTAGCATAGCTGTAACCAAAATTTGTGTTGAGCTTGCAAAAGTAGTGAAAAGTGCTAGCTCTGTTGATGCTACCTGTAGCAATACACTTCAAGTGCGAGAACATACTTTACACATATGTAATAAAATTAATTTTAAAAAGGAATGATTAACAGCTTTGCATTCTAGGCATACGAACTAGCTTTGTGTATTGATTTTAATTACAAAGCAAAAAGTGTAGAAAATCCTTAATGGATTTACATAAACAGAAATGCACATTGTTGTAGTTGTTTATCTTCAACTCTGGTTCGATGGAAAAATAATAATCCCGGACAACATAGGAAGGGAAAATATAATTCTCATATAAAAAGAAATATCAAACTGAACAAAAACTCTTTGAAAAGAATTTTATCTTGGAGTTAGTGAGAAAAATTCCTACTACTAGGCTGTAATTATTCCTTTAGAGTGGGAAGAAAAGGAATGGCTAGATGTAGTTGCCTGGGGAACAGACATCTAGTGCCACTTCAGATGCTGTAGGGTATCTAGGCTGATCTCTGAGTGCTGCTTCAGGAAGACTGTCTCCTGCATTGACTGTGCCACTTCTGCTGTCTGCGTGGTTATATTAGATGCATCTCCAGCATAACTAGACTTTCAGGTTTTGCTGCTGAATTGAGCTTTCAGGGTCTTTACTGTCTGTTTTTAGTTGCTCTAACCATCTCTGCCATATCAAAACAATACTATTCATCTAGAAGTGCAAAAAAACATTTTGCTAATAATTAGTATTTATATTTAGCTAATGCTCCTTTGCATTGTAATAAATGAGAATTGGGGATGTCTTACCAATCATTGCAGGCAAAATGGTTGCAAGTTCTTCAAGAATATTTGTGAAAAGGGATTGCCTGTTCATCCAGGATTAGTATTTCAGGGGATTTCCAAAGCATCTGAGAAAACCCTGTGAAGGTACACCTGGTTTTGCAGGCATCACTAAGTGCCTTTAATGAATTTGGACCTTGCAAACCTCAGTCTTGTTACTCAGGGTTGGTTATACAGTCAGATCTTGTCACTGCTCCTTTTATTCATAACTGGAATGTGTGGCATATTGTGTGGAGTAGCGTTTGTTTTGGACAAACATTCCTGTGTGCATTAGCCTGCTTGACAGACAGTAAGTCAGGCATTGCAGGGGGTCTGCTGGGACCAAGAACTTCACATCATTTGAACACTATATGTTCTTGCTCTCCTGGGACAGAGAGGTAAAGGTATTTGTTCAGCATAGTTTCACATTAGTGATGATTATTGAGGATTGGAATATGGAGGTGGAAGAGAAAGGAGACACATTGATTTTTAATCTCTGAGTTATTGATGGTTTTGGAAAAAGATGGAATGTGATTCCGCTATTAATTTCTTACTGAAGAAACTTTTGGGGAAACTAAACTGTGTGCTGATGCTAAGGGGTACTGCGGTGTCTTCTGGCCCTAAAGGAAACTCTAGCATTAACCCATCTTTCTGGATCTTCCTTGGTAGGGCTTTTACAGTGGCTGAGAGGAGCGTTAAGAAAAAAAAAAAAGGTGTGTAATTAAGTAAACTTCTATCTTGACTACAGAACAAAAGTCAGGATGCAAATTGTTTGCTTTAATTGGACCATAATTTCATTAATATAAATGTAATGTAAATGCAGAACTGCCATCAGTAGTTCTCCCCTTCTACATAAGATTTCATGTCATTTCCTCTGATGTTCCCTCCTAAGAGAATTATACAGTCAAAACTAACAATGAAGGGTTGTTTTCTCATGGCATCAGACACAGGGAGCTTGCTAATGGCCATTCCTTAGATTTTTGTTATGGAATGAAATCTTGGGATGATTTATCTTTATTATGTAAAGAAAGCTCTCATATATCAGGTAACTCTTCCTTTTCTGAAGATGTGCACTGAATATTGAGAATCTGTTAAGTTGTGAATTTAATCAGTTCCCTGATTTGCTATTTAAGGAAACAGGAAAATAAATGTTTGCCTTGAGCAGTATGTGCTGAAGAAAAAAAGACTTCAAGACAGAAATCAGTAGCTCATTTACAGGTAGCTGTGTAGGAAACATTGTTGTCTTCTTGTCATGGGTCCAGGACAGTTGGCACTGATCTGGCCTGAAGGACAGGCATGTCCACGGAGATAGTATGCACAGAGGTGTCAAATAAGCTTTTCATTACCTGTGTCATAAAGAAATTATAATCTAACCAAGCTTTCTGGTCAGAACTCCAACAAAGGTTCCAACTTGTTGGAGCAAGTCTGGAGCAAGACCATGAAGATGATCAGAGGGCTGGAGCATCACTCCTATGAAAACTCCTATGGTCAGTGATAGAACAAGGGGAAATGGTTCCAAACTGGAACATTGGAAGTTCCATCTTAATTTAAGGAGGAACTTTTTCACTGTGAGGGTGATGGATTACTGGAACAGGCTGCCCAGAGAGGTTGTAGAGTCTCCTTCTTTGGAGATATTCAAAACCAATTTGTACATGTTCCTAAGTGATCTACTCTAGATGATCCTGCTCGGGCAGGGGGGTTGGATTTAGTGATCTTTTGAGGTCTCTTCCAGCTCCCAATATCTGTGAAAACAGGGAGACAGTTGGTCTTGTTCAGCCTGGAGACCTTAGGGCAGCCTTCCATTACCTAAAGGGGCTACAGGAAAGCTGGAGAAGGACTGGTTACAAGGGCATGGGGCAGGGGCTTTAAACTGGAAGAGGGGGAGATTTAGATTAGATAGGAGGAAGAAGTTTTTGGGGTTTTTTTTTAACAGTAAGGGTGGTGAGGCCCTGGCACAGGCTGCCCAGAGAAGCTGTGGATACCCCCTTCATGGCAGAGTTCAAGGCCAGGTTGGATAGGGCTTGGAGCAGCCTGGGCCAGTGAAGGTTGTCCCTGCCCTCAGAGACCATCTAGTTGGAACTAGGAACTAGATGGTCTCTGAGGTCCCTTCCAACCCAAATCAGTGTGTGGTTCTAGGAACTCAGCTGCTGCCCAATTGACCTAGAAATGGATGAAATATTTGCAGGCACATTATTTTTCAAACATATATTTTTAAAGAACACTGAAAATAGCACAACCACATCAGACTGAAGATGATTTAACTATTTTCCAAACTAAAAAGAAATTTTTATATCTGCATAATTAATAAATTTCCTGACTTTTTGCTTTCCTGTGTCTTTGACATAATGGTGTATAATATCTCAGTACATTTAAGTAATGTCAATGTTCTTTAATGTATTTATATATTGTTCAACTAGGCAGTTAAAGTATTTTTTATTTTCTCTTGAATTTCTGATTTTTTGTTTCCTTCATATGCGAATATTTCTCTCTTTAATTGCTTTCCTTCAGAACTACTATGGAGCTGCCAAAATGATTCTTTCTGACAACCCACTTGGCCTGACATGCGGAATGGTGTGTCCAACATCAGATCTCTGTGTTGGTGGCTGCAATTTGTATGCCACTGAGGAGGGACCAATTAATATTGGTGGATTGCAGCAGTTTGCTACTGAGGTAGGTAGGATTTTCAAATGTATTAAATTTTTTGTGTGTACCAATGAGTATTGTCTAAGTGGTTGCTTTTGTTAATGATTTGTATTAAAAAGAAGTTGCTACTAATAAAATAAAGGCGTAGGAAGTTAGAATAATTAGCCTTTTTCTTAGAGCACATTCAGAAGCTTAGAAATGCTTTCATAATGCAGTACTTCATAGGAATAGAAGGAACATTATTTGTGAACAAGATGACTCTTTAGATACGCTAGTAATAAAATAATAAAACTTGTTTTATTATGAAAGATTTGCCTAAGCAAGGTGAAATTGTGAATGTTATGGAAGTAGGATGCATAGGGAAAAACAATGATGTGCACTTGCATCTAACTGCATGTTGAGGACATGTAGAACTGTTCTGGGAGCTGGGGAGATACTATCGCAGAGTTCATGTGTGTTTCTACTGGCTGTGGGGCAAAGGAAAAGTTTTTGTTGTCCTGCTTTGCAAAAGCTAAGTAAATAAATAGCTTTCAGGTAACCTGAAATATGTCAGTATGCATGTATTTAGATAGATACAGATGCACACACATGTGTGTGTATGTGTAAATTTATTAGTTCATAAAGGTTTGTGTATATTTTGGCTACAGAATAAAAGTTTGTTGATTGCTGCTTGATTTTAGGAAGTCTTCTCAAGGTTTTCTAAGATGCATGTGCATTATTTCTGACTGTACTTTCAAAGCTACGATTTCCATCTGAAAGAAGATGGAGCCTATTGCTGAGTTAACTTCTTTGAGGGCATGGAGAATGTGTACCAAACTTGTGGTTTCAGCCAGCCCCTCCTCTGATCTGCATGATGTATCTTTAGGTAGACATTGTGATTTTGGTCTCTGTAGAGGTGAGGAAGTTGGGGCTATTTTTCAAAAGGCACATGCATATGTTAGGATTTCTATACAGTTCTAACTAATGAGCACATTGCTGTTATGTGTCTTGAGCCTTTTGGCTGATCATATTTACAAATATATGATGAAATTCCAGTCACCTTTGCAAAGCCTGAGGAAAAAAACCGAACCACTTTGTAGGACAGACCAAAATAGAACTGTGAATCAATCTGGAAGTAACAGATGACATGTCTGTAAGGCCAATTTTTTTTCCTCTGCTGTCATTCATAGACTTCAAACACCCTTCTCAATGGCTCTGGGTCATGATTCAATGAGCAAACCTTGTTACCTGCTGCAGATCTCTTATCTGTTTATTTTCCTCTTTTTTTTTTTTTTTTTTTTTTTTTTCCAGCAGACTTGTAAAGCTTGTGGAGCACCTGCTAAACTTTTCTGCTGGTTTTTGTTGAACCCTCTCTCCCCTCTATCATTTAAATAGCTATCCAGTTTGATTTTCTTGAGATTTGAACATACAAGCATAAGAATAAGCCCAGTTTGGACCAAAGTTCTCATTTACAGGGTGAGGTTTAGAGGCACTGAACTGTGTTTGTCCTACGTGTACATTCAGTAGTTGGGTTTTATCAGTCAAGGAGCAGTTCTGTTAGCTTTTCTTATGGCCCTTATTAATTGCATGTAAAATCTCCATATTTCTTGCAAAGCAGAAGACTTATTTTTTCCTTTGAAAAAACAAAAACAACAAGTGACACAAAAAGAGGAAAGATTAAACAGTTGTCAAGTAGATGATAAATACAATGGTGAAATATTAGTGTTTAGGAACCAAATGCAAGTAATATCTGTTAAAACTTGATTTGTGTCTCCTTTTAGCCCTAATGCTATGATTAATAGAGAGGAATTATGGCTTGATAGATAACACTAAATATCTGCCATTTTTCTTCAAAAATCTTTAGAAATCTATTAAAAAAGCCCAGTGCTAGCACAATGATTGATATGAAAACTGCAGAGAGGATGAATAGCTCAGAATAGCTTTGCTCCTAATGTTTCAAGTTTGTTTAAAGTGATATTAGTGTCAAGAGTTGTAATGAAATAAAATGTTATTCAGATCTATTTACCACAAAAATAACATTTCTGTAAATGTTATTATCCTTCGCATTTTTATAGTATCCTAAGATGTTAAAAATAGTTGTTCGTAACCTTTAGATGTCCAGCTGTTTAATCAAGAATTTGTATGTATTGCGCTCTCAGTTACTAACAATAGGCAGTCACTTTTGTAATTACTTGGGGTTTTTTGCTTCCATTCAGTAAATTTTTCTGTGAAAGTATGAATAGTTGAAAAAATTACTATGCTGTGAGTGCTTCCAAGTAACAATTGTTATAAAAAATACTGAATAGGTTAAAATAAGAAAATCATAAGCTGCTACTGCCCAGATACTGCAGGCCAAGTGTGTTCACAGCTTTACCTCTATGAGTAACTTTGCAAATTGTGTAATTTAGGCGTGCAACATGTGCTACCCTTAATGAGAGCAGCGTGGTGATTCTCATGCACTGAGTAATAGTTTGTCCCACAGGGACTTATTTACTGAAAACTCCATTGTGAGTAAAGCCAGTTTTAGACTTTTTTTTTTCCTTGGAATTAGTCTGAGGATCATGCACTTGATGCATTACGAGAGTGAGCGATAATAAAAAGGCACAACTGCTAGCTGAGATAAAAGATAAAATTGCAGTAAAGAAGGAATGTGGGTTTAAAATGGAAGATATATGGGTATGACGTATGCCCCTTTGTGCTTCTGAACAATGACTGATCATCTGTTCACACTGCAGATAAAACTCCCTAATTGTAAAATGTTTGTCTTGCATACGGTAGAACAAAAAAAAAAATGGCACCTCATGTCTCCTGCATTTTCCTCCTGCCTTTCCATGTAGGTTTTTTTATCTGTGTTAGGCTCATTCTCAAAGTAAAATGTAATCCAGCCTGAAAAAAATGTGGATTTAGACAATTAAATGTTCAGGTAGAAAAGAGGGAAATGTCCGTTTGTATTTGTGATGTAGAATGTGTATACTGGGATGCAGTTACCACGGTAACTGTTCCATCTAGAGAATAACATGGAGTAAAAGCTCACTATTATAAATGATGAGTGTCAAGCGCAGGTTACACCTGCTACTGCACAGGTCAAAATTATATTAATGTCTTTGTCTCCTTTGCCAAAGTACTTGGAAATCAGGAAACATCTCAGGGTTTGGAACACAAGTTCAGTGAAAATATAGTAAGATTGCAGTGACAATACATATAGGCATGAGCTATATATGACTGTCAGTCCTGCAAAATAAACTAAAATTACTGGTTACTCAAGTACAAGTTTGTAAGCTTGCAGTAAAAAAGAAGCATGATCTATTGCATTGTGTCTTGTAGTATTAGTAAGGAGCCCTCAAAACCTTACATTTCTGGATGGACTTCACTGCGTCTGAAGGTTCGTCTGTGTTTCTAGCTAACCATTCTTAACGGAGCAGCACAAGCTAAATAGAAAATGTTTTTTTATTTTAATCGCTGCGTACTAGATTTAAATATGAGATCATTCAGTGCTGTGACTCAGTTCTGGTGATTTGTTCCTCTCTGGAGATGTATTCTGGCTGCTGTTGCAGCAGAAAGATATTGGAAAAGGAAACGTGATATATTTTTTCCTGAAAAGGTGCATGGTAGGAGCTTACCTGCTGCTAACTGAGGGGTGTCTCAGCAGAGCACCTGGCCTGGGAGGTGGGCTGGGGTGGGGATACCCCTCTTTGTGTAGCACCAGTTGCCTGGGGATATTGCCATGGAGAGATGCGCTGTGCAGTCAGGCTCAGGGTCCCTCTTAGCTGCCTATTGGCAGCTCTGATCAGCCCTAACAGAGGTGTGAGGAGAAGGTGGTTCTGGAGTCGGATGGCCTTGGGATGCCTGCCTGTGCTCCTCACCATTGACATCTCAGGTGGGTGAGCTCTGTCAGCAGATGATTGTACTGGGGAGCAAAGACAGCAGGACAAACAGAAAGAAAACTGTGTTAGTATTAGTTTTTATTGTGATGCATCTTTAGGTTATTTTCCCTTTTAAGTCATGTTGTAATCTAATACATTACAAAATTTTAGGCTTGACTGAAGGGGGTGGTGTAGCCTTCAACAGTATTTCAGGAGACAACTTCTGATTTCCCAGGCCAATGCTGAAATACATGCTGATGTTTGGACAAGTTATAAACTTCTCTACAGCATATTTCACAGACATTTAACATTCTTTGGGCTTTTTTAAAAGCATTAACATGGATATTGCTGTGTCCTTTTTAGTAGTGGAATTCATGAAATGTTGATGTATGCAATGATGTTGACTCTGCAATGTCCTAGATCAGTGGGTTTTCTTGACACTGGGATAATATTAACGTATAGTAGTTACATAGGCTTGAAAAGTCTTTAGTGAGATGCTTTAGGTCCTAGTTTTGTCCACACTCACCTACTTCCATAAATGTTTGCAGTATTAGAATTTTAGCTGTTAGCTTGTGGAGGGGGGGATCAACAACTTTTCACAACTCGCTCACGTTCATTAGAAAAAAACCTTCCTGTACATGCTGTACTATCCAATGCTATTAAATAAAATTAATTGTGTGATCATGTCATTTGACAACTTCAAGATTAGTGAGCATGCAGTTTGCTTCATTTTTTTTTCTTAAAATCTGTTCAGAATGTTATTTTCTGCTTTAAATATTCAACTATTACAGATTAATGTAAACCAGCCTACAGATAAATATCCATGGAAACCAGTGAGAAAGTGTGAAACTAATACAATCGGTTCTTAAATGTTACTGATTTCTTGCCTGTATTTTTCTATTTGTGCACTAGCAAAATCTGATAACAATTCAGAATATATTAATAAGTTTCACAGTAACATAAATACCAGCTAGATGCTAATGTCTGAATCAGAAGCTGTTTGGTATCTTCTCATCTTGATGAAGGACGTTTAATGGGAAACCTGACTGATAAACTTATTTTTCTAGCCTTTTAAGCATGAAAGCAAGCATTATGCCTCAAGAATAGAAAGGATTTTTTTTTAAGTCAAAACTTATGTTACTAAAAGATTAAATTTTCTCACTGCTTCTTCCATTTCCCCATTTATGTGGGTTTTTTTTTTTTAATTTCAACCTATTTCTGATGACGGTTTTGTGATGAAGGAGCAAAATTAAACAGAAACACTTTTTACTTAAGAAATGTGACCTGTATATGTCTTTGAGACTACCCTAATGGCTTTTAGCCACCTAAGTTGTTTCATAGGATTAGGCAAAGGCTTTTTTACATTTTAACATTGAAGTTAAACTTTCAGTCTATTTACTGTTCTGTTTAACACATTCTTTGTCATAGTTCAAAGATAGTTTTAAGTAAAGATGAATTAGAGTAAAACTGTCTGCCCATATTTGACGTCTGCAGATAGGTCGAGAAGGATATCTACAGTATAGTCCTCTTGGAAAAAACTCTGCTCAGAAAACTCAGAAGTGACTGAAGTGAGTTACTTTATTCTAATTCATATAAAAATTGAGATAATGATTCTGAATAACAGTTTTAACTTGCTCTAATGGTTTAAAATGTTTTAGATTAATTTAAATCATGCTTACTATGCCATAAAACGATTTTCATCAGGTTAGCAAAATGCGTTTTTCTGAGTCACCTGCCACTCTCTGCCAAATGTCACATCTTTTTATCAAAACATGCTAATATGAGAGTTGCGTGGTGAAGAAAAGAGCCAGAATTATATTACACAAGGAAGGAGAACAATAAGCTGTTCCCTGTCTGCATTCTGAAAAACATCTAAAACTTTCCAGGAAAATTAAACTTGAATCAGATGCTCAGCATTTGAAACCACCTGAGTTTGCTTAAGCACAAAATATTGTGGAACCTTAATACAAACTTGTGTTTGCATACAGAGCCTGCAGTTATGCTCTTTGCCAAGTATACAAAATGTTTTGGAGCAAGAACCAAACAAGGAAAGGGTGTTTGATCTACAAGGGAAACAAACGGAGATGAATGAGAAACATTCCCTCCTCCCACTGTCCTCGATTTCACAGTGGAGAGAACACTGAGCAAGTGCGCTTGCACATTCACATGTTGAAGTGATGCAGATAGGGAAACTGTGTGATGTACTGTCTGAATCAAGAGAGAATTTGTTTCAGTTGTTGGAACTTTAGCAGAGCTGACTGCTGTGGTTTGGTCCAGTTGTATCTCAACTTGAGGACAAAAATCTCCATAATCTTTTTTATAAACTTCTTCTGTCTCTGACAGACTTCAGTGTGCAGGAACTGCAAGAAGTGGATGGAGTCTGTGCAGGTTTAGTTTGAATAAGCCCAGGATGGTGAAGTAATGAAGGTTGTGTAGCATTTGCTAAAAGGTTAAAGAGTAAATACCCAGTGTTATTAATGTCTATTAGTAATCTAGCTAATCTGTTTTGTTTGCATATGAGATGGAGCCAGCAGGACAGGCAGACAAGGGGACCATACCTGAGTCTCTCCATTGAGAGATTTGGCTTTAAAATTAATTATTAGGGGTTTTTTTTATTATTATTAATTAGTGTATTCCTGAATAAGTCTTGGTTAAAAAGCACTGCAAAACAAAAAAAAAAATCCATCCAAACAAAAATTTGGATTGGACCTTTTTGAATGGTAAGTGGACAAGAAGAGTAATAATACTAAATCTTGCTTGCATCCTGACCACGGGCTGAGCAGATGAAGATCAGAGAGGACACTTGTATGTAATATGGTGGTGAACACTTGCTTGCAAGGTAGTCATCTCTGCACACCAGAGGATCTGTTCAGAAGAATGCATTGATATTTAATTAGGTGAATTGCAGTGTAGGGAAACTTCACCATGAGGTGAGTGAAAATCTTTTGAAATGCACTGAAGCAGTTTGCTATTTTCACACAGTTATCCTGCCAGCCTTAATATGCAAAACTGCCACTGAATTCCAGATGGCAAGATATCACTGTGCAAGCTGGCTGTGCTGCATAGAGACAGTTTCACCCTATTTGCAAATAGGCAGAATTAAAGTTGACCATTCAGCCTGAACTGCTAGGATTTGCTGCATGAGTGCTTGCTTTCTGAAGCTTAACATCGTGTTACGGTAGCACAGCACTTTAGCATAACGTTTAGTTGATAGGTAAGACTATTTACTAATAAATATAAAAATAATTATGTTAATAAAAATAAATATGTTAATAGAGCTTATCTAATGATAAATTTATTAAGCAGATGCATATTCATAATATTCAATATATGCATTAACTATGCAAGTTATATGAACTGTATTACTGAGTAGCCTTCAAAAACAACTGTGTGAGACTTTAATGGAAATTTGGAATCATTCAAGCCATTTCAGTATGAATGTAACAAAGCAGACATTTTAGAAATATCCTATTGCATTTTGGTTATCACAGTCTAGTTTCACAGCACAATATAAGCTTTTCAGCCTGTGAAATCCATTAATAACCACATTAAACCTTCCCATATTGTATGAATTGTCAGTTTAAATGATTCCTTTTTTAAAACAATTATCTGTCTCTTGCTTCTTGCAGTTTGTTAAAATGCTATGTCAATTTACAAAGACTGGGGAAATTTGACACAGAAATTTTAGAGGGGGAAGGAACTAATCATCGGTTTACCTAGCATGAGTGCTCAACTGTGCATGAAGAAAATGAGCATTGATTCAAAATTTAAATGAAAAATTCTATTCACAAGTGGAACTGCCAAAGTTTAACTTGAAAAACCTTTGCTTATGAGTTCTGTGGAAAATAAAAACTGGTAAACTTGTTGAATCGCTTAAATATCATATTTATTAACACAAATGAGAATGCCTACCTTTTAGGGGACCAGTAGTACTTAGGGAACACAGTTCTGCATTGAAACATATGAGGAACCTTGAAGTGTTTGTGGTATGAGTGAGAAACTCTTGCATCCCTTTGGTATAATATTGTTCTTCTGCTCCTTGGGTTAAATATTTCCCCGCTAATGCAAAGATGTAACTACCCACTTCCATGCCCCTAATCTTTAGTAGCCTGCAAGGACTGTCAGTCTATTCCTTTCTTTTCTAGGTTGTATAAGACAGAGACTCCATTTCTTTCCCTCCAGTGTACATAACTGCAGACAGTGAAGTTTAGCTCAGTGAATATTTTAGTCACAGCAGAATATTTCTGCCTCTTACCTGTGTGCCTGATTCAACGCGAATCTGAAATAAACTGTGTGACACAAGTAGGTTAGGAGCCCATTGTGCTGGGTTCTGTCTAAATACACAATAGTGGTCAGAGACTGTCCCAAAGTACTTTTAATAGCCAAGACAGAACAGAGCAGATCATCACCATTCTACAGGTGAAGTATTGAAGCGTTAGTAGAACAGTCTTAAATTTCAGGTAGGTGTACAACTTTTGGCCACCCAATTAAAACAGAGAGCATCTGAAACAGATGACTTACTAATATAAGTCCTATTAGAGTTGTGTAAGAGGAGGCATTTAAAGTATGGGTTAGATTTGAAAATAGAGCACTGAAGACTAGGACCAGTTCCTACAAAAGTTTCAGAACATTCTAAGGTCGGTTGCCTACCACCTCTACAAAGTCAAGCCATAAGTGATTTATCCAGGATCACACAAGGTGTCTCCGGAAGAAAAGCCTCTTCACTGGCATTTCAATGCTTTGTGTTACTCACGGAAATTCTCTTCCACTAGTAAGAATAATCTGAACATTGTTTGGAAGGAAATTTTTGGTGTTAGATTATTCTTTGCCACCTGGTTGACTTTGTATTACTATTCTGGTACTGGTAGCCTGGTTCTGTTTCTCTGTGAAATTTTCAGAAGTGAAAGATCTTACTTTCAGATGGTTTTAAGACAAAAAGAACCATAGAAGGACCTGCAACTACAACATCCTTCACAAATGCATGCATCGTGTCATTTGGGAATCCTTTTAATGTTATGAAGTGATCTGAAATAATCCATCAGTGATTTGTGAAAGTACCAGCAGAAGCTTCCATCATGATATTCATTAGCAACTTTAAGGAGCAAATGTAAAGTATGTAACCATGTATATCTTTTCAGGTGTTCAAAGCTATGAATATTCCTCAGATCAGAAACCCGTCTTTGCCTCATCCAGAAGATATGCCTGAAGCCTATCACATGAAGATAGCTCTTCTTGGTGCTGGACCTGCAAGTTTAAGTTGTGCTTCTTTTTTGGCTCGATTGGGCTATTCAGACATCACCATTTTTGAAAAGCAGGAATACATTGGTGGCTTAAGGTAAAAAATGATGATAACACAGCACTGTTCACAATGATTGTAGAAAGCATTGAAAAAAATATCGTCCAAACATAGTTCATATTTGAACTCATCTTTACCAAAGAGAGTAGAAAATTTCAGATCTGGAAAAATTACAGTTTTATTTAAGTAGTTCATCATTCTACTTAAAATAGGTAAAGTTACAGACAAGCTACAGTAAAGTTACAGAAAATCTGGTGGCCATCTCCTGGAGGAGGAGAATATCAATCCATCTCACTCCTACCAGTTTGATGCCAGTGTAAGCAATAGATGCCCAGAGGAGAAGGATCACAGGTCAGCAGAGGAGTGCCTGACATGCAGCACAAAGGACTTCCAGCCAATTTTACCAATGTAGCAATGGTTGAGATCATATCTTTTAAGGTGGTTGGAATCCCTAAGTGCAAAATAACTAGTGGATTCCAACCCATTTAAAATCAAAATTAACTTTTACATTTTGAAGATGTGCTCAGGCTAAAGTGTTCACAAAATAAGTGAGAAGAAATAGAGAAGGAAGGTGATGCACTTGCATTTCTCATTGCAGCATCACTGAAATCAATATTGTTGACACCATTAATGAATTTGATCCATAATGTCATAATGTCAAATACTTATTTGGTGTTCTGGAAGATAAACAATCAGTGCTGGAGAAGTTGAACTGATTACTTGTATTTTTCCCAGTGAGGTTCAGAAGTATTCTAACTAGTTACCATGAATGTTAATACATAGGCATTTAACTGTGGAGCTCTTTTACTTGAACTGGTTGCCATAAAGGATTGCAAATTTCATATAGGACACACATATTCATGTGTTAAGTAACACGTTTACATAAATACCAGATTTAAAATCAGGCTTGTTGCTGTCAAGTAGTAAGACATAATGAGATACTTCTGCCAGTGAACCACTACTTGTTGACTTGGGTTGGACTCAGTGATATAATACGCTACTTCATGCAGTTGCTCACAGTACAGTTCTGCTATTGTTTACTATGTGCTGGCATACTTGAAGCAATGTGATCTTAATTTGAACTTAAAGCATAGTCTGTTCGATCAACGGCAAAACCTCTTACACTGTTTTGCCTGTTCTGTTAGTATCCTTAATGGTCAAACAGTGCATTTTGAAATGTATTGCCTTCTTTTGAGTCTTTCGTAATATAAAGCAATCAAGGTCAAATTTTACTTCTATTCATTGTAGAAAGTCTCACATCTGTTTTAAGGGCATCAATTCCTTTTGTCTTATTTTAATCTTGGAACAGAGGGGAGGCTGTCCTGTAGCGGCAATCATCCGTTATTGCATTTGTAAGTCTTTGCAGTACAACTTTTAACAAATTTAGGTTATTGATGGCTTCATAAACTATTGCAAATACTAATGAGCAAATTAATTTTGTGTTTGGAATCAGCTGTTTGGAAGGGCAGTGCTTGTGCCCCTTCTTAGTTTGCTTTTCCTTTATTTGGTGTTTTTAACTAGGATGTTTCTTCACATACACGTTACTTGATAGCTAACTTTAATTAAATATTGCGACAATAGAAAGGTGTCTAACGATTGTAGTTGCTGTGGTGTGAAATTTAAGTCTGTGTTGTCTGAACATGTCTGAATTTTTCCTATTCATAGGTGGGTTTTCCTACCTTTCATCGGCTGGGTAAAATTTATGTTGTGTAGTAGACTAAGCAAGAGCAGATTGCTCTTGCAATGTGCAAAGGGGGCAGTGAAGCTTGTTCCCTGCCCCCTTGCTTAGGGGCAGTGAACAAGCTTCACTGCTCATGTTCTTAGCTATGTCACCAGTTCACAATATACCAAAATATTTCTCCTGGTATCCCATGAGAAAAAGCAATTTGGGATCACTGAGACACACCAAACACCTGCCCAAGCACCTCTAACATGGATCAGATTTGAGGGAGGGATTTGAATTTGTGGGACACTCTTCCCATCTACTGCATCCGTCCTGCACCTTTGCCCATCTTTGTCAGACATTGACTTCTGCTGATGAAAGAAATTCTATCAGAATTATTGATCTACTAGTTGGCTTTCATAAGATGCTTATTTTCATGGTCAATTTACATGCATATGTTCCCACAGAACTGCATATTTGCATGTTTGATAAGCAAGAACACCAGTTTCTTATCAGTATAATTAAAGTTGATGCAACTTAAAATCATAGACTGTGTTAGGTTGGAAGGGACCTTTAAAGGTCATCTAGTCCAACCCTCCTGCAGTAAGCTGGGACATCTTCACTAGTTAAGGTTGCTCAGAGTCCCATCAAGCCTGACCTTCAGTATCTCCAGGGATGGGGCTTCCACCACCTCTCTGGGCAACCTATTACACTGATCTACCACCCTAAATATAAAATAAATAAAATCTTTGGGCCTATCAAAGTTAGGTATTAAACATGGTGTGGGCACTAACAGTATGAAAAATGAAGCTTCAGTGAATCTCTTGCCAGTTGTCTTGGAAATTATAGATAAATTAATTTGAAAACTGATTAGAATGAAGCTCAGAAATATCTGGGGAGCAACTTTCACTTTTCTGCATATTCAGGCTTTTTATATTTGTTGAACAAAAGCATCTAAAATAGAACTTCACTGTGTTTACTTGTAATGTGTTTTATGTCAGAGCTTTTGAACAGGCATAAGGAAATGCCATTTCATTGGAAATAAAAATCTGTACCAGTAGATATAAACTGAGGTTCTCTGCTGGCACTATGGCTTTCCCATACAGGAGATCTCTGATTCTGGCAACTTGGAGATATTCCTAATCTTCTCCAGGTGGAAAAAATGCCAACTAATAAACATTAAGTCAAAAAGCAGATTTCAGACTGAGAGCTGACAGAAAATTACTGACTCTATACATCCCAAAAGATTGTAAAATATTTATGGAGTAGAAATGGAGGAGGGTGCACATTTAAATACCATTGCTCAAATAGCATATGTAACACTTAAAGAAAATGTAGGGGAAATTTGATTCTTTCTTATTGGATAGCTTAATATCTTTTAACATCTATGATATGTTTTCTTAAATGCTTTCTTAAGTGTGTTGCATATTCTGGGTGAGCAAAAGGAATGGAGCTGAAGCACTTTTGGACCCAAACTTGTGTTAAATGGTTACCTACAAATGTGGGCAGGATTGGCCTCAAGGCACTGCCATCCTTGCCTGTATTTTTAGCGTTAGGATTGTCACTCTAACAATTTGTAAAAGTCAATGGTCAAGTTTCAGCACATTTCCATTCACATATGTCAGCATTGACTAAGCGGTATTATAACTATAGAATTTTTAACAAATAAAAAATCCTTTCTTCCTAATAGCTGGAAGTATTTTACAAGAATTTTTATTTATTTTAGTACGTCCGAAATCCCCCAGTTCCGATTGCCTTATGATGTAGTGAATTTTGAAGCTGAGCTTATGAAGGATCTTGGAGTGAAGGTAATGAAAAACATATCCTGCCTATATATAGCTCAAAGTAAAAAGAACAAGAACTCTTCCAAAGATTAACAGCAAAATGTCATGCACATTAGTAAAGAACAATTAAAAGCTACGCTAGACAGAGGCAGGAAGATGCTTCCTCTTGCTCAGGGCATTTGTCTGTCTCCTGTCTGAATGCCACTAGTTTGGAAAAGGGCAATCAATAGTTCTCATCTGGCATGCCTGCATGTGATTAATTGTCTGTAAGAAACAAATTCCTAAATTGCTTTAGGGGTTCAATGTACCTATTGGAATGATTTGATTTTTTTTTAATCGTGTTTTTTGTAATGCAAGTTTGGCATGACTTAAAACATTAATATTTGATACTTCTCCTTTCATTCCTCTGTCCCTGAGGGTTTTGTTGCTTTTGTTTTTGTTTTTGGGGTTTTTTTGTAGTGCTTTATCATACAATCTTGTGTCCAAGTTAATTTTATAATAAAATGCATCAAATTGAACAAAGTGTTTACATGATCATCTATTATAAACAATAGCAGTCATTCAACTTCTTGGAAAGCAATAGTTATGCGTTATTCTGTTAAACAAATGTGTGTTGTTTATAGATAATGGGAACATTGCTTTATTGTTAATTTAGGGCTTTAGCTGAAGATCTCGATAGCATTTACAACTGCTGCACATTTTAGCAGAAGTTACAACTCTAGGATGCATCACTGGATGCATCAAATATTTAAGTACCAGGAGTAATAATATATTTTAACAGGATACTAAAGTATTCAGGGAAGCAAGAATTCTTCTTGAAATCTTTTGAGTTGGTTCATATCATAAAAACAATAGACTGTTGTCACAAGGCCCATGTGAGAACCTTATCCTACCCAAGTTTTATGAAACTGCTGGTAAGATGTAAGACAAGGCTTTAAATGCTATGTGTCTGTTTTCTACTCCAAAGATCCCTTTGCAACCCTTAACAGTTGAGTTGTGGATGGGTCTAAAAGCTGAGCGCAGAGCAAATTTCAGACAAAATGTCCAGGTGATCCTGGGAGCCCTCTGCAAAACTCGGTTCCCCAGGGCTACGACAGGGTCTCCAGAATGGATAGAAGGAGCCACCGTGTCATCTTGACCAGCAAGTCCTCTGTGCTTTTGAGTGCAGCAGAGAATTTAAATGTGAATTTACTTCCAAGCTCTGTCACTGGTTTAAAATTGACCCTTTGCCAAACTGGTTAAGTAAGTACCTTAGCTTTATACCTCTATAAGCTGGAAATACTTCCTAGTGTTTACCTAAAGTATTTCAGATCTGTGGTGGAAGGTGCTGTATTGTGTAAATGCTCAATAGTGCTGTTTATTCAAGTAATTCTACTGAAATTAGTAAGAATTAACCGAATAAGGATTACATAGCTGGGCCCTGGGTGTATTATGTATCCCCACAAAAAACAGTATTGCCATTTAAATTCCTTCATTAGGTTTTCATAACATATGTACACAACAGGATAAAAAAATTGTAATGCCAATTTATAGAATGTATTTTCTTGCCAGTGAGAACGTATTCTGTATTCTTGAAAGGATTACAACTGTACACAGCTCTTGCACAACTCATAAAATCTAAACTAAAGCTAAAAAAAATGGTGTTTTAAATATTGTATGCTGTATTTTTACATCTGTCTATTTCCTATCGGTAAAAAAAAAAAAGGTACAATAAATGGAATATAGGCAGATTCAATAGGGAACAAAATATACAATCTTAATTCACAATGTGTAATGCTTACACAATAGTGTGGCATTTTGTAAAGTGAATACACAGGTAATATAACAAAAACTGGGGGAAAACATTCAAGTTCAGAGATAAAAGTAAAGAGATAAAAACCCACATACCCATGTCAAGAAGTACAAAATATCAAAAGTGGAAACAGATGCTTTATGTGCTCAAAAGCCTTGGGGTTAGGAGAGATGAGCAAAAGGTGTGCTCAATTGCATGACCTCTACACAGGAGACTGCTATAGTTGGTTTGCTGAACGCGTAGCAAACACTCTGCCCCGTCTCGCTCTTACAACAGCTGTACTTGTTCGACCTGTGCAGTGCCTGCTCAAAGGACGATTGCTGGTGGAACATCACTTTACAGAAACGCTTCAGCTTTTGTCTCTGGAAGTGAATAGTAGTTGAAGTGAAACAAGTCTAGATTGCAGGTGTGTTTTTATTACTGTGAGTGACTTCTTTTGGTAAATGAACAGCAGTCACTGCACTCTGGGCTTTGTTGCACGTCTAAATTAGGATTAACGATTGCAAGTTTAAATCAAAATTGATCTCATTCATAATTTTGAAAATCATTGTTCCCCACGCAGAACAGTCTCCTTCATTGCAAATAGGGCACGCTGTAATTTGCACAGAACATTCTTCAGACTAATTACCTTCTCTGGCCCAGTCTTCTGCAGGCAGGATTTTTGAATCCACAGAACCACCATTGGCTGCACAGAGGGATTGCAGCATAAAAGTGTTCTAGCTAGTGGTCTCAGGGGAAAATTCAGGCTTTGAGAGTTCAGCACAAAGCAATACTGTTCTTCCTTGGGACTGACATTGCATTCTGCACAATCGGAGGCCTGACGCTGTGTAAGAAAACATTGTTAGGTTTTCTGTTCAGAAGCTCTGTTAATACAAAATAGCATCGTGTCTTTTAGCTTCATAATTTCTCTGTAAGAGGCTCCTACTTTCACTAATGTTTCTGCAAAAACTAAACTGCTTGGGGTTTGGTTGGTGGTCAGGGTGATCTGTTAAGCACATGTTCACTAAAGGAGGTTCTTGCTTCTGCATCATGCTTCTCAATTTCTGATTTTCACTTGGGGATGCAGACTCTTATAGTTGACACTGAATACAGCAATTTACTTGCAATAGAAAACTGGCATTTTTAGCTTTACATCAGTATTGCATTCCATAGTCAGGCTTTGTTTGTTTAGCTTGCTTTAACTATTTTAACTTCGAGCAGAAACCAAGTCAGCCTGTGGTGAGTCCCATCTGAGGGTGATCAGGAGATGTTTTTACCCATACCTAGTTTGGGCCACTTGCTTTAATCAGAGCCAATCTGGCCGTTTAAGCCTGGATTGGTGCGTGAGGGAAGGGCATTCTCTTTGCTTTCTAGGAGATGCTGTGAAAGATCTGTATGCAGGACACAAGAGAAATTATTTTCACATTAACACGTTAAAAGCAAGCGATCTTTAATTCTTTCAGGTAATTTTTAACAAAGGCCTTGCTGTGGATGGGATGACACTCCGTACCTTGAAAGATGATGGCTATGAAGTGGTCTTTATTGGAATAGGTAAGAAAAGCTCACTGTCCCTTGTGTTGTCATCTTGAAACTGAATGGCTGTTGAAGAATAAACTGGGACTTGTGTCTGTGTTAATAGCATGGTGTGAGACAGCTTCAATTTGATGCATTATGAAAGTATGCAATACAAGGAAAATTTAAAAAACGGGAAGCTAAAGCTAGCTGTCATAAGGTAGTTATTTGTTTAAATTTTCACATTTATATGATAGATTTTTAAGTAAGAAGCAAATGTAGCTGAACGGGTTGAATTATTGTTTGTTTAAATAGTTAAAAAAGGGATGAACTAAAAAATTACTCATAATTAATTACTATATTGTCACAGAGCGATACACAAGTTCAGTTTTCAATTTTTGCAGACAGCTTACTATACCCACATAATTACTGAGTCTATATGTAAGCTGGTGATACCATGCTTGGTTGATTTTTTTCTTTCCTCTGTATAAACTATGTAACATACTTCAGAGAGGCTGTAGTGAAGAGTAATTATGGAACTGGTTACCAAAATAAGCTGACTTTGACTTAATCTAAAACAGGCATCATAGGTCTGTCTTCTCTAGTACGCTAAAGTCCTGCACCTGCCTGCTATTTGAATCATTGTTTCTTTTTAATGTTGGTTAGAATTGTTACCCATTTACAAGTATTTTGAAGTACAGCTGGACCCATTGCTGCCATATGATAGGCATGTTGAGCAGGCATCGTCTACAGTTGGTATGAGGCTTAATGCTGTTTATTGATCTAGACGTTGCCTAAGTGAACATAATAGGAAACAAGTTGTCCAACTGTTCCTCCTTCCTATTATTGATTACAGAGATGTAATTCTTAGCACAGCGACAACTGTTGTTTACCATCTGGGTATGCGGTATAATAAGCTTTGCAGTCTATTCTGTCATGTGATTATAGTACAGAGAGTTGTGATTTATATAATCCTAAATCTGCACATTGTTAGAGACCTCCCATGTATAGGAATTCTGATGTGTCATATTTTGATGTAATGATATACAAAGCAATGGTCCAACTTATCTTCTTTATTGCTTTAATCCATGTCTTTCAAACTGCTTTGGGAAAATCTCAAAATGAGAGACTAATTGATAAAATTCAGAAATAAACGTTTGTTTTCTGAGAGTCTAGCATTTAGGAAAACATATCAGTCATTTTCTGAATATCAGCATGTTTTACCTGCGTCTCTGATTCTGAAATGTAAAATAACATTCCATTTAGAGGTTAGCAAAAAAGACTGCTGAGCATTACACATAGGATTGGGACGTTTGGTTTAGACACATGGGTTTATTTTCTGACCTTAATAAAGTTATCCTAATATGAGATATTTTTGTTAAAAATATATACAGATAACATTGTGACACATAGTTACTAGGTAAAGGGACACAGACAGAATTTTAATAAACAAAAGAAGCTATCTGAAGTATAATTTTCCTGTAAACTATGTGTTCACTGATTGTATTAGGAAACAGAATGCATAAATGCTAATGAAAGATTATGTGTTCCTGCAAAGTTTTGTTACTGGAAGCAAACAGAATCACAGACTGGTCTGGATTGGAAGGGACCCCAAAGATCATCGAGTTTCAACCCCCCTGCCCCAGGCAGGGCCAGAAACCTCCAGGCCTGGATCTAGACAAAGTTGCCCAGGGCCCCATCCAACCTGGCCTCGAACACCACCAGGGCTGGGGCATCCACCACCTCTCTGGGCAGCCCATTCCAGCACCTCACCACTCTTTCCATGAAGAACTTCCCCTGATATCCAATGTTAATCTTCCTCTCTCCAGCTTCAATCCATTCCCCCTTCTCCTACCATTTCCTACCCTTGTAAAAATCTGATTCCCCTCCTGTCTATACGCTTCCTTTAAGTACTGGAAGGCTGCAATGAGGTCGCCCCACAGCCTTCTCTTCTCCAGGCTGAACAAGCCCAGCTCCTTCAGCCTGTCCTCATAGGGGAGGTGCTTCTGCCCCCGATCATCTTTGTGGGTCTTCTTGGAACTCTCTTTAACAGCTCCACATCTTTCTTGAATTGGGGGCCCCAACTCTGGACACAGTGCTCCAGATGGGGCCTCACGAGGGCAGAGTAGAGAAGGACTTCCCTGTCCCTGTTGGCCACCCCTCTTCTGATAGGGCCCAGGATGCCATTGGTCTTCTGAGCTGCAAGAGCACATGGCTGGCTTATGTTAAGTTTCTCATCCACCAGGACCCCCAGGTCCTTCTCAGCAGGGCTGCTCTCAAGGAGCAGTTCTCCCAGCCTGTATGTATGTCTGGGATTCCTCCAGCCCAAGTGCAAGACCTTACGCTTTGCAGTGTTAAACCTCATTAGGTTCACCGGGTCCCACCTTTTAAGTCTGTCCAGATCTCCCTGGATGGTTTCTTTCCCTTCCGTTGTGTCAACTGCACCACTCAGCTTGGAGTCATCAGCAAACTTGATGAGGGTGCACTCAATTCCATTGTCAATGTCATTGATAAGGATGTTAAAGCACACTGGTCCCAAGACAGACCCCCGGGAGACACTGCTTGTTACCAGCCTCCATTGACCACCACCCTTTATCTGCATCCTTTCAACCAATTCCTTATTCACTGGATGGTCCACCCATCAAATCCACATATCTCCAATTCAGAGATAAGAATGTGGTGGGGGGACCATGTCAAAGGCCTTGCACAAGTCCAGCTAGATGACATTTGGTTGCCTTCTGATGCTGTCACTCCATCATAGAAGGTCACCAGATTGGTGAGGCATGGTCTTCCCTTGGTGAGGCCATGCTGGGTGTCCCAGATCATGGACTCTTCCCTCGTGTGCTCTAACATGTCATTCAGGAGGATCTCTTCCATGATCTTCCCAGGTACAGCGGTGAGGCTCACCGGCCTGTAGTTCCCTGGGTCCTCCTGGCTCCCTTATAAATGGGAGTGATGTCACCCTTTTTCCAGTCATCGAGGACTTGCATTTATGATGAAGTTGGTTCCTCTCTGTACCCCTGTGTCTGCCTGTCATCTCTCTTTTGCTGTACTGTGTAAGACACTGGACTGTGATGTGGCCTTAGGTAGTGAAGTGGTAGTGAAAGGAAGTACTGTGGTAGTGAAAGAAAGAGGACACACCAAGGGCTTTACAGATTTCTAGAGTTAACTATATTAATGCAACAGAGCGTTTATAAACTCTCAACAGCAGTTTTTCCATAATGAGTATGTACTGTGTTTCTTTTTGTGTTCCTTGCCTACTGAACAAACATGTATTCAGTAAAATGTCACATTTGAACATTACCCTGAATCATGGGAGTAAAATAATTAGAGAACGCTACTTATATAAAATACAAGAAATTTTTTAAAGGTGGTTGTAATTTGCTTCTGAATGACTCTGTACCTTGATGGAAAATAAACGTGGTAGTTTTCAATTTTCCCCATTAGTGGAAGAAAGAAAAAGTGAATGGGTGTGTAAAAGAAAATGAAGTCCCTGATGGGAGGGTACTGAGAGGATTTTTTTCATGGCAGTGTGATTTTTGAAGAGCACACCTTTAGTCCTGCAAATGAGTTGGAAGCAGAGAATTTATCGGTCAGGATTGTGCTAAAGTCCATGTGTGATTCATGAAATGGAAGAGCACTTGTAAATAACCAGCTATATGAGGGCAAGTGGAGATGCAGAGAGAACTTTGAAAGCTATTTTCCATACTGTTATGCATCAGGAGAAATCTATTCCTTCGTGGGAATGTTGTGTGGGATAGAGCAAGTACACTCATCAGCTGCATCTATGGAAGGTGAAGTATAGGTGGCTGAGGTTTGATCACTTGTAGCACATGACCACATTGAAGTAAAATGAATAGCAAAAGCTTGTTGTGAGAGCCATTGGGAGAGATATTAATAGTGTGCTCTGTACAACATATTTGTTCAGTTTCTGACTTGAAAGGTTAAGAATTCCTAAGAAGTTCACAAAGGAATACATGTTAACAGCCTTATACTAAAATAAATAATTTTAAAAGTTGCTTAGCTTCAGGTCTTTGCTTACTGAGGTGGTGAGACTGTGATGGTTTATCTTAAGGGGAAAGACTCTCCCCAGCCAGTAGGTCTGGCGCATTTAGCTCACTGTTTAAAGCTCAGAAAAACACCTTGCACTAGGCCTGAAAATGAGAAGATGGTCAGTATGTGTCACCAACATTTGGCAACTTCTGGGGTCTTGATTTGAGTCACACCATACCTTCATACTATTTTATTTTGCACCATCTTACCTTTCCCGATTGGGCTGTGGCTGTATGTATAACAATGCAGAGACTGATGTGGAATTTGGGGTTACAAAGACGTGTGTTGAACTAGTAAATATGAGATCTGAGGAAATGCTTTCATAGTTATCTGGATAAATGATAATGACAGAGATCAATCTGGGCAACAGCACTGGAAGCTGACACTGCCCCCAGAACCTCAGAAGAAATGGTAGGTGAATCTCAGCCACGAGGTTGCCTGTTACCTGTTTAGCTTTTGGTAGTTCTTCCTTTCAGTCCTTTTGCCTTATCTGATCTGTATTTCATCCAACTAGTTGCTTGCTCTGTACTTCTTATTTCTAGAAGGAATAAGAATTCCTTCTTGTTATTCCTTCTTAGCGTGTGAATTTCCTGTCCCTCATTTACTCTCATTATTTTCATGTCCTCTTGGTTCCCTCTCCAAAAAATGTCTATTTTGCTGCATCTGTCAGGAGATGTACCTTGTGTTTTGCATACAAGGACCTAAGAGATAGACCATTCTCCATCAGTTTTGTTTTCAGATTGTAGTTAACATAATTATTAAAGGGTTGTCCATAAATTTCAGTTTCTTACATCAAAACTGATGACACACAGTAGCACATGAGAATTTTTTTCACAGGACTAAAAGGCAGCCACCAAACAAAGGGAAGAACAACCTGTTAAATATATTCCGGGAGTCTGTACTGTATATTATAGTTCTCTTTTCACTGTCACTCAGTTGGGTGCAATTTCTAAACTTGTTCAGTCTTTTTTAATGGGCAACTAAAATTGCTGATAAGAATTACAGTCCTTAAAATTTTCATTTTAAAATTCTGTTTATCTTCTAGTTACAAGTCTCGTTTTGTTTTATTTTAGTCAATGAGTAGAAATCAAATCTCCCAGTTGAACTTTCAAAGTTTTAAAACTTACGTCTCAAACTATGTATGGAAAAATATTTTCTTTCCAGATTTGATAGATTACACTCAATGCACTCTACCTAGAATCAGCTCTGCTTTTTGGTAAGAAATGTTTGTGAAGGATTTGTGATTGATCTCACAAATCAGTTTGAAATTGTTGTTATTAAAAAGAAAAAAAAAAAAAGAGAAGTCTTGCATCAGTTGCTGCCTCCTGTAAACACCATCGAGAGTCAGGGCAATAGAGAATTGGCATGCTGAGAGCAAAAGCAGAAATCAATGATGGGGTGAGGGGCTAGAGGAGAGAGCACATGGTCCTCAGAGACACCAAAGTAAGCCAGCGAAGGGCATCTTACAGAGAACAGACTAGTCTGAGCGCTTTGTGTTTCTGTGTCTCGTGGTTGGTTTCCAGGGTAGAATACTTACTGTTTTTACAAAGGATGTTTATGTGTATGTGCCTTGCTTGGATATCTGCGTGAATGCAGAGCTACTGGGCTTTTATTACTCATCTTTCTTGAAGTTCAGCTGCATTCTTTGGAAAACAGGAACCTATGGTTGTGTCTTTTAAGACTCCATAAAGCATTGTATGCTCTTTATGAAAGAGAAAATAAAAACCAAAGTTTTAACATCTATTTAATTGAATGAAAATGAATGACCTAAATATTTAAAATGCTTAAGCACGTGTTTCTTGTGATGTTCAAACAAATATACAGAAAGTCTGTCACCACAGATTTTCTGCAGACTTTTACATGAACCTCTATCCTTATTCCACAACATTTTACCATAACATAGGGGCCTTCTATAACATTTAAAATCTCTTCATATGAAGATCAGTTAAAAATATATTTTTAACGTTTTTTTATTGGGGAAAATATTTTGGAAAATCTTAAGGCCCTGTTTCCAGAAATTGTTTAGACACTTTATAGCATCCAGAGGCTTAAACTTTGCAGCCCTAACTAACCTTCTAGTTAACTTCTCATTATAGGGCAACTGCAGGGAGTAACAAAGCTTTCTTGTTTCTTTCTCCATCTTGTGATGTTGCATTGCTATAAAGTCAGTTTTAGTGTATGAGGGTACTCAGAGTTCCTGTTCAGTACTGCAAAATGGCAGGTTAGATGGGCACGTAGAGTAAATCCAAGCAGACTGTATATCCTAAATAGAAGATCCTTGCTTGCAAGGGTTAAAAATGTAGGTAAAAAGAGAAGGAAAAAAAAAAAATCCCTTGTGGAGAGGACCTTTGTGATAATTGCAGTCATTCATAGTTAATTAACACAGCATTCAAACAATAATGTGATCAGACGATTCCATTGATTGGAATGAAATTACACACCAGAAGAACGGAATTACAAGTCCGAGCCAGGCAGTACGCGGCTTTGCCCGCCGTGAGCCCGGCTTCAGCCCTTCCCCCGCGGGGAGCCCTCTCGCTGCCCACGGGTGCGAGTCCCGGCCGCTGCCGCCTCCCGATTAACTATGCAGTGCCACCTGCCGTGCAGATGGGACAGCATTGCACATCGGTACCGCGCTTCGCACCCACCCACGCACATACAAACCGACGTGGCAAAACGCGAACAGATGTTCATTTTGCTTGTGCGAGAGGAAAAAAAAAATAAAATTGTGCGTCGTACTCCTGATTCATAAACTAAATTTGGAGGACGTGAAATCTGCATATGGGGCCCGTAGGCCCGTGGCCAGCGCAGACATTTATGGAGGAAATTTGTCATGTTCGAAACAGTTCCCGTTTCGGGTTGTGAGCTGACTTTTGTTTGCTTCTCTGGTTTTGTTTTGCCTTGTTTTTCTGAGTTTCCTTTCCCTCTCTGCTTGCTCTTTCACTTATCGCCTCCGAAGGGAAAAGTTGAGAGGCAGAGTAATTTGAAAATGTATCCGGGATTTATCTGTTGGTTAGTTGTTTTACAGAATTGTTTTCTGTTTCCTGGCATTTAAGATGTTCCCCAAAATTATGCTTTTAGGCATTCTTCGTGAAGAACTGTTTGGCTCAGTGGTAATGTAGCAAGTTGTGTAAAATGTAATGCGTCTTTGTTAAAGGTGGATCTGTAGTACAAGAGTGTAGCCTTAGGCTCTTGGGATCTTCATCGCTATTTTTGGAGGTGTTTTGGTATTGTTTCATATTATTTTTGTAATCTCAAAAAGTATTTTGACACTTCACAGATGATACAGTTTTTGCTGCAAGGAAGCCAAAGCCTAAAGACTAGGTAGAACAAGCAGGGCGAAAAGTATTATGTTGGAAGGTAGTGAAGGGAAGAGTGATTTTGCTGGAAAAATGATTAGCTAGATACTGAAAAGAAATGTGTTCCTATCTTAGTTTATGGCTTGGTTTTATTGATACTTGGAGACAAGGATTTTCTTGCAAAGATGGTGCTTTTCACCCAGGATTTTAAATAGTGACAGTGGTGGCCTTTCAGGCATCACTGTCCTTATGCAGTAAAAGATACTACAGGCTGCAGAGCCAGGGAAAACACCTGGAATTAAATTTTATCATAACAAAATATTCAAATCCATTTACCTGCACAAAGCTGTGGTATTTGATATAATGAGAATGAAGTCATCAAGATGAGTGATGAAGTCTGACCATAAGCTTTGAACAGTTTGAAGAGCAGCAGTGTCCAAGAGCAGTAACACAATTTAAACAAACCCAATTAAAAATATTTTGCAACTGATTTCACAGTTTCCTTACTGAATAATTTTATAATTAATTTTTTTTAAGTTTTGTTTTGTTGTTTGTTTGTTTTTTTAAATAACAGTCCATGAGAAGGCCAGTGATAGATACATTTGCAATTTAATATGGAACAACATCAAAATTGCATCAGGCTACAACTGCATGAAATGAAATCCCAAGGAAGAAGGTCTACATAATTCTGTGCATTCAATTATAGGTCGTCTTCTCTCCCTTCTGGAGAGCCGTATCTCTTGGCTTACAGCTTGGAGAATGCATGCATGCTTCTGCAATAGCACATTTCTTAATTTTTTCATGTTTCATGTGAAGAGTATTATAAACAAATTAGATCATAAATTGGTTCTAGTATTAATGTTCTGCTAGTCTTTAAATGTGTTTTATTATTAAAAAACAGTAGAAATCTAACAAAAGGAACTCTGTGAAGGAACCTGTTCTTAAATGCTTACATCAGATGATTGAATTTGCTTTTATTCCCACTGCAGCATCTTTCCTGGAGATCAACAATGTATATACATCCAAGAAATTGCATGCTTGAGGCATCTTTTTCTTTTGTTGGCTTTTGCAGTAATCTGCTCTTCCAGTTCTGTAGTCCTTGCTACTGCTCTGGATATTGATGGAACATTGCTCATACACATTGGAAGCAGTATGCAGTTGAAACCTTTTAAGGCTCAGATGCACAAACCAGCTTATTTATTATTAATAGTCTTAGGACACTTTCAGAAATACCAATAATCTGCCCTTGGGCATCCTTAAGTTATTCACTTGCAAATTACGTAGATTTTCATGCTCTTATTTACTATCTTTCCTACCAAAAAACTACTTAGTATAACAATCTCCACTGCATGACTTACAAAACATTCTCCTGTCTCTTTCTAAGATACTGGACAGTTTCCCCGAAGAAATACTCATTTAAATATAATGATGAAATCAATCTGATTCAAACTGTTTTAAGAATAGTTAATTTTTGTAGTGTCTTAGTAGACTACTTATTCTAACACTTTTGGGGAGTTGATAAAAGAATTTCTTTTTAAGCACTTTTATGCCTGAGAAGTACATAAGAAAATTTTGATCAAAATGATGCTAGATACTGCATTTTCCTGCATTTTCATATTCTAATGTTACACCTAAAGAGCTTTGCTTGCTTACCTGTTGTTTCTTGAAGTACTTTTATTGTTTAGATGTATGAGTATTGATTATGCTGCAATCTTTTTGTTTCCATGTTAATCTTCAGAGTGAACAGCTCTCTAAAATGCAGCTTGTATGTTGGTGTCTATCCATTAATTTTAGCTGAGCTTGCCTTATAAGGAGAATGCATGTGGTCCAACGTGCATTTGATGCAGTCAGATGCTTTCTGAAATATAAGCTCTACCTAATACTGTAGGAGGATTGACACAATGCAGAATTTAAACAACAGGTTTAGAAATGTCTTCTTTGTTATGCTTACAAAGCATAAAAGGCTGGTTAATAATGTAGGTTTGTTGCATTTAAAATTTTGATTTTTAAAGAGTCATGAAGATGATCAGAGGGCTGGAGCACCTCTCATGAAGACAGGCTGAGGAAGTTGGGCATTCCTTTCAGTGCCCACTCAACAAGCATTATAGCTACTTGTGGGCTTGAATTGACAAGTTAAGACAAAACCTGGATTTGCGTGGTGGATTTGTAGTAGGACTTTTTGAAATAAGTCTAGAGATTGCTTTTGGGAACCCACTTGTTCTGCTAATTCTCTGCTTCAGGACAGTGCTCCTTAGGAAGCCACCACTGGGCATGGCCTTGGCTCGTGTTTCTGTCTGACCCAGAGTTGTCTTGTGTTTTTCAGTCACCCGCTCCGCTTTTCATCATTGTTTGGTTGATCTAGGAATTGATACACTGGAAGTGATCTAGTTGGATACACCGAAGGGCAGTTTCCTCATTTCAGGGGAAAATCCTAACACCTGAGGCCAGTTTTGGTCCTGTCTGTAATTTGGGGCACACTCTGTAGTGATTCTGTTTGGGTGGGATGCACAGTCCAAGGGCCCTCTAAGATGTGTAGCTGCCTTTGCCTGCAGTCTGTGCCCAAGGGAATCTCTCAATCCTACCTTCGGGCTTAATGCATTAATTGAAAAGCTTTGCTACTCCAGTAGTATTTGCAGTTTTCTTATCCAGTACCATAGCTTCCACTATCATGGGAAGGCACATCTGCTGCCTCCCAGCTCTCTTCAGTTTTAATAGGTTGGTAGTTTTTAAAAGCAATAAGTATCTGAGAAGATTTTACATGTTCGCTGTAGTAAGTAATCTTTAACTCAGTTATGTAAATATTTTTGCTGCTGTATCTTGAATTTTGAGTGGATAAAGATTACCCAGGCTTTTGAACCACTTGCCGTGGTTGTGATACTTGAAAATTCTTCTTTACTATTCTAATCTATACTTTTCAGAGATGCCAGTCATATGGTTGCTTTTACTGTGAAATTAAAAGGCACTGTGTAAATACATATGTTAATGATTACTAAGACTGTACATGTAATTGGGATAGAGCATATAAATATTATAGTATGCATCACATATCGAGTCTTTTAAAAGAAAGGTTAACATGTATGCAGATATTTTTCTGGGTTTGTATTGCATACTGGTGTGTCCTGTAGGTTTGAGATCAAATTTGACATTCCTGGTGCGTAAAGTCACATAGATAAGTACTTTGTGCACATTTTATAGTATCAAACCATATTCAAGATTTGGCACTTTCTTTGTGATGTCACAAGGTGTGGTGTATAGATGGTAATTGAAATTCACTGTTTGTACTGTTACAGCTTTCAGCCTATTAATGCTAAATTTACTTTAAATTGTCTTTATAAAACAATGTTTACAAGATTAGAAGACAGAAATAAGCATACTAAGTACTTGGAGTGTTTGTATAATTCTAATACAAATTACATGTTTATTTAACAAAGGAAAATATTTTCCAAACATTGTCCTTGACAGTGTTTTCTTTCACAGGAAATCTTGTGGCTATTGTTCATTCGTTTGTGCTAAAAATGTAGTAAGCTGAACGTGAACTGTTAGAGAAAGTGAAATTGCATTCAACAGCGTAATTCAACAGTCACTTTAATGATCCTGGGTGATTAGTTTCATAGGGGAAAAAAATAGAATAATGAGAATTTAAAGATCAACAGGTTTCAGCCAATTAATCTTTAATGTTAATACTGCAATTGAGTTGAAATTACTAGATGCTTACCAAGTGGAAACTTGTGGTGTATTACTATATCTCTAAGAATTGTCAAGATTTTGTTTGTTACGGCTTCATTGATGTAATGGAAAATGGAGTAAAACTGCAGATTTCTTGAGATTTATTTGGGGTTTCATTATAAATAATTTGTTGTTGGGTTATGTCAAATGATAATAGGTGTTTGTTTATTTGAGCATGATGTGTGTTTTTAAATAGATTCTAACAGGTTAGTAGACACTGAAATTTCCGCACCTGGTTGTTACTTAAATTGAGATTACATCATTAACCATTATCAAGGACCATTTCTCAGTAGTACACTGTGTGTAGCTTTTTCTTCATTACATTGGATTTTTTTTAGATGAGAACAGAACATACCATATAAACCCCCAATTATTCTAATTCTAGTATATTGTTTAGCAGTTATACAATGCAAATATCACAATTCATTATTCCAGTATATAGGTGACTTAAAAGTGATTGCTTTTCTATTCCCTGGGAAACACAGTTTTGATGCTGCTGTTCTGGCCCAACGCAAGTCTCTTGTAACTGAAAAATGATGGCTAAATTTTTATCTCTGAGAAGATTTCTTAAACTTTAGAAAGCTAGAAAAGGGTTGTTTCAAAATGAAAAAAAAGAGATGACTTATGTTCTTGGGCAACCAAATAGCAGTTGTTTCCATTATTAAGTTGCTGTGGCTCCTGAGTTTTATACTTGACAACTGTGCTGTGAAAGAAATACTCTTGGTGGCAAAGGAAAAAGGCCAAGTCCAAAATGTGAAGTGTTGTAGTGCCTGTTCTGAATAGATTTTAGGCAGTCTTAATTATTTGGTCCTCCCCTGAGTGAGGTGCTTATTGCTGATGTGTTCCATGGGAAGTTCAGGATAACCTGGCAGGCTGGCAGAGCTCTTCCATAGGATTGCTTCCAGGTGATGGCTGAGCCTGAGCCCCGTTGCTGCAGCCTCCCCTCCAGCTTCAGCACAGCAGCTCAGGCATGGCATACAACACTGGGATTAGTGTGGTTATCCTCAGTACAAGATGACTACTAAAGTTGTCCCAGATTACGGGATTTTAGATTGCCAGTTTGTCTCTTTACATTCAGGGTTTGAGTTCTGTTCAAACCGTTCCTATCAGAAGGAAATCTGCAGAGATAGGACAGTGACCATTTTGTGCAGGGAGTGTACAGTGCTCATTTGTGGTGTCCGTACTAACCACTTGGATAAAGTTCCTGCCTGTTCTGCTGCTGTAGTAGCTCCTTGATAATAAAGCTTCATGATAATTTGCATTAAAAAAACTGATTTCCTTCCCCCAGTAGACAGAATCGAAAGAAATCACCCCTAATTGTTACACTCCATGCCTTCTTTGTGCACAGCTTTTTCTGGAAAGCCCAATAAAATTAAGTAAAGGAAGTTTTGAAATATTAGCACTTTTTAAATCATAGGGACATAAGAGTCTTAGTACACCCACTACATTGGCAAGTTGGTTCTTTATTTTTCAAATGCAAATCTGGGCTTTTGCATGTGCTGAATGTGCCCTTTATTGTATTGAAGCATAGAAAATACACATTGTAGCTCAGTCACTTCTGTAGACCTGCCATGCTTGCAAGAGTGGAATGTGTTTAATCAGCCTTGCAGAGTGAATAATCATAGATACAAGTGTGGCGTTCAGTGTTCATTCAGAAAGCTATAGAATATGCAAACAAAATGTTTAGTTAAAGGAGAGATGAGTGAATTGCAGCTGTGGCAGGAGATGGTAGTTGTTTTTAACTGGAAGCCACGTTCATTGCCTTTAATTTTTCCCTTGGTTAATAACAAAAATATAAATCACGCACGGCAGTAGATCACTGGAGGGAAGTAGTGTGGTGTGATGCTCGGCTGAGAGGGAGACTTGGTCTCTGGCTATTGGCCTCCTGACTGGCAATCTTCTTCATTCTTCTCTGCTATCATATGGGAGTAGTAAGACTTACCACTGAAAGGGCTGTAAAAGTGCTCAGTACTGTAAAAGCACTGTGGAGAAGCTAGGCTGTGTGCTTGCTGCAAACATTCAGGCTGTTCCTTGGAGGCACAGAAACCTTCATTCCCAACCACTTGCAATTTATGCTGCTGTGCCAAATTTTATTTCTGATGCAGTATTTTAAAAAAGGTGTGTAATGACCCAAAGAGCAAATCAAATAATGCAGATTTTATTCTGCATTGTTGGAACAAATCCAGCAATTTCTCAGTGATCACCAAGAAGTTGAAATTTTTTATCAGATTTTTATCATATTGTACCATTTTCTTGAAATTATCCCCCGTAGGATTGTTCTGGCTTTAAAGATGTATTATGTCTTATGCACTGCTTTCTGAAATGAAATTTTAATAATTTATAAAAAATGGAACATATGTTGCATAGTGCCTAATCTGTATTTATTTCAGGCTTTCAGATATGGAATATCTAGACCAGAAATAGTTTGCTTACCTGGTTACATTTTACTTACATGTGCATTTGTGCTGACAATTTGGAAGAGCAGCTTGACTCTGGTTCATTCAGTTCTTGAAAAAAAATTGCCTGTTTGTATAACACTCCTTCTAAAACCCCTTGTAGTCAGATCTGCCATGCAGTAGGGCTTTCCATATTTCTACTAAGCACATGGTAGTAGAAGGGTCAGGGACTAACCAGTGAATAAAAGTCAAAACTCAAAATGAGGTGCCTTTCCTGTTTAGCGCCGGGCAGTGATAGATACTGATAATGTGTGATTAATGAGCAGCAGCCTTGCAGAGGGTGAAAACATCTGTAAGAAATGATTTATTATTTCAAAGGTATTGGAAGCTTACCGTATCTTGTAGATTTAACTATGTGTGCCTGAATAAAATAAATGAGATGCAACATGTGAAAAATGAAAACACATTACTTGTAAAGGATGTGTCACAAGCAGGGTATTTTTGTTCAAGTACACTTTGTCATGGGGATTTTTAATGTTGCTCTGAATACAAATCATTTAACTGGTTCATAAAATCAACCTAGATGGAATTTTTTTGCATCTATCACTGAGACAGAAATTAGGGTTAAACTTAATACACTGGAACTTCTCGTAAATGTTTGTTTGGTGTCATATCAGCTGTTCAAACTGAGCATATGAACAGAAAAGATTCTCTTTTGAAGTATAAGTGAAAAAATTTATTTATCCAATCTTAACATTAAAAAATTAATTAATCGTAGTGTCATTAAAAGGCAGCGCTATTTAAGTTTGTTAAATCTGTCTCTACGTAAGCTGTGTGTTTGAGTAATGATTTGTAGATGGAGGCTTTACTTTTGCAGCTTCTAGGCTTGTCTTGTAGTTGCTGGGTAGTCTTATAGACTGCCCTTGATTTTTAAAGTGACCTTATTCTCTCTGTGGTATGTGTCTGTGTCTGTGAGTTGATCTGGTGTCAGGTCTCTGGGTACTATTCAGAGCTGCCAGGGAGTTTGGATCACATAGAGCTAATGATGGTGCAGACTCTTCTCCACAAAACTGCAGTGTTTGTTGAGACAAGTTGGAGTGTCCTAACTCCTGTGTTAGACAAAACACTCTTTCCTCTTGTTTTGGAAATAGGTAAGGTGGGACAGTGGGAAGATACAGCCTGCTTTCTCATTCTCTCATCTTTTGCCAGGTCAGTGACTGTGGAGCACTTTGCCGCCATGGGGAATATTTGGAAGTTCTGGCCTGTGCTCTTCTATAAACCTACACCTATTATTTGTGTGTACCTTACTTGCCTGTTTTTCTGTTCTAATTCAGTATGCATCTAAAATATTTTCTCATGGGAATTGGCACTGATTAGTTAAGTGTGTATAAACTCCAGACAGAGAAAAAGACAAGTTTTCCTGTCATGTCAAGAACATACAACCTGAAAAAGTTTTTAATAAAATGTGTGAATGTTTAGTAACATTAGATGATGTGCTGCTATGCCCCTTGAACCTATTTTCACATCTCAATTTGTCTGTGGAATTTGGGGCTGAAGGGCTATGGTATAGTAGTCTCATTGTATTTAGTTACTTAGGGTTGTCATTGTTTATTGAAGTTTTGTTTAAGATCTTGTTATATTCTATTCATATTTTTTTATTCCTTCACACTCAGCTCTGCTCTTCAACTGGTTTTCATCTTATGGGCTCCTCTGTAGTGGGAGTTAGAGAGTACAGAAAAGCCTCTTTATCTTCAATTCTTTTTTCATAGTATCTTTGAAATAAAAAGGAGAGAAAATTAATTTTGTTCTCAGACCATGCCTTCAGCCATTTTTTTAGGGTCCTTGAGTAATGTCATAGCTTTGAGTTAGAAGGTTCTCTTGTTCGTGCAGAGGTTGGCTCATCCTCTCATCAGACCCTAGAAGTTATTTTTCTAAGATGTACTGGACAGTTAAAGCAATTATGAAAGTGGTGTGCGTCTGGTTTTACTGTCTCTGTATTTCATAAAATAGAGCTCCAGCAGTGACGGCAACTCCCTCTCTTTAATGCTCAAGCCACAAACTGACTACATTAAAGGAGTGACCTTTCAACCTACACGCTGAGTGGAATTAGAGCAGCTTGCCAACCATGAGGTCTTGGTAGTATCTCTGCAGCAGGTGTTGGCCTAGAGAACATATGGAAGAACAGCTGGACACTAAGTCTTCTGAGCGCTCACAGTATTCTGACCCGTGTATATTTATAGGGAGAGGGGGAAAAACCCCCAACCCAACCAGACCTAAAGAAGTAGATCATCAGAATTTATAGTAATGCCACATGGATGTTGCAATAATTTAGTCTGGCACCCAAACTGAATCTTCAGAGGCAAAAGCTGTCAAAAGCATTGGAAATCTGATAATTTCTGCATTGAAGAATCTGGATCCAAATTCCTTGATCAGGCAGCAAAGTCCATAAGCTATCAGGCATTGGAAAGACCTGCTGCTGCAAGCCAAATTGCAGGCTGCTTTTGTAAAAAATGTTTTGTAGAAGCTAAGTACAATTTTTCTTCTCTTCTTGCTGTGTACCAAATATGCAAGAGAAGGATAGTATGTCTTTAATGGTCACAGCTTGTAATAGCCCTTTTCATCGCGGTGTTTAGTGATTAGTTTCGGGCTCTGTATTCATGTGGCTGTGTCAGAAAACTTCTGAAATGCCACTGAATTAAGGTTAGGTTAAGGACAGAAATGTTTGGTGCTGTTGTCCTATGGAGCAGTCCTGGTTGTGCCAAGGACCTAGAGAGATCTTGCATGCAACGTGTTTGTGGTTTTTTCATCACATTTTTTTTTAGTATCTTTGTAAAAATAATAATTTAAAAAGTACAGCCTAGCAATATGCAACTTTTAAGAGTATAAATTCTGATCTTGTTTTCACTTATGTTATTACTAAATCAGTTGATGGAGGCCATGTGTTTTGCATCTAATGTTTGGCTTAAATGAAACCTGTGTAAACTTTACTATTGCACAGTTAACAGCAATTTGCATGCCTGACCCTTTGTATATATCCAGAAATAGAAGGAATAAAAGGGAAACCATACCATGACTTTTCATTGCAGTCCTGCCCAGCAGGAACTGCCCAAAGTACATTCTTATTGCTCTCAGGAGTGCTAGGACTGTGTATCCAGTAATGGATTTGCAGATGTTGAGTTTGCCAATATGATCTCTAACCTGATCCCCCTCAACCACAGGACAGATTTCCTTTCTTCTGAATTTTTTTCTTGCCTCCAGAGTCTGGGATTTCTGAGGGCTGGCATTGACAGTAAAGACCAAGTCAAAGGCAGCATTCAGTACATCCACCTTCTCTGTATCCTTGGTCACCAAGGCACCCCCCTCATTCAGCACTGGGCCCACGTTTTCCCAGCCTTCCTTTTGCCTTGGGTGTACTTGAAGAAGCCTTTCTTGTTGTCCCAGACATCCCCGGCCAGATTTTTTTCCAGGTGGGCCTTAGCATTCCTTATTGCATCCTTGCATACTCTGACCATATTCCTATATTCCTCCCAAATGGCCAGCACTTCTGCTGTTGCCAAGAGGAACAGCATCTTCTGTCATCCCTTTTCAAGAAGGACACCATCCAAATACCATGCAAATTTTATTGTTTAAAAACTGTTCCCAGTTTCTCTCAACATGCCGTAATATAGGGAGCCCTCCTTGGTGTGTGATTTTTTTCTTTACATTTATATTAGTAACAGAAAGATGCTGATTCATTATTTATTTTCCCTTACTGGTTGTACTTATGTCAAGGGTGTTGCAACTACTGTTCTATTTAGATAAATATGCCATGGGAAGAAACAGTGTCAGATATAGGCAAAGGGCTTGAATTCATGCTTTAAGTTCAGTGAGTTTTGCAGGAAAATCCCAGCTTACACGTCAACAAGTTTCCTGCTGCATTCTTGAAATAATTTGAAAAATCTATGACTGAACATATTGGAGCCTTTACTTATATTTTAGTTGTGGAATGGTATGATCTGATTGTGCAACCTATGTAGTGTTTATTCAAAGTTTAAGCAAACAAAGAAAAGTATTCTTAAATTTCTAAATATTTTTTTCAGTATTTTAAAATAAAATGTCTTATTAGGCTTTGCTCCAAGATTCCTTTTGAAGCTTCTGACTCTTCAGAATCAAGATGTGTGTTTTATTAGAATTTTATTTTGAAAAGAGATTCAGGATTTAGTACTCCAAGTGTGCATGGAAATGAGTGACTGTAAGTATCCTTACTTAAGTCAGGTGTTATTCCCAAAGCAAATAGTATACACAGCTGTTGAGATACATTTTGCAGTCATCTTTGTGGCTGTAGTGCATCCCAGAGGTATGTACAAGACCTGTATCCAAGCTGATGTTATTTTAAAAGGACATTGATTTGGGGTCCTTCAGCTGTTGTTGTTTAACAATGCAGTAAAACCTGGATAATAAGCTAATACGTTCAAGAATTATGAACTAATACCTCAAGATAAAGTTCATTATGTCATTGGCTGCTTTTAAAATCCTATGCTATTTTTGCTCATGTTCTTTGCTGGGATGGAAGTGTATCTGTAACAGTATGACTAATTATCTTTACATGCATTTATCACTAAATAAACTTCACACAAGACAGCAAGATTGTTTACTTAAGCAGTATAATACTGGGAATGGAAGATAGCTCTAGAACATAGGATTACATTGCCAGAATGGCACTATTTATTAAGCTATGATAACGCTAATGTTCCTCTTTGATGTATAGCATGTGCGACTTCAGCTGAACTTGTAGAGAGCCTTAAGGATGTTTCATTGAACATTTAGTATGGCAGCAAGCCAGAATACATTTAGCCTAAACCCAGATGACAGGTTGGTAATGAGGTAGTGATTGATGACCACTGCTTCCGTATGAAAACCTGCTTGATATGCTGGGGGGGAAATGCATTGCTAGCTCTTTTCATTTCACTCCCTCTATATTAGTTATTCTTACTGTAGAGGAGTAGCATTGGCTGCTAGTTATTCAGTCCTGGTTTCACTTTTAGGTGAGAATCGAGTACTCAGCTGAGATTTTAGAAACGCAGCCCTATGGCTACATTCACGTGTAATTCAAATCCTAATTTCAGTGGATTTTTATGATCAAAAATAACTGCAATTATATCACCTATAAAACAACCTATAATGTTCTTAATACCTCCCTCTGTAATTTTACAAGTCCTGTGATTCACCTCCTGTGCCATCTAAAAGGCATTGCTTTCCCTTCAAATATAAAGAGAAAAACTTGGCCCAAACATCGTAAAACATTGCTCAGGCAAACAAGCCCAAACAAAAGACTTGTGTTTATTTTGCCCAGTCCTCTCAAATATTTCATTGTAAAGATACTTTGCTCTGCTTATTCAGATGATGGAAAAGCTCTTGTTCTGTGTGCCAGGAAGGGATACTTAAGCCCCGTCCTTCAGCCAGATTCCAACCCGATGTCTGAATTAGCAGCACGAAGAGGTAGAAGGAGGCAGCAGAGGCCTGTGGGGGTTATAGCCATAGCAGTGCACACTCAGACAGGGTGTATATTAGATGTCCCCAAAGCTGTAAGATAACTAATGGGATCACATTACGGCCTGGTTAGAAATCATCCAGGGATGCAGCAAAGGGCGCCAGGGCAGCATAAATATCCAATGTCAAAAGAGGCTCATTATTAGTGTTTTCCCAGGCAGAAGTGTCTCTTGGTCAGGAATGGGTGAGGATTCTTGTCATCCTAACCAGAGTGACATTACGCTTCCTCTGAGCAAAAATACAAGCAAGGAAAATTGAGATCCGTGGCAGAATCAAGAACCAGAATAACGATGAAGGTGGGCTGGGGCAGTTGCTGTTCCCCTCCTGCAGATCCTGGGGATGGAAGTGGTCATGTCCTTTGGGGGTGATGTGACTGAATTTTCAGCAAGGAACCTATGTGAAGTCACTAAGACAGATTTGTGCTGTGTTTGGAAACATGCATTGGACTTAACTGAGGCAGCCTCCGTTGCTGGAGTTTGATGGGCCTTAATGGCAGGGCAGATTTTGACTTGACCAAGATGCGTGTCTCTGATGACAGTTGAGGCCTGTCTGATGCTGTTTGGCAGCAGTAATGATTGCTCTGTGTTTGAGTTTGTAATGATTGCTTTTGGCAAATCCAGGAGTGCTTCTGGCATGAATCTTAGAAAGGACAAAGGAGCAGGCAAGGTAGGAAACCACTGGGCTTCCACTGATGTATGAACTGGTGACATCAGGAAATGGAGGCCCTTTCCTTTTTTGGAATTAACCTGGAGAGAGCATTTTATCTGCTTGGGAACCTATTGGTGAGTGTACAAAGTAAGAGCTAAGGTAATCAGTAATGCCTTTTGATGGCAGAGAAGGTTCCTTGTGGAAGTCTTTGGAGGAGATGGCAAGGAAAGGGATTAGGGAGAGGAGACGGCCACAATGCATGGCTGGATTCAGACATGCAGTTTGTCTCTATAAGCACAAACCAAAGATGATTAGGACAGGAATCGTGATCTGGTCTATCCAGGTCATTTAACTCTCAGAGAAGCAAAATAAATGTTATTATTTCCTTACTATGCCATACCCCTTGGATGTTTTCTTCCTTCATGTGGCTTTCACCTTCCATCTCACTTGAAAACTTTCTGTGAACCTCTGTTTATTGAATAGCAAGTTCCTCAGGGAACACTGTTTTCCATTTTGTTTGGAAGGTACCCACATGACACATGTACAATACCAAAATAATACTTTAGAAATTAATGTATTTTAAATTAGATATGTCATTCCTTTGATGGAAACTCACATTCCATAAATTCTCGTGCATTACTATAGCATCCCCAGAGCAGGTGCTCTGTCCTGAGAGCTGCAGAGTGTGACAGTTGAAGTTTGGTTTAAACGTTGCTTTCTTAGGAAAGTTTTGATTGAGTTTGTCAAATGTTCACACTTACAAACTGTCCCTAATTGAGACAACCACATTTTGTTGCTCACTGACCAGTGACAGGATGGAGTGGGTCCATTGATTTTTACTCTATTTCTGGAAAGACCTTAATTTTAACAAGTAATGGCAAGTGAGGACATAGTCTTTGGGCGGAGATTAATGGCCATATGGTGTTGTTGCTTATACATTGGAAAGCTTAGTTATTTACCGTAAAATCTGACTCAAAATTCTATACGCAAAGCAGAGACTCCTACTTGGTTTGTTTCCATAACAACATACAAAACAACATCAATCACTTATAGTAGATCTCCACACTCCCTAATTAGGGATGCAGTTTTAAGAAGTATGGGAGGAGTTGTGTAAAATGTTTTTATGTTAAAAACGTCAGACCTTCTCACAAGAGCTTATGCACCGACTTCATTTTATACAGTGCAAGTAATTCCACTGGCATTTATGGCTATGTCTGCACAGCTCTGATGTGGTGTCTGGCATGACTAGACAGACCACGCTTGATGTCCTGACTGACTGATGGATGAACAAGGTTTGCTTGAGGGCACGCTTGCCTTCCGTAGAGGGAGCAAACTTGGTCTTGACTCTGGGTTTACTGCAATAGACAGTGTGAACAGATCACTTGAACTTACAGTGGATGGACTTCAGTGTGAGTGTCAATGCTTGCAGTACAATAACCTGTGATACTGTAGCAAGAAAAATTGCTCAAAGTGCTTGCTTTATGCCAGAAAAAAAACCAAAAACCACCAAACCAAACTCCACACCAAAACCTATGTATCTTTTTGTTTAGTATGTTAAACCAATGGGACATCTGCCTAAATATATATGGTATTTTTCACTGGTATTGGGCAAGTTTATGCCTTCTCTACACTTTCATAACTTCTTCAGTGAGTTGGTTCCACAGCCTCATTAATCCCTTGCACTGATCTACAGTTTGAAAAAGTTGAAAGTCAACAACTGCAAGGTATTACTTCTCCATAAGACTCACTGCTTTGCTGGTAAAAGCTTCTTTTTGAGATGTTTGGTAGTATCTGGAGTTTTTTACATATCTGTTATCTGTGTTTTAAAGAACCAACCTGCAATGTTTTAAGTTCTCCTGGCGTATTTTAAGGCAATGATATTACTAAGTTATAAGAAAACATTTTTCCCCAAAGCATCTTGTAGCTGACAAATCCTCAGGCCCTTAGGCAGGTCTTGTTTGAGTCTTGCTGCTTTCAGCTGCTCCCGAGACAACGCTGGCAGTATGAGCCTGGAAAAGAAGAGCTGAAGGGGAAAACCCTGTAAAAAATGAGGGACAGTTGGGAAAAAATTGTGAGTAAAGGGGAGGCAAACAAAAAAAAATATATCTACAAGAAATGGAATTGAAAAAAAAAAGACATATAAAGGAAGAAAAACAGATATAATAGAATGCATAAATGGAGGAAAAACCATCAAATTGAAGAAATAAAAGCTGAAAGACATGAGACCTATCCATAAAAATGATAAAATTGGAAAGAATTAAAGCGAAAAGCTCATATAGCTATTTTAGCCACATTATCAATAGTTTCCTTCATTGGATAACATAGATGTCAGTTTTCTCTTTAATGAAATAGAGCAATTGAACGGAATAGATAAGTTTTGCTGAATTTGGATCCTTTCTGTTCTTTGTAAAATATTGTTACCAAATAAGTAAGATCTAAAGCTTACAAAAAAGGGAATAAATTATTTATATAAATACAACATAAATCCCTCCCCTGACTGGTCAGTCTAAGAACTTGAAAGATAGGGAAATGAATGCAGCTTTTTACATCATTACAAGATTTTTACATCATTTTTTGTTACATTACTTGTTCAGTTCAAAGAAAAAGCATATTTTTATGTCAGCCAGTATACTGCTTGGCTTTTTTTTAAAACATAATTAAATCACAGCTAAGTTGCTAGGTGACAGGTAGGAGAAAACGTATAATTGGACATGTCCAAAAGAAGTCAAATAGTGGAAACTGGTGATCATGAAGGAAGGTTGCCATTGTGCTGACACCAAATGACCATCTCATTCAAATGTGCAGTTCATTACATGGTCACCTCCCGCTCTGCTTCTGAGCTGAGCTCTTCCTGCTTTGAGTGGAGTCAGTGGAAACGGAGACTTTTAATTAGGTGCTAATTTCTATTTGCTGTCTGAATAACCCTTTGACGATGGATTATTCTTAGGGTTTTAATACTAGAATTCACATGTTTCCTAAAGACAGAGTGTGTAGCTGCTCACTGATCTGAGCAATTCTTTCTGCCTGTGTCTGCTCTGTAGAGGCTGCTGGCAAAATAGCTAGGATGTGACCTGGCTGGTAGATACAATCCATCGCCTTAAAACAGTGAAGGGAAAAAAGTTCCAAAAATAACCAATATGCAATAGTTCATAGCTGTTGGAGGTTTTATTCCTGTCCCTAGTCATTGGGAAGCTCTTCCAGTCTCCAAGGCCTTTCTAAGATTGTGGTGATGGCCCTCCATGGACATTGCCCATGTCTCTCACCACCTTGATTCCTGTGTAGGGCACAGGTGGTCTGGGTGCTACGAGAGCTCCAATTGCAAGGAGGAAACTGGTTAGACAATGCTTGCCCTTTCATGGACAGGAAATAATTTGTGCGCTTCCCAAATAATAAAAAATCTGGTTAAGAAAGATTCACTCTTCCAGCATTTTAAAATCCTATTGTGTGAATGCCCAAGAGCCATCTCAGCCTTGCTTCTAGTGTATGGTCTTGAGCAAATCACTTAAATTTCTTTGCACATCTGTAAAGCACAGGGATAAATGTTTATCTCTGATCAGGATACTGAATATTTTGAGGGTTGACTGTTTGGGTAGCACCTTGAAAATAGAAAGCACTACAGACAGTAAGTGCTATTTGTTACTATTGGTATCGAAATAACTCATGCAGCCAAGCGTAGAGTATAGCTTGCTGTCTGCCTGACTGATTTGCATTTCAACATGCAGTGAAAATGGGAAAGTGCTGATATACTATGACTACCTTAGTTTTGTAAATTTTACGGCTTTTGTGGTACATACAGAAATTCTGCATGTTGCATTTCTTGTACATTTAATTACAGGGTATCAGAAATTTCAAATATCCCATTTTCTTCCTTTCTTCTTCAATGTCAAGAGCATTGCATTTTTGGCAACTTTCTGATGGCTCCATTTGCTGAGTGCATCATTCTGTTTATCCCTTTCCTGGTTTTAAGTAATCTTTGTTCTATGATTTATCTTTTATTAATTAACATTCCCCTATTCTATATAATCTGTGTAATTAGGACTTTTGGTTTCAGCAGAGTGTTCTAAACTCTATGTAAATGATTGAATGGATAAATAAGCAAATAGCAAAGTCCCCCAAACCTTCCCCTTGGTGCCTCAATATTAATCACTTTTTATACTGCAAAGGCTTCATTCAGAGTTTTGCTTCTTGCCCCTTCAACCATTTCTTCATTCAGATTTTCTAAAATGTGGTTTAATTCAATCATTTGTTCCTGAGCTGTGAGCCTCTGAAAATGGCTTTTTCTTTTTTCTGTTACATTGGTGATAGAGATGACCATGGGAAAAAAAAAAAAAGCAGCTGTCTGATATGTAAATATATGTCTGCTCAGCATTCGATTACAAACTTGAGAGCTGTTATAATCCTATTCCCTTCCTCCAAAAATTTGAAGGCAGGAGCTTTTGAAAAGACCTGTCCTTCCAGGTGTGGAGTTGTGTGTGTGCATATGCTCGGTGATGCAGTTGCCAGTGCGGGGTTATCAAGCCAATACTTTTCATCGCACATGCTATATCCTTAACATGCAGATTGGATTTTACATTTGAATGCTTAAGTGAGTACTTGTTTTCAACTTACATATGTACCATAATAAAAAAATGAAGTGATGATTACCTGAATGTAGAAGTCAGAGGTAGATTTTTTAGCAGAGGATTCTGTTTATTCAAGTCTCTCTCACTTCTCACACAACCATTGTTGTTGCTAAGGTTAATTAAATTCATTCTGTGGCAAGTGTTCAAGCAGGCATAGACTAATTTTATATGTGAAGCAAAACTACTTTATCATTAAAAATACTGGTGTGAAAGGCTTGGTTCAGTGTAACTGATTCGGTGGTGCCCAAATTATTCTGAAAGACAATTTTGTCACTAGGGCAGCAGAAGTACAAGGGAACATTTTCCATCTGCATGGCGTGATTTTTACATGGACTTTGGGGAAGCTCTAGTATCAAACAGTATCAGTTGTAACCTGTTAGAAAATTACTCATTCTTACATGTTGCAGACATCCATGGCTGTAGTTAGTGATATTTAAGTTATTTTGAACCACTAACAACCTTAGGTAATCTGAGAGTGGAGGAAAATCTTACTCAGTTTTTTTATTTAAAGTCTGTGGCCTTGTCTTACACTCACATTTTCCAAGATTAATGAGTATTTTGGTTAAATAAGACAAGCCTGACTCCATCACTTACCAGGAAAGGGACAGTGAATGTCAAGGTATGCTTTCTTCAGACAGAATCATGGAAGGAGGTTCTGGAGTGAAGGAGTTTGCGTGAGAGCATGTTACCTAGTTCTCAATCCCTGAGCTTTGGTTTTATGTAGCACAGGCAGACGAACAGCAGGTCTGATTCTTGTACACTGCCACTGACTGGGAGAGCTGTGTAACTGGTAGAAACATAAAGAACCTGTGCAAAGTGCCTGCGAATTTATCTTAATTTTATGTGAATCTTTGGTACCTATGCCCTAGAAGGGAATACTTTTCTATTTCCTAACTGTATTAGTGGATTTCCTTAAAATCCCAGATGAAAAAATAAAGAAATCTTTGCATGTCTTTGAAATACATCCCAGTTGAGGTCCTAAGAATCAAGGAATTCAAGGAATTAAAAAAAAAAAAAAATAGTTGGAAGGGAACTTTGGAGATGGTCTAGTGTAGCCCGCCAGCTCAAAGCAGGGTCAGGTAGAGCAGGATGCCTAGGACCATATTGAGATGTGTTTTGTACATCTTTGAATACATAAGAAGGCTTGCTCTGAAAATCTCCTGGCACTCCTGATGTTCTTTGCCTCCAAGGCAGTTTCTCTGCTAAATAGCAGACCAGTAATGTGCATGCATCTTTTGGAAGACAGCGTATGGATCCTGATAATCCAGAGCACTTAGTTGCACACCCAAGAAGGGTTTTGGTTCATGTTTTGTATTCAGTTTGGTCCATAATTGTGTTATGGTTAAAGTTATTATTTTGCAGAGAAACTTTTTTTCAAAGCTTAACTTTGTTTTGAGTGCTTCCACAAATATGTCTGGCTTTCCATACCCAACTTGCCTACAGATCTCAGCTGGGTTTGTCTTCTGGCACATAGGTAGCTCCAAAAGGCTGCCAAGTATGTTTCTGAACAGATTGCCATGTTCAGAAGTTGTACTAATTCTGCAAGTAAGCATGTTTATGATCTTCAGTGCATTTTTGCTTTAACCCTAACAACATGTTATCAGTTATTATATTTTATAATTATGTAAAATTGTGTACTGTCAATTCTTGTCCACTGGCAGAAGCTTTAAAAAAAACTTTGTTGTTTTTAAAAATTCGGTTTTACTATTATAGTACTACCCTGAATAATTGTTGATCCTCAGTGCTCTTCATGATTTGCAAAGACAATTATTTCTGCTAAAGCTGACATGGATAGAACAGAAGCATTTTTAGGAATTAGGAACATAAAGGAATTGAAGATAATCTCTGTGCTTTCCTGATTCATTGATTAGCCCGAAGAAGTCTGATAGTTAACTGAGGGTTTCCAAACAGTGTCAAAGTATTTAGTGGCAAGTTGATGTTGATATAATTGAAGTTGAATGTATTAATTTTTTCTTAGCAATACAGAAATCAATGCATTTTAATACCAACTTTGGTCTGGGTTTGATCCAAAGCATGGCTATGATGTGAACAGCTAAACTTTTTCTGTAATTGTGCAGTGCTCAGCCTTTGTCAGATACTGGCCAACACATCGAGCAGGTAGGTCTAATACTGGACAGACAGCAGACAGTGACTTAGCAGTGTGCAGAGATTACTTTGTATGAAAAATGATAGGACATTGAAAATTAACTCAGTATGTGCTTGTTGGCATTATAGCATATCCTCAAGAACCCTGAGAATTTTGAACAAGTCATCTTTTAGCTCAAAATAGAACAGTGAAATAATATAATACAGTAGACCCCCCAAACAGTCTTTATTTCAATGAGTCTGATTTTGGGACCCCCCAGAAACCTATCTTCAGTTTGCCTCCTGAGGGTGAATAGAAAAGCTTCATTTACTGGAACTACCAAATTCTACATTTTACAAAAATTAAATCTGTTTTAAAAGAAAGAATAGCACAAACTGCATGTTAGAATTTATGCTAGTGGCACTGGATTTAGGCACTTGAAAGCCATTTCAAGGGCAGATTTGCATACAACAGAAACCTGTAAGCAATTTGAAAGTGCTGTTTAGGATTCAGAGAGGAACAAAATGCATGCTTCATCTCTGACATAATTTGTCTTGAGGTTTATGAAATAATTTTTCATCGGATTATAATATTTAAGGTAATTAAAGATACAATTTTCTATTTAATAAACAATGTGTTTTGTAACTTCATTAAAGATGCTGCCTTTCTTAATTGTAATGGTCCAAAAGGTTGTCAGTGAACTGTACATTAACTGCAGAGATAATAATGATTTTATATGCTAATAATTTTTAAATGAATAACTCATGTAGTTTTTCAGCCACACGGGAAAAATAATTTACATTCCTAAAGCTTACTTTGGTATTAACCCCTTTACTTGGGGAGAGTGGATATCCTTGTATAAAACGTTCATTTGTTTTACATTAGCACTAATGCAAGCATGTAGGACCCACTGGTGTGAAAGGATTAAAAGCAGCAGCATTAGACAGGCATGAACATTTCAGAGAGAAATCCTCGTTAGAGGGACCTATTGGGACCGTGTAACTTGATTTTCTATTTATTGATCAGATGCTTCTTGTTTTTGTTACCATTTGAAACTCCACTGGGAGAGAATCTTCCCGCAGTAGTACTGCAAATACAAAATGACGCACCAAGACAGCATGAAGGACTCTTGCTCGCTCCCTGGTACGTCTGTGTGGCTGGACTAACATTAGGATGGGTCAGATGCTGTGTCAGGGGAAGCATACGCTCTCTTGGGAGTATGCGTAGCATTCACTGCAGGCAATTTTAGTCATCTAGTTTTAACATTCTGAAGCAGTCATGTCTCTGGACTTAACTGTCTCTTCATGATTGAAAAAGGAAATAGATTCCATCCTTTTTGACACTTTGGGTATCACAAAATTAGTTGCTTAACATGAGAAGTATGAATTTCTCATTTTGTGTTTTTTCCTTAACCACCAAAAGAATCAACTTCAGCGGGAGCTGGTGTGTGCCTTTGCAGGTCTCTGCACCCACAAGCCAAGCACCTGACCCACGATCTTCAGTGATAATGTTTCATGTCATGTTCTTGACTGTTGGGTGTTGAGGAGGATCTTCTCGTCCATTTCTCTGTCTGTTTTATGCTAGTAGGTCCAACTGTGTTACATTTCTGACTCAAAGGACCAGATTTAGTCCCTGTTAGCAGTGTGTGAAACACCCAAGGAAAACTCAGGCACTTGGCAAAAATGGTGTGATCAGTTAATAAAAAGAATCTGTATTTGAAAAAAAAAATCATATGCAATATAACATATGTTGATGTTGGGAAAAGGAATGCAAATTTAATTAATTGATTAAAAAAAACTAAACAATTTACAGCTTCTTTCTGTCGTTGACCCTTACTCAGAATATGGTCTGGTCAAAGTGTGACCTTGCTTAGTTATTTCCAGTAGGTAAGAGTATGCAGGGGTAGTAGCTATGTAGCTGGTTTAATGTTTCTGAACCAATCTATTTGTGTAGGAGAATATCACTTTAACATGATATTTGCATAAAAGTCCTTGCTAAAGCTGCTTTAAAAAAGAAAAGCGGATAAATATGTGCTTAATGATAAGGACGTTGATGTGAAGTGCGTAAATGACCTGAGTGAGAAAGCTCATTGACCCTCCAGCATGTTACCGGAATGTCATATTTGTTGCAGCATACTCTGAACTGACACACAGCATGTGATAATCTGAGAAGATAAAGCCTGTGACAGCGCATACTTATTATTCACCTGCAATTATAAAACTGTGTGCTATTTTTCTTAATTGATAGTGAACATGAGCATCATCACGTTGAAAGTGTCTCTTCAGGATGCTGCTTTAAAGAAATGAGTAAGAAAATCTTCTTGAATGTTTTGATAGATGATTCATGGCACTGGAGCTGCTGTTGAGGAGCCAATATAGCCAAGCCTATAAATATGCAGTTACGAGAACTCTGGAAAGATGTGTTCTGGTACTGTGACAGATTCAGAAAGCACTTTTTCTACCGGAGTAGGTTTCTACAGTTGCTTTCTTCCTGTTCTGTATTCATATACTGTTGTCTAATTAGACTAATTGGCTGGCAATTTTGCCTTCTTTTAAATAAAATGAGTTTGGAGGTGAGAGAACAAATATCTTCAAAAACCTGAATTACTTTCTTCCCATAGTAATAGTTTCTTTTTAATAGAGCAGAACTAGGCTTTATTATTTCTAAGGAATTTCTGTTTAATTTACTACATATGACATATTTCCAGAAGGAATTAATATTGGCAGTCTATTAATAAACCTTTTAACAAAGTAATCATAATGGAATGACTGACCTCCACTTACCTGCAGTGGCAGTAACAGATACAGCCCTAACAAGTAACTATTACCTGATGGTATTTTAACAAAGCGGGCTTGCTCTAAGTTGGTACGTGTGCATTTACCTGTGGTTTATATTGTCTTCTGGAGAGCCAATATACATTGATGATAATGAGAACGAATGATAGCTTAGATGTGTTCTTTCCTTGAACTGCTGGTTGTATTAAATCCACAGCTTCTGTGCAGACCTACAAATCTATAACATCCTTTTCAGATGAATTTGGAAACAAGGGGCTGCATCCTTTTATTCTTGGTCCAGAGATTAAAATTGATCATGGGAGGCACAAGGGAGTAGATTTTAGTATCACAGCTCAATGTGGTTAACTGGGATAGTGCAGGGCTTCTGTTCTACTTAACTGTGCGCATACAGGTTACAAATAATATTGATTGCAAGGGTCAGCGAAGGCTGGAGGGAGGTTATGTCGCTTGATGCTGTTCGGTAATTTTTAAGGGACAAGAGCTATGAAACCTCATAGCGGCTGGGACAGGTACAGTTTAAATCTGACAAATGGAGATTTATGCTTGTGTGAGCTGGCAAAGCCCTTCAGGTAGAAATAATAAATGGAAATTTGATAGGTTGTTTTATCATAGGTCAAATAATGTGCTGTAGAAGAAAGAAAAAAAAAGATTTAATTATTACCTTTTCATCAGAATGCACTGATGATAGGTTTTCAGTCGCAGACCTGTGCTTCAGAGAAATGAACAATGTTTGATGAATTCTTATGTTCCATAAATCTTTTTTTGAGGCATCACTTCAAAATATACGTAGAGATGGTTTACCTGAAGTGATTCAAAAATGCAGTGTAGGTGGAACGATATGGGAGTAATTACTGAATAAGCTTTTATAGGATCTTTTTGTTCTTCCATGTGGACTAAACCAGTGTATTAATATCCTAAGATTTCAGGTAAAACAATGCAATATGTTAACAAAGAAGTGGGAAACTATATTTGTTTCCTATATTGAAATTGCATATTGAATAAGAGCGGCTTATTCAAAGGGGAAGACATTGCTGGTTCACAGCGAAGACTTTTATGTTTGGAAAAAAAGGGTTTGGGTGAATCCTTGTTACTTTTTAAAAAACAGGGATAACTGAAACTCCTATATTTTGCACGTGTTTAGTCTGTGGGATTTTATTCTGGCAAAGTAAGGTTTTACAAGCATTTAATACAGATACAGTTACATAGGGTGCAAAGCTGGCATTGCACCTCTTGCTTCATGGCCACCGGATTCTAACAGATGGACACCTTAAGAGTAGCAGGGACCACAGTAGGTGGTTTAGGAGAAATGGCTATGGTTAGATATTTCTGTGTTTTGAAACTCTTCCATTTTATCAAATTTAGGAAACCATATTCTAAAAAAACAGTGATTATATTACTGTTGTATCAAAAGTACAGGAGGCTTTTGGCTAGTACAAGTTGATGTTCTCTCAGTACACCTCATTGCAGTGTCCTTTCTGTACAGTGCCTGATATCTGACCAAAGGTGTTGTTCCAGAATATTAATGACTTAATTAGTCCTCATATATTTCCACAGGAGTAATTTTCTGCCTTTGATAGACTTATTTTCTTTGTAACAGTGTAGAGGCCCAGTATTTATTTTTCTTTGTGATGCCAACTAAGTATTTGTGGCTTTTTCTTTGAGAACGCTTTCACTAAGATTTGGTCTCATTTTATCAAGTCCCTGTAAGTTTACCATATGTAGCTTCTGTTGATCCAGCTTTTCAATATTATTTTCCTTATTTTTAAAAAATAAATTAATATGAAGAGATCATTTCTATGCTAACAGTTTATTTCTCTGTTGTAAATTTTCATTGTCTTAAGTTATTCCAATATGCTAGTATGACTGCTTATAATTCGGAATGATTAGACAGGTTATAATGAATCTGCTTGGGGAAAGATTCTTTGTTTCTTTGGGGAAAGATATATTGTTTCTATTGCAAACAGCTTTTATCATATTTCGTGCTTCCTTTCAGGATCTATTGCTCCCATTCTCACCACCCAGTTTCTTTTGCTTTTTCTTCTACATATTCAGATTTTCTATACTGTATAAAGATCACTTTACTGTGACATATGGTTTCTGAGATGATAGATTTTTTTGTGTGTCCTTCAAGTTACTGATAGACAGTCCCCAAGGAGGTGATCTTGTTTTTGTGGCTGCTTCACTTCAGCACTGTTTATTGAACAAAAGTAAGCATCAGGGCCAGTGATTTCACCTCTGGTGTGGTGCATCATATCATACTGACAAATAGTATCTGGCTGGTGTCTGAAGGAAACACAGCCCTGCTGTGTCTTTCCTTTGGCATGCTAGTGCTAGGAATGCACTCGTAAAAGGAAGAGGGAAAGGAACAGACAGCGTTAGCCTGTCACATCTTAAACTTGAGCATCCCTGCTATGCCAGTTCAGGGATGCTCCTGAAAACTGACACCATATGCCAGTGGTGAGAAGTCACCAAATTCCAGTTAGGACTAAACACCCAGTTCTGCTGTAGTGTAAGCAGACAGAAGCAAGCTCTTTTCCTGTGTTGGCTGGTACTTTCTTATTTTAGAGATGGATTTGACTGAGACTACTAAATGCATTTTTGCTAGTGACCTTTTCAGATTTGTCGCCAGTATAATAAATGTTACTAAGACGACACAAGAAAGGTTTGAAGCAATATTCCACTTTATTTTTTACAGCAGATGTTTCTTCAGTTGTTCTGTATTACAATTTACAGAACTTTTATGTTCTACAAATCAAGATTCATAGCAAACTGTTTCAGTGCTTTAAGTCCTGCAATAAACAATACCAGCAGAATAGAACCAGAGGGAAGGTAAGCAGACTTGTGCATTCATCCTTTTCAATGATGAGGTTTTCTTTGTAAACTTCACATTTCAGCGAGTCCTTTTACCAGCACTACCATCTAACTTCCTAGCATCCTCAATTTGACTATTATTTCAATTATGGTGAAATTTAAGTATCAGTTTCCAACCTGAGGAGAAAGGCTTGAATCTCTTCCTTATTTTAGGAAGCTGTGTATCTTTCTGCAGCCTAGTATCACTTTTCTGAGTGTGATTCCTTTAGAGAATTATGTTCTGAAAACACTTTGTGATACTGTATGCTTCAATTCTGAGGCATGCATTTTAAGAGTGCTTTTAGTGTTCAAGTCAAACTGGCAGTTGAAAATCTTTATTGTTCTTAATTGAATACCCAGAGAGTGAAAATTGCAAAATCACCATATAATTTCTTCAGATCTTTGTTTAATCATCTTGAAACACCGATGACTTTCACTAAAGGCCATTACCTTAGTCATACTTGAGCATTGTCCCAATAATATTCAAAGTGCAGCTCCCATATTTTGACCCTCATAAAATGAAGAAAAGCAATTAAGACAAGTAGTAGGCTGTGGAGTGTAGGCTAAAGCCTTGAGAAAAGCTGAACTGACTTTGTTCTATCATAGTTAGGGGTGATCTCTATCATTGATTGGACTAATGAATTATAGATCACCTTTGGACATACTGGTCAACATTAGATATCAGTGTAATCTGATCACTAAATGTTGTGGGGACAGACCACAAGGCTGCAGTGTCTTGCAGTGCAAGCTCAGACATGCAACACTGACTGCATGGCTATAATTGTAATTTCCATCACTCGTGTAGACTGATTCTGATTTCTGCCTGTAATTCCCATCTGCAGTTCCTGATGAGAAGCTCCCATGAAACATTGGCTACGTCTAAACTGGGATGGGACAACTGGCTTCAAAGAGAAGTTGGATTCTAAGAACCAATTTGACTCTGGCTGATTTGACTACTTCATTCCTGTTACTTCAGTACCATTTGCAAGAGCTCAGATCCTAGTCTCTGGGTGTCTCTGTGTCTAATTTAGCAACAAAGTAAGGTGTGATGCCTATAGGCTGCATTACTTCCAAGCTCAGTTACTTATTCAGATGTTTTTAAAAGGCATTGCGGTATGGACATAGCTGTTCAACTGAAAATGCACTGTAGCCATTGTGTATGGCTCTTACTAATAGATGTGAAGGGTGTTCTTTCACGTACGCTGTACGGTGTTCATTCTAACTTGAGGGCAAGAAAACACACCAAAGCATCTTGTAGTTATTTTACTTTTATCCTTTTCCTTTCCTTTTTCTATAAATGAGGCCTTTAGCCATCATTAGGGGATTACTCCCACAAACATGGCTAGTGTACCTAATCCAAAGTAAAGAAATCGTTAATAAAAAACCAGTAAAAAGGAGCAGTTATATTACAAAATAAATCTACCAGGCTTACAAAGAAAACAAATTTGAAAGAGCCACCTGCTGTGGAGATGAGGCAGTAATCTCAACAGCAGGAAATAAACAGACAGAGGAAGAAAATACAAAAGCGTAGACATTAAAAAAAGTAATTAAAACACTTATCTCCATCAACATACATAGAAAACAAAAAAAAAAATCAACAGCCTAGAAAACATACTCTATTGAACCTCACCAATGGGAAGTAACAAAAATGACACCATAGAAAAAAATATACAGCAAACCCAGAGTGATTCTTTAAAAAATAGAAGCCTCAAAAGTATTTACTAATGTGTTAATTGCTAATGGAATGACCTTGAGAGAGGCTGAGCACCAGCAGAGCATTTGCAACTTTACTGGTCATTTAGTATTTCAGAATCAAACCTTTAAAAATTCAGGGAGGGTGGGTAACTCTTTAGGTACCAGTGGCTTCTGGTACACCAGAATTGTAATGGTGTGTTTAATGCCGCGGGCCATGAGGCACAGCTTAGGTACCATATTTGGATAATGTATTTCGGTATAGTTCACATCTAATTTGTCAAGTAATATTGATCCATGGACAGCGATGTTAGCAGTATTGACATGAATGTATGTGACTTATAAACAACTAAGTCAAGGATATGTCACCACAAACAAATAGGTTCTATCATGTAAATTTGGCAGTTTTGAGAATTTACTGTTTCAATGTAATCTTTTAAGAAAATAATGTACTTAAAACTCATGGTCCAATTTATGCAGTTCATGGTTTGTGTGGCATACTATAACATTGTTTTAAATACATAGATTTTTGATCTTCATTTCCCCGGACAGGAAATTAGACTTGTTGAAGAGCAGAGCATTCGGAAATATGAAAGGATGCTTATGCGCTCGGAATTCACAATACGTTCTTCCTTCTCTACCGTGCACCTTTGTAGTGGCACTCTGACCATATGGTACCTGTAGCTGCAAGTCTCTGGGCAAGTGTGAAATGCTATCAGAAGTGTTACATCTGAAATACTTTTATACAGTAACACAGGGACCAAGTTGGAACGCTTGAGACATAAAAGGGCAGGAAGATGGGACAAAATAGGTACTTTTCTGTCAGTTCAAAAGGAACATTTCAGAAGAGAAATGGTGACCTCAGAAACTTACCTTTAAAGGACAATTATCATAGCTCTGTATCTACTTTAGCACATCTGTTTAAGAAAATAAAAACCCATCATATAAATAAAAATTGTTAACAAAAATAGCTTATCAGACCATGTCAGCTCCTCTCTAAAATTCCTCTCAGTGTCTTTCTACCAGCCTTCAATAGCTCCTGACCACTCATGGGTCCTGGAAAAAGGACTTGTTATTCCTATTCCTCACACTGCCCAAAGGTGAGGTATTGCTGGTGCAGAACCTGCACTGCATCATTACCAGCTGTGTTGAAGCTTCTTACACTGATTGGCAGACAGGGTCTCAGCTTGTCTGGGCTTAGCTTCTTGGGTATTATTTTAGGAGACTTCATTTGCCACCAGAGCAAATACACAGCAAATCATATTTTCTTCTGCCCACATCGAGTTTCTTAAGAGAGTCATACATTTTTCTTCTCATTCCCAGTAGATTGTGATAGTTCAAGGCTTTTCACCTGGTCCTAGCATCTCTTAGACTACTTTCTTTGGCAGATCCCTGTCATGGAGACTGGGAAGGGCAGAGCAATAATTTCTCACATATATGTGATTCTTCAGAATGTTTTTTAACTCTGAAGCATGAGCAGTTTTTCATAGATATTGCAAAAGGTGGAAAGACTTCCCTACCTGTTAAATTCTTAGCTACTGCTCAATATTTTTATGCCATGAGAACATTTAAAAAAGAAAAAAGTTCTATAAATCAGTGAGTGGGGCTTGATACTGGTTTTAGTTTGCTAATTTTAAAAGGTGAGCAAAGGGATGTATATAGCCAGTTGTTTTCTTTTGAATTAAATTTGGATAAATTTATAAATTTAATGTCATTTTGAAACAAAGTTGAAAGTTTCATTATAAAAAACATCAAAATAGAGCATCTTTCCTTTCAAAAAGAATTTCTTGTTATATACAGAGTTTGCATTCTCTACCTTGCATTTACATTTTTACCTGAAAGTAGGGGGTTGGTAGAAACAGTTCAGCCATTTCTTATCTTGCAAATTTTCTTATTTCAGGATAGCAACACTTGCTTGAGAAGATCCTAGCTCTTCATTTGGTCCAGCTTAAGTTTCTCTAACATGTGGTGTTATCTCAATTAAAAAGGAAGCAAACCCAACTTTTCAGTGGTCGATGTGTGGAAAACCAGAAAAGCTCACGGTGTGGTTGTAAGTTTGGTCCCTGTAGGCTACTGTATGTTTACACTCGGACTTCAGCTCCATTTTTTTTTTTTTCCTTTTGTCTGGAGATTTGTTTTCAGTCAGCTACCAGTGAAAACTACATTTGACCCTTACCAAAGGAGAGGGCTTATTTCATATGTCAGTTATTAAGACTGGCTGAGAAGTTCATTTGAAACTGCAAATCATGTCAGATTTAAGTAATCCAAACAATAAGTTCAGGTTCAGAAGGCATTCCTGTTTCTGAGGAGAGGGGATTTGATCAAAATAGGAGAGACATGCTGTGCCTCTACTCCCACTTCAGTTTTCCTTTTCAGACCAGGCTAATAGTTACAGTAATAGCAGCAGTACTTATTTCCTTTTCAGACTTCGCTGATTGATGGGTTGACGTGCCTTGATTTATTTGGTGCAGCAACCAGCCGGACTAGCTGCATTGCTCTGCGTGCTGATCCCTTATATTGTGTATGCATCGTGCCCGCATAGTGCCTTGTATATCTGATAAATTGACTAATCATTTAGTGATCTGTATTTCATTTGGAGTAGGGGATTGTGAGAATATATATATTCTCTCTCTTTAATTGGAGACAATGGACTTAATGCTGCCAGTGAAGAAAATTAGCATGCATCAGTATTGTGAGAACAGAACATACATCCTTTAAATATATAAACATATATAAAAAAATGGAAGGCTTAAGTCTGTGTTTTCCCAAGCCACTATTAAGGTGGCTCGTGACTTTGGAAAGTATATGGTATGTCAGATATGGGAAAGACACTGGTACTGAGGTATAGCCCACGGGAGAAGGGGCTGTAGGGATACAATGAGGGGCATAAGGTTTTGTACTGAGAGAGTGATGCTTATGGAGAGATAGCTGGAGCATCTGAAGGTGAAAGGCAGGGCCTAGCAAGCCAGAGGGTTAGGAATGGAGATGAATTGCTTGCTATGCTGTACCTGACCCAGATTGGGAGTGTCTAGATTAGTTTTTGCATAGCTGAACTAGATCTGTCATGCAAGCTGTTATTTTCACGATGTTTCCACTTTTCTACTTTCTCTATTCATAGTAAATGCTGTTTTCCACAGCCCATGAGGTTTCATTGTGTGGTCTGGATATCAGTTGCCTCAGAAGTGTGTTCCCAGGCATCAGCAGGTAAAGGGACAGAGGCTTCAAGAGGTCCAGGGCTCTGGCTGCTGAAGGCAGATTGGGCTCTGAGCGTGTATTGGTGTGCCGAGTCCATCCAAACAACACCTGGGGAATTGTCTTTCTAGGCTGCCTCTGCTCCGTTACCCTCCAGAATTGTTGCTCTTTCGTGCTGGTAAAGGAAACATGTTATCAGTAGATTTTGGTATAGGTTATTTAAAGACTAGAGACTGAGAATAGTGAAAGGTTGTTTCAGGCAAGGAATACCACATAATAAATAAATAACCCTTTTAGATAGCTTGCAGGTGGATTTGTCAAGCAGAGACCTGATTATCATTGGGTTTAGCCTAAAACCTAGGGGAAAGACCTCATGTTTTTCTAAGTGTTTTTCTTGGGTGGCTCCTGGCTGTTTTGTACTTGTGTGTGAATTCCCTTTTGTGAAAGGATTTCTCTGATTTATCTTCAAAAGGTATTTCTCTCTGTTCATTATTTCGACCTAAATTGTCTCTTTCATAGATGACTCTTTTTTTAAAAATTTTATTTCTTCTCTGAAACTGTTTGCTCAAAACTACATTTTTCCTCTACAGCTGTTGGGGTTTTTTGGGGGTTTTTTGTCATTTTTTTTCCTCTTGCCTGAGAGACTATTGGCTATTTATCAATATTTGATCTGTCTGTAAAGTGTTTTTCTGTGGGGTGGCTGTTTATTATGAAATGGTGTTTTTCTAAAGTGGATCTTATCTGTTCTTGATCTCTTTCTCTGTTTGTCTTCCTCTTTCTTAGTGGCTTTAAGAAGTACTCAATGCCTGTATTTTAACAAAATGAAATGCAATCGTTACAATGCCAAATAAAAAACAGAAAAAGGAGTTACATCAGAATCTGGAACAACTTCCAGCAGATGCTTAGCAAAGAGCTTGAAACTTTGCCAGGTGTTTATAGGCATAAGAGAAAAATCCCCTGCATTTCCTTCAAATGTAAATATTGCAAAATCGGCTTTTGTGGAATTTTCAGCATAAAGAAAATAGTAAAATATATACCAGAAAGAAAATGCCATGTATAGTGGCTACCTTTTAGGTTTGGGTTTTTTTTTTTTTTGTCTCATCAATCAAACTAAACGTTTTGAATTCACTGCATTCCTAATCCAACTCCTCTGATGTCAGTGATACTGACCTAGTGATGAACCTGAACCATGAACATTGCAGCATTTCCTTAATTCTGCACTTTCTTCAGCCTATGAGAGCTAAATTGCTGGTGCTGCTAGAGATGTAATAATTTTCATTAGAGAAATGATAAAAGCAGCAAAAATAAGTGGAAAAATATTTCTGAGGTTTTCTCCTTGGTTTTGGTAGAAAGGAGATTATCTTTAATGCAGGCTGCATGTCCTGCTAATGACAAGTGTTTCTCACTAGAGTAAACGGAGGCCTCTGAGCTGGTTTATGGATACCTCAATAGAAATAATTGCATTCCTCTGCCTCTAGGCAGTCACTGAGAGCTTTTTCCAAGGTACACTTCTTGCTATAGATAGTTTCACAATATATATAAAAATAGAGAGAGAGCAAAACCTATTCAGTTTTCAAAATAATTTCTTTAATGCATTTTACATATTGTACTTTCAAAAGCACTAAGCATTTCTAGCAGCCTCTTATCCATTATTCATTCTTCATTAGCTGATATTCCAGTCTGCCCAGGAAGTACAGCATTCAAATATCTTAAAGTTCACTATGTGCTAATCTTTCCAACCTTGTTTTTCTAAATATCCAACAATAAATCAGCAGGTTTTTTGAAAGTCAGGTGTTCACCAACTATGTAATGACTTTTTTTTTTAATAAATAGAGATTCATAATGTGCTTAATAAAATGAGATTTGTGAAATGCAAAAATGTTGAGGTTTTTTGATTTGCATTTTGCCTTGTAAGCCTTTTGGATTTACCGAGATGATGCTTTCATATACTTCATCAAAACTGTTAAAAGTAAAAATACACTTTTCTTCTTTTATTATAGATACTTCATTAGGGATGTGGAGCTGTAAAAAACTTATTATGTATCTTTTGACTCCTAAGAAACTTTCTTACAACTGAGTCCTGATCTTATGCTGTAATGAGACAGATTTTTGCTGCTTCAATAGTATAAAAAGGCCCCAAAACTTGCCTACTTGGTACAGCACTCCTCAGAGCGCAGCCGAACTTCAGTGTTGACCTAAACATGGCTTTATTGGGGTTTTCCATACCAGCATGTTGCGAGAGGAAAAAGAGGAGCCTGTTGCTCTGCATGCCTGAGAGGCAACACTGATTGCATGGGATACATGCTCCAGTTTGGATGGCTGGCTCTGAGGGCTTCTCAGTCTTAGTGTGTTTTCTAGGAAATACTGACATTTACTCCATTTCAGTACCTTGATAGTATTTCATTTTCAACTTTGATTTTCAGTTACTTTGGTAATATTGTGAGGTTTTAGATATATATTGAAGGTTGAGGTCCTGTTGAAGATATCCTGATAGATCACTGCATTTGCATGAAAAAAAAGTTGTCTCAGCTAGGCTGATTTTCTGTGCTGTCCAAATGTTTACACAGCAACAAGAGGATATTATTTGATAATTGGGAGATACTTTTTGGTACTTTCATAGAATTTCAGAATCCCAGACTGGTTTGAGTTGGAAGGGACCTCAAAGCCCATCTCATTGCACCCCCCTGCCAAAGGCAGGGACACCCTCCGCTAGCCCAGGGTGTCCAAACCCGGCCTTGAACTCTGCCAGGGAGGTAGCGGCCACAGCTTCCCTGGGCAGCCTGTGCCAGGGCTTCACCATTATCATCTTTCAATTAAAAGGTATTTTTTGCTATTATTGGTTGTGAAATGTATCCCTCTCTGTATCCTACATCTTCTTTATAAATGTGTGCTATGAATAGCTATAAAGAAATGTCAGCCAGTGGGGATTTTGGGGTTTTGAGAACAGTCAAGAGCAGCAAAAAATGATGCCATACGAATACTTGCAGATAGGACAGATCCACCGCATTGCCAGACGTCCTCCTCTCCTCATCGCTTAAGCTGTTTGTTATTGCCTCATTTGTATTATCTGCAGACTAGCTGTATTGAAAAATGCCTCAAAACAAAGAGAACAAAACCATTTCACAGCAGGAAGAATTACATATATGTACAAGAAGAGCTTAGAGGAGTTTTCCCCGGTAGCTTCTCTGCTTTTGCACCCTGTATATCCTGTTCTCTCTAACCCTTGCCTTTGCATTTGTTTTAGGTTTGAGTTATGTGAGCACACAGGTTATCCGGCAACCTGATTTTCAAGTGCCAGTACTATTAAAAGATCATCTGTTATGTAAGCTACAGGCTACAAACATGAAGCTACAGTCATATTTGTGATGTTCTTTTAGATAAACATCTGAGGGTTTGTAAAAGTGAAATTTCTCTTATACTTCTGATATGTTTTAAAATATCTATTTTAGGTTTGCCAGAACCAAACAGAGACAGCGTTTTCCAAGGACTAAGCATGGATCAAGGGTTCTACACATCTAAAGACTTCCTACCTTTAGTAGCAATGGCAAGTAAGCCAGGTGTGTGATATTATGTGTTTGTTTTAGTCACATTCATTAAGTCATTAGCAGTTATTGACATATCAGATTGGGCAGCTGGTTACACAGCAGTACATCCAGTTAGGAAGCTTCTCCCAGTGAATTGGTCGGGGCAAGTTCGCTTGGTGAGTTGTGACTGGAGGAATGTGGTCAGGAAAGTCAGTCTTAGAGACTGTAGAGACCACAAAACATGTAAACATATATAAAAATCTAAGCAAATGGCAAATCATTACCCCTGACAAGTTATATTTGTTACTTTTAATTATATTCAAAAGATGTCATAAGCTTCTGATTTGTATAAATTATCTTGGTATGAATAGTATATATAAGATGATTATGAATCTAACGTTAAAAAAGTAATTGCCAACCCATATAATCAGCTGCTTTGTATAGTGTTGATAAATGCTTTAACTTGATCCCAAGTCATGTGCTGTATGTTTTACAGATGTGTTTAAGGGACCATGAGTTCCTTAGCTAATCTCAGGACAACAGTGGTATGTCAGGAGTTAATAAGACAATGCTCGGTTCATAGGCACGGAAATCAGTCTTGTTTTATGCTTTTACATCTTTGTGTTGAGTGAGGAGATGGCTGTCTTTGCTCCCCAGGGGATATAGCAGCATTCAGTGGCCCTAAATATTAAAGTCATAAGCCCCAGATGGATGTATGAGATGAGGCTTATGATTTCTGGACTACGTTTCCTCATGGTCTAGATTCCCCAAAGGGTTGATAAAACAGAAATTCTATGTAGTTTTCTGGGTATATACCCTATGTGGTATTGTACATATGAACACATATTTAACCCCACATAGACCTTTTGTATGTACAAACTGATTATATTCTAAACATTTATGTTCTGCAGTACATTACTGTTCATATATAAAGGTAAAATTTTCCCCCATTTTATGAAAAAGATTTAGGAAGGGAAATTCTGTGTCCCATCTGCCCCATCTCTCTGCTGGTTTGATCAAATGCTTAATTCTGTGTTTTCAAGTGCTCAAAGTGAGCTCAAATGTTTTGGGAGAAAAGGGTGTTGTTGGGTTTGGGTGTTTTTGGGGCTTTTTAAGAAGGAGATGTTTAAAAATGAAACAGATTGAGAATCTACACTCAAAACATTTGGTGTTTAACAAAGGAAATAAAAATCTGCAAAGCAGCCTCCTCTTGTAATAAAAAATACTAAATACTAAAAAAGACTAAAAATACGTTGCAGAATTCTGTATTGACACATAGCACTTGTGCACTGTGTTGCCTGCCTGCATGAGGATCTATATACTGTGATCTGTATCTCTTAAAACATTGCAAAGTAGCACTCCCGATTTGCCAGGATATGCAATGATATTCTTTTCATATTAAGTCTACAATTAAAAAAAGGATGAACTTTGAAGAACTAACCTTTGCTGACTGACAGTAATAGATCTTTGGTGTTGTCTGTTAATTAACATGGTCTCTTTTACTTAATTTTCTTAGTGTCTCTCTGTAGCTGCAGCCACCTCTTGCTCTCTAAAGCATGGACTTTTAAAATAAAATATACACGTCCTACATCTGTCTCTATCCTCTTTTATTTTTCACTGTGACAGTTCTCTTAATAATAGGCATAATACTTACTCCTGGTAAAGTGGCTATTCTGCATGCTTATTGAGTTCTGAATGTTGCTTGTTAGTATACTTCCCTCCAAAAAGGTTCCCCTTGTAAATACATGGATGTGAAGTTACCTTGGGAGCAGACCTGTCCCCAGGAGCAAAGTGGGCTGCTGGTCTGACCCGTTCTAGACTAATCTAGCAGTCAGTGACATCAGAATATTCTGTCTACCTGCCGTTCAGCTGCCGAAGAGAAAGTAGCCTCTGAGAGCCATCTCATAGCCAGGACAGTGTCAGCACCTTGTAGGAAACGAACTGAGGGCACTAACTCTGAGAAAGTATTATATAAAGCTATTGGCAGCTGGTCGTCTCTTGAAAAATACCAACTCTAATTCTTTATAATCTGATAAAAGATGTTGGTGTTTTTGTTGTTTTGTTGTGTTGTTTGGTTTTTTTTTTTTTTTTTTTTTAACTGGGAGGATAATGAATCTGATAAGAGAGAAACTTTTTGAATCAAAAGATCTCACAATGCTAATTTCAACATGACAGGACCCACAATCCTACAAACGTGTTGTCATTTGAATTCTTTCCAGATAGAAAGGTACAGCTGCTTAGAGTACTGACTGTAAAATTATGTATATGAGCATATCTTAAAAACGTGAATAAAACTGTCTTTCAGTGAAGCAGAATAATTTGATAGTGACACTCCATGCTTAGAAACTGTAAGATGCAATTTTACACTGCTTTGAGTACAAGTACCTTTTGAGCTGTCATGCAGAAATGGTTTCTCTACTTGAAAATGGGGTTTTCCTTTCATCTTTCAGGGATGTGTGCCTGTCACTCTCCATTGCCATCAATACATGGAACTGTGATTGTACTTGGGGCAGGAGACACTGCTTTTGACTGTGCAACATCTGCTTTACGCTGTGGAGCTCGTCGTGTCTTTGTGGTCTTCAGGAAGGGATTCACTAATATCAGGGCAGTCCCAGAAGAGGTAAAAAAGGAATATTGGTTGTTATTTCTAGAGGCCCTCAAAGCATGCTGTATGTATTTAAGACATCTGTAAAGGCTTTTTTTTATAAAAAGTGTCTTAAAATGTATAAATGTTTATTAAAGATCCGGTAGTCTCTGTATAAATAATTTTCCTGTAAAGTTAGAGAGTAGCATTTGCATGCAGGGTTGGGAGTGGGGTGTATATCTTATAAATTAGAAAATACAGTAAAATGTTTCATATTGGAAGCACCCCAGACATCAAACAGTGATTTGAGTACTGCAGGTGACTCTTCAGGTCATGGTTAGATCCGAGAATGATACATTATGTCTGCTGTCTAATGAATGTCGATGATGCTGATATTGCCTTGGGAGCTTGTAAAATCTTGTAAGAAAATTATTTACAGTGATTTTGGTTTAGAATCACTGCCAATGGCAATGGAACAATGTTATTCCATGCAGATTTCAGGGTTCAATTTGATTTTTAGTTTGTCTTTGCACTTTGACATTTATCCAGATACCTCAGTGTTTCTCTACTACAGGAGGTTAAATTTTCTTATTTTTGTGGTCTTTTTCCATTATCACTTATTTGGTACATTACACTTTTGCATTCTGGAGGTTATCAGTATGTCTAATGAACCTTTTTCATGAGACTTATGTTAGTTTGGTCATCTGTTTCAAGAGGGTGGGTATCTCAGAGAGCTTAAAGAAGGGAAGTTGAGGTAAAAAAAGTAATAGAAGGTCACTTGATGCATAATTTACTTCTGTTTCTGTTGCACTTAAGAATTCTACACACAATGAGGTTACTGAAGCCATTGCACAGACAGACTCACATGCTGTTCAGATTTGTACTGACCACGAATCAGCAGCCTGGATGGACTCCTAAAAGTTGTCATTGTTTATACTGATCCAGTCATGCAGTGGCCTTAAAAAAAAGTGTATTAAAAGCAGCTTCAGTTAGTAACAACCATACTAGAATCATGTCAGCTCAGAGGTTACATGTTCAACAAAGTTTTGTTGTATGAAAATAGGTCATCAAATCTGTAAACTTTGCTAAGACAAAACACTGTTTGACTGTTTTACTGCAGCAGAGGTTCTGGATTTTCACTCAGAAAACTTGTTTGCACATGGTAGTCAGCATTTAATAACATCTTAAGTTCATAGTAAACACAAATCAGTACATGTACTTAATTAATACTAAGCCTCTTCTTAAAAGACACAGATAGTTGCATAAGGTAACTCTTTTATCCTCAAAGGAGTTATACTTATTCAGAGTAATAAGGAACAATAAGAAAACATATTGGAGAAATATTTGCATTGCAAATTTACTTATTGCCTCTGCCTGGAATTGTTTGATTTAATAGCAGGGGAGGCTCTGGAGTTGGTATTAATATAATGGTATACCATCCACAGGTGACTTCTTCTACAGATGAATGTGTGGTAGAACATTGACTCAAAAAGCTGTTTTTTCTCAGAAGTTCAAGTTATATATTTTATTGCTTCTACTCCACAGATGGAACTTGCAAAAGAAGAGAAGTGTGAATTTCTGCCTTTCCTCTCTCCTCGGAAAGTTGTACTTAGAGGTGGACAAATTGTTGCTATGGAGTTTGTTCGAACTGAACAAGATGATGAAGGAAACTGGAAAGAAGATGAGGATCAAGTTGTCCGTTTGAAAGCTGATGTGGTGATCAGTGCCTTTGGCTCTGTTTTAAGTGACACCAAAGGTAACCCTGACTAATGTGTTCTATAAATGCTGACTGTTATTTTAGCTGAAGACATTTCACAACCTCTCCCATTTTTATGAAACGTATCTTCTGGAGGTTATAGTCTGTGACTGCTGGTCCTCTTCACAGGAATTTCTTTGTTCTCTAGATACACCCCTTAGACCAAAACTTGAGGGTATGGTAGCAAAGCAGTTTTCTTTACAGAGCAGAAACTCAGATTACAGGTACAGTTGCTCAAGTATACATCTTGCTTTCCTCTCAAAGAATACTCTTGGGGTTTCTTCTGTTCTTGTTATCTTTGGAGAAACTCATTATACTACAACTTTAAAGTGAGCTGATGTGGTCTCTGAAACCTTTTCTTTACCTATTAAATTAAGTGAGAATTAAAAGAGATACATTTTTCTGGTTTGGTTGGTCTGGCTATCACTCATTTCTGGTGCATATGCAAGAGAACTGTGTCTTCTCTTATATATACAGTATTTGTTAAGTGCGCCTGTGCTTGTCGCAGCTTGTCTCATTATTTAGTTGCACTTCACATGCTTGGTCTTAAAAATTAACAATTACACAGCTCCATAGTAAAGGTGCAGAAATTGGCACACAGATGGCATGTCAGAGATTGAACGAGTTGCCTGAATGGAGCAGAAAGGGAGCCAAAGAACATGAGTGTAGCTAAGAACATAGGAGCTGAGCAGAGCTCAGACTGTTCTCTGACACTAGGTTAGATTTAAAGAATTCAGGCACATACATCAAGTGTGCCTCGAAAGTAAAAAAAAAAACAAACCACTGACTCAGCAGAAGTCAGATTGATAAAATGAATAGATCTTCCATCTGGAGACACTCATCAAGGTTAGCAGGTTCTGAAAGCCATAGTGATCAATGTGCCTACCTCTCCAGGGCATGGTCATGCCAGCCAATTACCTCGTGACATGTTGTCATGTTCCTTTGGGTATAACTGCTCTGACAGAGCACTTGGTGTTTGTCTCGGAGTGCCCGTCACCAGAAAATTTGATAATCAAATTCTGGTTCTGCCAGTGTAAAGGCAATTTCAAAAATTCTTAGCGTAATGCAGGTTTGTAAATCTTGTAAATAAGGAAAAATGTAAGTCTAAAATAACCTAAGCAGAGGCTAGTAGCATTTGTAGACAAACCTCAGGTTTGATCACCTCTCACATCTGTGTTTCCTGTTATGTGTGTTACAGATAACACTGTTTTAAATGAAGTTAAAGAAATGAGCTTTCTGATAGTAAGACTTTATGGATTCGTTTGGTAAAATTATACAAAATGTGTTCTGAATTCACAGGAAGACAAAATGTTAGTTAATGAAGTTAAATTATAGGTCATTGAAGAATTTCAGAATACAGGCAATAGCAGATTTGTCTGTAATCTGAATGAGCTACCATCAGTTGTATATCAAGTTAAACCACTATACAGCCATGAGAAGAGTCTAAACTCTCTCCTACAGTAAAAAAAAGACAGCTCAACTTGGTTCCTTGAGGAACATGTGAAGTTTATTCCAGCAGCATTCCTGTTTTGTGGTTGCTACTTTTGCTTCGGCATAGGTTCATACAGCCTAGGCTGTTACCTAGAAAGCAGCTACATGCAGCTACAGAGCCAATGCTGGTTACCTCAGGCTGGCTCCTGCTCAGAAGGGAACAGGCTCCCATTCCACTTGAGGCTGTTTTGCAGTGTAAAGAGTCTGGCACCCGTGTTGGTCATGCTTTGGGCTCAGCCTAACCCTGCCAGTAACCAGGGAGAAGGATTTAATCTTTAAGAGATTCGCGAGCTCCTCCATCGGTGGAGTTCACTGGAATTAGAATTTTGGAAAGTTTTGTTACTGTTTTTAAACCCCTCTCTTTAGGTTTTTGGAATTTTTTCTAGAACCTTATCAAGTACAGGCTAATGTAACCGATACGTTTTGTTGTGATTCATAGTCCCTGTGGTAAAGGAGTAGGTTTTTTCTCACTCATTAAAAACTGCTTCAGGTAAAAGGTTGAACTTACTGTGTTGCTTATCCATAACACTGTGCTAGTCTTGTATCTCCTAGTACACATTCACTAAGTTAGTTGTTATGAGGTTTTTAAATAGGAACATAAAAAAGGAGGGTACCAACCTCATGCAATGAGCTAGCTCCTCATGCTAGCAGACAGGCTTGCCTTTGGGGAGAGCAGCACACCTCAGTTTCCCGCTTTGTTTGGTGAAACTGATATTAGAATAGCAATCAGATTAAAAGGAACAATGCAAGATATTTGTTTTTGATGTTGTGAAAGTGAAAAGAAGCAAAGACAAGGTAATAAAGTATTTATTTTTAGCATACTATTACAGTTGCTTTTAAATCTTTATTTTTTGACTAAGCTGTTTTAATGAAAGTCAAATTTGCTTCTCACCATTGAGCTAGATTACAGATAAATCTCCAGGATACATCAGCATACATAACAAAAAGAAATGGGGGAAAAATCCAAACCACCAAAAGCATCTTATATTCTTAGTATTTGGGTTTGGGTTTTAAAAAGGAAATATGTCTTTGCATTGAGGAGAAGGAGATAGGTGTTCTTCATCAAAAGTTGGAGATGAAAATAGGGGGAGTACTCGGAACTGGACAATGCCATGAGCAGACTAATCTGACTTGGAGCTTGATCTAACTTTGAAGAAGGGAGTGGACTAGGTGACCTCCAGAGAGCTCTTCTAGCCTGCGTTAGTCTGTCACTGAATGACTTAGATGCAGATTAGTTAAATGTGTTAATTGTTGCTCATACAAAGACTCTATCAATTTGTAAGACATCTCAGGGAACTGGAAAAGTAGTGGTGGTATAGGCAGGGTCTGTCCTATATGTTGTTAATATAGTTAAATGCTGATACTACTGAATTAAGAATAAAGCAAATACTATGGAAACCAGAGAGATTAAAAATCAGTTGTAGTCCCAGTTCAGTAAGGTGTTCAGAGTATAAACATGGGAGTGACTGCTCTCCTGAGCAGAAATGGATCAGAAGTTAGAAAGCCTTTTCTAGTCTATTATCCTCAACAAGACGTTTCTTACTCTTGCATGGTATCCTTAAATTTGCATCTGAGATTCCATGTGCTCACAGTAGGTATTTAGTGGGTTTTGTTTTGTTAAAGTAAAACACTGATTGCATTTTTAAGCAAAAGTTCTAGTAGGTATTCAGTCTCCCATTGGGAATCATATAAATGCATGATTAATTTTAAAAAATGGACTAAGGAGTGCATTTTATACTCAGGAATTTGCTAATAGACAAGAGGAGAGTTGCCTTCTAGACTATTTTAAGAACATTACCACTTTACTGAAACCAGTAAAAAAACCTCAACAAATTGTTCAAATCTCACTACTGCAGATGGAATAAGAAAAATGTTTTGCTTCTTTCTGGAAAAAACCAAGATTTTTCAAGCACAGGCTACTGCTTTTTTATTGCATAGCTTATATAGCTTGCAAGCCATCATAACTGACCCACATAAACAAAGAGCTGTGAGAGAATGTTGCGCCTTTCCTGGGCTCCTGCTCTTTTGCTTGGTTTGTTATTTTGGAGGCCTATGATGTATTAGTAAATTACTGAAATATCTTCTGTCACCACTCCAAATTGCAACTACTCAATATATAGAAATGTAATTCTGTGTACCTCCTGGCACCGCATGCGCCTCAGCATCCTACTTAACACACCTCCAGTTGGTTTGAAAGTCTAAACTTTGAATAATCATTTTCTTAACTATTTTGTTCTGATAAGCAAAAGGGAGCAATATTTTGGACTGCAAAACTTTGCACTGGAACAACTGTCCTTGTTCTGATCTATCTTCCAGAATTTCTGAGGAGAACCGTAGATATATTATGGAAAATAGTACACTTGCTCAAAGCCTACTGCAAAATTCAGCGCAGGACGGGGTCTAAGGCAATGTACTGAACTGCCAGTGTAACTTGAGTTCAACACTGCTTAGCCGGCAGCAGTAGAGATGAAGCATTCCCATTTACTGGAACACTGAATCTTAGCTTGGTGGGGTCTCCTTTATTTTCCTGGAGAGACAAAAAGTAAGAATGCAAAAATATCCAAGAAAATGCAAAGTTCTGCCTTTGCAACTTCCCCACACCTGCTCCTCGCCCCGCCCCCAAAGTGGCATGTTACTTGTGAGCAAAAGTATGTTTTACCAATATTTTGGCAGTGCCTAGATACTGTGTGGTAACTGGAGGGCAAAATTTTATTTCATATTTCCTGGAATCAGTCACAACTTTACGGTCTACCCAGGGAGGTGGTTGAGTCCCCATCTCTGGAGGTGTTTAAAAGACGAGTAGATGCAGTGCTTGAGGACATGGTCTAAGGGTAGACATGGTGGCAGTAGGTTAATGGTTGGACTGGATGATCTTAGGGGTCGTTTCCAGCCTTAAAAATTCTATGATTCTATGAACTTGTAGATTTTTTTTTTTTTTGCTATTACTTTCAGTACCATTGTCACCTTACTTGGAAACTGGATCAGCAAACCCCAGGTGGCTTCCTGGAGTGTAACCGCTGCCCCCAGTAGGTTTCAACATACAGCAAAGATAAATGTGCCCAAGTAATTTACAATTTTATTATTTAACCCACTCCTATTAATATCTGTTTCTATAGATTGAGGAGCATTTGCTAGGGGAAATGTTTGCAGAGCTCTGAGTTCCTAAGTTCTTCTTTGTGCAAAAAGATCTTCAAAGAGTCCAAAAGGCAGTGAACCTGCCGAGAGTATGGAGTTTCTTCTTCCAGCTTGGTCTGACAATGAGGTACCTTCATCCTCAAAACAGTGAAGCCTTCACTACCTAATGGAAGACCAGGAGGGAGGAGGAGATGGCTGCGATGTCCCAGCTGGGAATACCCGTGGGTGTGGCCTGGTGTCTCTGTTAGCACATCATCTGCCTCATGCCCACGGAATAGACTTTTAGTCACCGGGCTTTTTAGAAAATTGTTATATAAAACTGGAATTTATATAGATTTAAAAGATTACTAGTGAAATAGGTAGGAGTTTTCCTGCTGAGTCATGTGGAATAGGATTTTTCTCAACAAATAGGTTTACTGAATGAGTTTGAGTGCAGCAGTTCCACACCCTGAAACGATTACCGATTTCCAATATCCCAAAGTGGCTTTGTGATGACTTCTAAAGCCCGGTTAACTCAGAGCAGGCATTCTGCTCTTTCACCCGATAGGCATCAGTACACATTTCCTTACTGGAGACAGGCAGGGAACAAAGTCAGTACCAGCTGCAGCAGAAGCCTCTCCTGACATACCTGTACCCAGCCTTATCCAGTCAGACCGCTCTTTAATCCTGGTTCAGTACACTGCTGGAGCAGAGACTGCGGGAGGCATGACTGATTATGCTTTTCTGTATTTGCTGGGCGTTTAGGCTGGGCAGTGTCAGCTGTTAATCAGTCCATTGATGCATGTGACAGTTGTAGTTTTACATTTGAGATTAAGAAAGTTACAGTATATTTGTATTTTTCTGAAGTAATGCTGCTATTCACTGTAAAGGAAGTCTGTAAGATGGATATCAAAAATAACATTAATGAGCTACTAAAGCTAAAATTACAGGAACTTATGAAATTGGTTAAACATAAAAACCATTAAACTGTTTATTGAAGCTTCACAGATATACTGCAGCTAATGAGCATTTCTGCTATTTAAATAAGCCCAAATTGAACACACATTACATGGATACATAATTAGTCATGGCAGTCAAACACACACAGACTCTCTTTTAAAGCTTTATTTGAGGAATCTTTTCCATTTGATTTGTTTTGTTAATTAAAATATTTTTTCTGTATTCACTTATATTTTAATATTGTTTTTGCAAGTGCTATAATTTGCTGATACTTTTCCATTTGTGTTTGTTTGCTCTGTGGATATAGTGAATTTGGAATATATATATTCAGAACTGCCCTTTTGTTTAGTGTTATTTGTGTTAGCATCACTTGATAGCATCAGAATAATTCAATCTTTCATCCAGAAGATTCTTTTGAAATTATATATAATATCTCACCAGGACATGGAGGAGAAGGCAGCACAGCCACAGGATTCTACTTTGAGTTTTCAAGAGAAAAGCTTATGTTAGTTTTAAACTTTAAAGGACCTGAGGGTGCAGGGATTTAAAAGGCACTCTATGCTGCTGTCCCAAATAATGCACCAACAAAAAACATCGGATATCTAATGTGCTTATTGTCAAAACAGGAATTCAAAGGACCTATAGTTGGGATCACCTCCTTTGAAGCTCGGATTTGGCTCTTGGACTCTCTCTCATCCCTTGCAGTGACAGAGAAGAGACTTCCCACTGTGAAGACCAAAGTTGTCTCCTTAGGTGGTCTAGGGAGGTGATCCCTTCTGCCTCACCGTTGGCCCAGGTATCCACGTGAGGTTGTTAGGAATTCTTGCAGAAGATCATGCCCGTATTTTCACTTAATCTAAATCTTGGAGGTTATAAAAAAGATGGAAGGAAATAGCTACCAGATACCATGTCAACCTTGCCACCAGGGAAATGTTCTTTCCCATTTTTAAAAATACTGATCAGGCAGACAAATCCCCAGGCCCCGGGGAGGTCTTTCAGGTGAAGGTATGTTGGACATTATTTGCACTCAGAATCTTTTGGTATAATTATGTCCAGACAGCTATTTTAGCACAAAGCAATCCAAAGATAGATTTGAGAAATGTAATAGATCCAGGATAACACAGTTAATACCCTATTTTTTCCACAAGATGAAATAAGTAGTCAGAACTTGCAGTTTTACATCATTTCTTCTGAAGAAGCTGCATCTCCAATAGCATGTTGCCCTTTAACACCTTTACTGTAGTTCAGTCCTGACTCAGAGAAACAAAAGTCATCTATTAAATCCCTGATACCAAATCCTGCAGCACCAAGTTTTCCTCTGGGTTATTTCCAAACATGTCTTTACAAGCCTGTTTGTATTTAGCTTGTGAGAACTGTCTAGACCACATGCTGAGTTGGTACCACTGCTTGCAATAAGTTATCCTATATATGACAAGTGTAAGATGATCAAAAGCTTTCTTGAAGTACAGAAAGTTTGAGACATAAAGAGAAATTTAACATATTGATTTATAAATATTACTGAAACATTCTTAATAAAACTGCTATCAGCTGTTATCAGATCATTTGGGGTTGGTTGTTTTTGTTTTTTTTTTTAAAAGGAACCCCAAACCCAAACAAACTAAAAAAAAAAATTCATTTTCCAGACTGAAAAATGTCTCAGCCTGAAGGTTGTATTTGACGTGATCTTTCTGTAATTTAAATATTTTTAAAGGAAACCATTTCTTAAGTTTTCTATTCTGTTACTCTAGAAGTAGTATTTTTTTTGCCAAGTTCACTCCCAAGTATATGCAGGCTGGGAGGGACAGATAAATACTTCTGGTATGAAAACCTGCTACAGTCTTTCAGCTTAAAAACTGTCTTCTGTGATTCTGGCTTTGGAACCCTTTGTAAACTGGTACTTTGAACTTGGGTCCTCTGGGTATATATGTTTGTGTGCCAGGGGTGAGGAGGAGACCACAGGTGGGACAAGAAGGTGACAGTGGTTTTGTGTTGCCTTCCTATTTTCTTGTTTTGCCCTTGATTATGCACAACCCTCACTTTGAAATCGACTTCTGATACATGGTTTGGAGGTGAAGGGAGATACAGAGCCTGGGAAGAAAATTCCATCACGATGATGTGCGAAAAAGATGTATTTGAAGCCTGATGTCTGCTGAGGCGTGCGCTGGGGCAGTACTGTGACTTTGCCCTGGTACTGGAGAAATATTCTTGTCTTAAACTGGCAGGTTTCTCTTTTACATATATGACAGCACAACTACATCAGTTTAATTGACCTTGGCAATCTGCATCTGCTAGCGGTATGTCCCTGAGGGACGTGCAATTTTAAGCTGCATTTTATTGCAAGATCTTCAGTTCCTGCAGACGAAGCTATATAAACCCCCCTCATTTTGATATATGCCATCAACATTTGCTAAAAATATTTATTGAAAATGTGATTCTCTTCATGAAGCTGCTTTGAAGTGTCTTTGTGATTGTAATAACATAATTTAAAAATGCATAATAAAATCATGTTGATACAAAGCAAGAATATTTTTTCTATGCTTTCACATGCGTTAATGCTATTTGTACAATGCCATGTAGGATAAAATATTATTTTTTCATTTTCACTTCTGCATATTTTCAAGGACAGCAGTAGCTCATGTGCAGAATGCATCTACATACTACTTCCTAACATGAAAAAAATTAAGATATCTTGATATACACGCTAAAAAAAATCAGAAATTGCAGTGAAAAAGATCTAAATATGTTCTCTTGTAAGAACTGAATTTTGATTGTATTTTTAATGGTTTTATTCTTTGTGTATCAAGTCTCAAAGTGACCCTTTCTTTGAGAATCTTGTGAGTTAAAATATTAAGCCAGGATGATTTTGAATTTATTGAAATACATCTTTTTCAGAATTAAATTTCCTTAAAAGCAACACACTTTGTCAAAGCCAAAGCTTCGATAGAATAACATTTCCTAATGGGAATGTTGCATCTGAAAATTTTCAGTCAGGTTTAATAATGACCTGTCAAAAAGTAGCAGAGTATCATTTCTGTTGTGAGGGTTAATAAATGTGGGAAATAAATTCTGAAGATCTAAATTAATTTTCATAAATTGTATCAGAAACATTCTTTTTTGTTGATTTAAGTGTCAAAAATCATATGCTGCATATTAAGTTGTACAAGAGAGTATATGGTAGGTAATTCAGGAGCCAAGAATGTTGATGTGGTAAGTGCTGTACAAAGCTATGGGTGGAGGGAAAGGGAGAGCATTTATTTTTCCTTTGCAGGTAATGTTCATTCATGGCAGTTTCAGAAGTGCTGGACTTTTTTCTTGGGAGGTGAATGATGCCAGTGGGAATGAGTTTGTGAGTCCCAGCTTCTGGGATCTGCAGTGTGTACTCAGGGAGTCACCAGAAGGACACGAGCCCCCATTATTTCTCAAGCCTGTGACCAGTAAACCACTTCTTGCGACTCTTGAGTGGTGGGATTATTGTGTATGTAGGCCTGACCTTGCAGGCACAGGGGAACTGCTTACTTTTCAGATACTGCCAGACTGCTGTTCCATATAACGTATGCGATTTTTCTGTTTGAGTCCTGTTAGTAATTACATACCTACACTGCCTCATCAAAAACATTTATGTATATAAAAGGACTTGTCATTTCTACTGTAAATTTACACTTACGTGTGTGAAAGAACAAGGAACTGCTTTTCTAATTGCTACCAGTGTATATTTGACGGATTTCAGCATGTTTTTTCTTTCTTCTGTTAACAATCTTATCATTCACTTTGATTACAGTCAGAGAGGCCATGGCACCTATCAAGTTTAACAGGTGGGGTCTTCCTGAGGTAGATCCGGAAACGATGCAGACAAGTGAACCCTGGGTTTTTGCAGGGGGTGACATTGGTGGTCATGCTAACACTACAGTGGAATCAGTAAATGATGGAAAACAAGCCTCCTGGTACATGCACAGATACATACAGGTGAGTTTTATTTTCCTTTGAAGCATTTTTCTCTTTCCCATTTTTTTGCTTTTAGATTCTATTAAAAATAATTTCATTGTGGTTTAGATGAAATATACAAGTTTTGAGAAGCTAATACCTTGATTATCTGGTTATTTGAACCTTACAGACTCATTCAACTTGGATCACATGCTTGGGCTTGGGTAGTGGAACCCAGCTTTCTTACATTATCTTAACACTAAAATCCAAGCAAGGTTTTCTTGGCCCCGGCTCTGAATTCCATTCAAGCGTGGCAAGAGTCACTGCACAATACGCACTGCAAGAAGTCCCAACTGGGGAAAAGAAGTGAGCCCATTGGTTCTGTAAAGTACAATCTCTCAATAGAGAGCATAAAGTAAACATTCAATACTGCCAATGTTGCTACCCGTGAAAGATGTTTTTAGTGACTAACAGTTTACAGAGCACTCAGATTAGCTACCCTGGAACCAAAGTGTGCTCTGAGGAGGCTGATTAATAGGACACAAGAGCTTGACAAAAAATAAACACTGAAAGCACAGAGGAAAATAATGCAAAGGAGAAACTACCTGAGAAATGTGAGTTTAAGGGGCACAGACTTAAAAAGCTTGGTAACTGCATGTCCGCTTTTAATGCTTCTTGCATGCTGCTCAACTGAACATCTCTGCCCTAATTTTTCTAGTAAAAGAAAGAACATAAAGTCTAGAGGAGCTGCAGAGGAACCTTCAGAGACAGGAGAGACAGCCTGTGTGTGGAGAAACAGCTGACAAAGAGTGTGTTTATAGTGCAAGGAACTTTTAGAAACATGATACATGATTCATTCTCCCACAAAAAGAGATTTGAACAACTGAAGTTGGGACTGTAACAGCTCGAAGTCTTTCTCCCCCATCCATCTGCTCAAAGCCTCCCTGACTGCATGTTTGTGCAATTTCATGCTGTTGGGGTCTGATTTCACTTCCTAAAAATACTTCAACTGAAAGCTTGTTGTTAGTATCTGTACATATTTTTTCTCACTTGTTCTAAAGCACTGTTTGTGTCCTGCCTTCTTAGACCCTATGAAAATGCTGAGTGTGAAACTTCTTTAATCCCTGACCTGCTTGCTTAATTTCTCAGTGCACAGTGAATTTGAGTAACTGTGATGGGGGGGAGAGAGGAGTATCTCCGCCTCTTTCTCTCCTTTCTATTTAACCTCTAGAAATATACACATCGCTTAAAACCCCTACTTTATCATGTTGCTTTTTCCTCAAAGCTTTTTTTTTTCTTTTTTTTTTTCCCCTTCTTCTCTCCCCTCTGGGATGTATTTAATACTTTGGAAAAAAACTGAATAGTCATGGCTTGAGAATTAGAATTTTAAATCAAGCAGGCTTGTGATATTAGAGCATTTCCGTTACCCTTTGCAGGTTTCAAGGCAGCTTATTCGACCTTACAGTCTCACCAGGAAGCTAATGGGAAAGCCTTACAGCAATCTTCACAGGAAAGTTTCCAAATGTCAAGTGTCACCTTTCCAGCTGTTAGATGAATGGGTTGCCCAGGGGCATTTATTTGGATGTGCAGCCCTTGTAAAATCTGGTAGCTGTGGTGCAGAGTGCTGTAATTTGGCAATTTACTTGACCAGCGTTTGGACCTGGTAGAAATTTTAGTAACTGGAGGAGAGTTTGTTTTTTGAATAAGTTGTTTAGCAAAGGATTGTGCTACCCTGATGTTTATAGGGGTAGAGATGTGCATTTGTGTGTGCCTTTGTGCGTGTGTGTGTGCGTGCATTCAGTTCACAGCCCTGTATTCTGGAAACTTCCAATATGAAGTGAAAAACACACTTACATGCAACCTTATTGTCTCTCTATTGTGACATTCTGAGGCAAGCAGCCTTCCTGTGATTTGAATGTCTGGTTCTAGTGCACATTAAACTTATATTGAAAAATATTGAAACCATCTATCCATTTGCATTTTCGTTACAGGAATAGGTAGCCATTTCCAAAATCATCAACTATCCCAGCACCAGCGTCTATAAATAATGCAGTCAGCATTTAGCAAAATAAAGCCATTCTGTAGGATTTCTCAACCAGCCCAAAGCCACATCAGTGAGTGAAACTCAAACCCACCATCCCGACTACTTGCAGGATGCGCTGTTTGAACAGCACACTGCTTGTATCCCAACCTACTACAGGCAAAAGGCTAAGCAAACAGATGGGCCTGATATGTGCCCTGAACCTCCAGTCATTGCAAGTTCTGGCACATGGTCAAGTGAAGCATGAGATCCAGACTCAAGGACTCTCCAGCAGAAATGCCTTATGTTCAAAACTGGGAGTTATTTACAGAAGCTTCTTGGCTGCTTTTATGCTGGAAACTTTCCATCATTAGTTGCCTAAATAACTCCTGCCTCTTAACATATTCCTCCCACTAAATGAAGCATAGGTTCATCTCAGAAATTGTTGCCTGCAGCTGTCAGGTTAGTTTCTATAAACATGACCAGACAAAGCCCAACTAAGGATAGTTGTAGTAGAACCTGTTAGAAAACTGCCAGTCTTTCTAGAACCGTTCTTTGGAAGTCATTAGAGATCTGGGCAGATTCAGCTCAAGTCATGCAACTGTCTACTGTGCGCAATGTTTTTTCACATTCAGCCTCTTTTGTTATTCCATGAACTACATAAAAAAAAAAATCTGTAAAATAATCCTGATAATTTATTTAGTTTAAAATGGTAATGGTTCTCATTTTTGTCTTCAGAAGCAATATAGGCTGCTGTTCTTCTGTGCCTCAGTTACTGTTCATTTCTTTTTGATCACCAAATGGGATTTAATAATACAATAGCTATATTCTGGGTAATTCACAGTTATTGCAGGACTAACTCCTAATTTTCTAAGTCTGCCTTGAGAGCAAAGACAGCTCTTGTATCGTGACTCTTCCAGTATTTTCTTCCTGGACCACTGCACTGGCCTTAACGCTTCACTCCTGCTCTATTCATGTTCCTTCCTGTGGAGCCGTTTCCCATATGGGACAGTCAAGCCACTATCATCATCTCACTAAAATCCCTCTTAAAAATGACTTTTCCTCTCTGACTCCCAAAGAGTTTTCTTTATTTAGATCAATTTTTCTTTACTGTAATCTCCCCAGTGTGGACAGTTTCTTTTATATTTTCCTAGACACAAATGTACATGATACTCTTAAAGAATAGAGTGCTGGATCCCAACTGATACAAATTGCACTTCACTAAGAAGCTATTCAATATGAATTTTGAGCACGTCACTGTGTTATTTTGCACCAGTATTGTATATTTGCTATTTTTCTTTATCTATGCTGTCAAAAAATATATGGGCTTTGTATTTGAAGAGTGTAGTTGTTGTTTCTTTTATGAAGGCTGACCATTCTCATATATTCCTCGAACATGCATGAATGTACATTATTTCATAATCAATACCAGAGATGGGCGGTTCCCAGGAAGCTTGTATTTGAAGCCCTCAGTTCTGTTGTCTGCTTCTTTTCAGGATAACCAAAGGAAAAACTGAATGTCCCTTTGTTTAGCTAGAACAATATGTGAAATGCTAGCACGGAGGTGAGGGACAAAGCACCATTTGCAAATAGCTAGACTAAATGCATGTGGAGGAAACCTGCTATCTTAGTCGCTTACCTCCAAGTAAGCACTATGTCTGTTCCAGAAACAGAAAGCCTAGAAGCAGCTTAGAAAACCTCTGTCTATCTGCCAGAGTTCTGAGCAACCTGCTCCAGTTGACCCTCCTCTGAGCAGGGGTGTTAGTCTGGATGGTCCCCAGGCATCCCTTCCAACCACAGCATTCGTAGATTCTATAAAATCTCCAAATATACTAAATTTACAAGATTTATGATATACAAGACTACTATATATGATAAGTATATGAGATTATGTACTATTGTATTTCATACTATTGTATAAAATCTCCAAATTACACTAAAAAATTGTATAAAATAACAAAAACGTGTTTAACAAAATTTCAGTGTACTTAACCAAGTTAAATACCAGATAATTGGAGAGAAGATAGAACAGCACATGCAAGGAATAAAAGACATGTTTTGAGATTAGGCTTAGAAGTAGAGGAAGCAGGAGTGAAATGAAAATTTTCAGGGCAACTCTTCAGGCAGCAGGTTTGTAGAGAAGGCGCTCTGTGAAAAATAACAGTAATACAACTACCTGCTTTCTCACTCCCTGTTAAAGGCCCGAAAATGGAGTTACACCATATTGCTGCGATTAAGAATTTTCTCCACCTGAAGAGAATGAATGTCACAAATTGCATCAGGGCTGAAGCCGAGCTCCCGTCTCTGGGCCTGGTAATACAGACTGTGCTGCTTTTGCCTTTCGGCCTGTCCCTGTTAGAGCAGGGAAGAGCCGCTGCATGCAACATACCCAGGATTTTCACCACTCTCCTCCAGCATCCAGAAAATTGCTGTGACGGGAGCAATCAGTACCTGCCGTACTGTTAGCTGAGCCGGTTGGCATCCGATTAGAGAAAGAATGGGGCACACTTTTTGTGCTCTATTTTTAAAAATCAAGGGAAGAGTTATTATAAATAAACCCTTGCCTACAGGCTTTCTTTTCCTATTTGTTTGTGCAATGTCAGGGAAATCCTTCATTATAAAGATGATTTTGCTTTCAGGAAGCTATAAAGCATTTAGTTTGCCAAAAGTTTTGTTTTGTGGAAAACAACACATCAGGGCTCAGTAAATTTATTTCTCTTATGAGCATTGTGCTGAAAGGAAAAAATCCTGCAAAAATAAATAGAGCAAAAAGGGAAGTGATAGGAAGGAGTGAGATAAATCTGCGAGGACATACAGCCGCTGGCTACTGAACCTTCAGCTGCATCATGCCCCTGTGTGTTTTTAAAGGCTTGGTTTATTCCGTTGAAACCCCTTTTTCTCCTCCCTGGTCCATATCCACCTGGGTCACTTCATCATTAACAATTCATGGGTCACATCTTCAGTGCTCGAGCATCTCTGGTTGGATTTGTCCGTACCTTTGCTTTTGTGAGGGAAGTTTGGCAGGAAGATCAGGTTTTGCATATGGTTTGGGAAGTGGCTTATGACCAATTGGCTTGATGGCATGCAGGAGGCACAGACTGGTTTTGCATGGCTGTATTCAACCACCTGGTTCAAAAGTCCTTCCCTACTCTTGTGAAATTTGGGCTTTTGTCTTCTATAGGATTTATTTTCTCTTTTATCACAGAAAGCTCATTTGGGGTCTGTAGTTAAGAATCACTTTCAAGAAACACCCATTTTAGGAGAGAAAAACTTTTAGAGATAAATTGCCCTGGCTGGGGAATGAAACTTTACAATTTAACTTAAGTTGCATATTAAGTGCTTTATTTGTCTATCTGACTATAACAATCAATATTTACAGACACACAAGCAATGAATAATTTGTGAGCAATCCACAGACTGAAACATACAGAAAATACTTGAACAATTCTGCATAGAAAATGAATTAACAAGTAACTGGGAAAACTGGGTTTATTACTCAAATGTGCAGGTAGAGTGGAATTGGCGAAAGACTTTTCCATCCGTCTCTCTTTGCTGTCATTCTTAAACAATCAAAATCAAACAGTTCATTACAAGAGTTCAGTATACCAGGGTTAGTTTCAGCAGATTTCTCCATTTCTAAATATGTAGGGCATGAAAAGTGCTAACATTTTAAAAATGCTTTAATTTCAGTTTCAAGATGCAGGAAGCCCTGCGTTGGCATTGCCAACGATGTTTTGCAGTTGAAATTCCAGTTAAGAAAGACTAAAAAAAAATAATAATTTAAAGGAATGAAATCAAACCCAAAATAATCAAAAGACAATACTTTTTCTATTTTTTTTTTTAATCTTTTTCTTTGATTTGTCAGTTAACAAAAGCTTTTGAGATGTAGAGCGCTAGTGGTTTGGTCTTCTCAGAACTCAGATTCTCCTGGTGTAGGATGCCATCCCTGTGGCGTGTGGTGTGCAGGAAGCAGTGAGCGCTCAAGAGGGAGGAAGTGGAGATGTCTGGGTTTATCTTATTTTATAAAGTGTGGCAGCATTTGCTGTTAGCTGGGAGAGGTCATGGTACAGAAGGGAGTTTGGTCCCAATTGTTTAGGGATCTTTAAGAGTTAGCTTTTCTCAACATGTCCACCATTAGGGATGCATTCCAGTTCGCATCATTCAGGCTAGGACAATTCCATTCCTTCCAATGCTTTTAAGCCATCAGAACATGTGGCCCTAAAATGTATCCTCTCTGTCCAATAAATCAGAGATCTGGGGTCAGAATCTGAGATGTAAATCCAGGCAGTCCCATAATAAAGGACCCACGGGAGCTCTTAGGTTTTGAACCAGCCTAGGATACAAAAAACACTAAACCAGACAAAAACTTCATCTCTTCCATGCTTATTGGTTTTCATAGGCAAAAATGGGGTAACAAATTTTCTTTTAAAAAAGCAACCAACCAGACAACAAAAAAACCCAACCAAAAACCCAGCCCAAAAGACTGCAGTTTGTACGTGGATGAGGTTTGTACTTTCTGTGACAGAAAATCTTCCCTACACCTCCAGCAGTGGTTCTTTTTGTCCTCTAGAAGAAATCTTCATTTTCAGGATAGAACGAATGTTATTCTGGGACATACTAGGAACGCAGACTGAGTAGGGCTTCTCTGTGTTAGAAGTTCCCAATTTATTTCTTTGGGATTTTATCAGGTCAACCGTCTGAGTGAGCAAAGATTTAATTCTACCTACCGCAGCCTGGTTAGGATGCTGTTTAGTATCCATACATGGGAAGGATTTTCTCTCTATGATTTTTACGGTATTAGAGACAACATTTACTTTGAGAGCTTTTCACTGACTTACCAGTTAATGAAAACAAAAGTGATGGTGGTGTGTCAGCCATAATGTGGATGATGTTTTTTGATTACCAGTCAGTCTAATTTTTGTTACTCTTACAGCATTAATATCAATACAATTAGCTATTAAAACAACAGCTTTTAACATATTGATAGGTAACCTATTGCATAGGCTAGATAAAATCTTTAAAAAGGGGGAAAATGGTGCAGGAGTTCAAAATACACTGAGTTAGGGACAAGTGGTCCTGCACATGGATGCCTGCCTTCATTTTCCCCAAGTCCCTATACTGTCATAGATTGGTACTTGGGAAAAAAATAGAAAGGGTCTGTCTGTGTACACCCTGGGTTTTTTCCATCTCACTGCTGCTGGCTGCTATAGGGAAGAGAACCAGCTGTTCAGAATGGCTGACCCTTTGGACTGAACCAGGCTAGCAGTTCAGGACATAGAATAACTGCTGCATTAATATTATTCTTCATTTTTTTTCCATCATGGCATAATGTTTCAGCGTGAGTGCAATTTGGACAGAAGACGTTACATATGCAAATGCTTGCATGTTTTGTTGATTTGCAAGTCTGATCATGTAATAGAATACTTAAACTTTGGGTTATTTTATATGAATGATTCCATTTTCATGGTTAACAATAAATTAAAAAATATTCAGAAAAAAATCTATTATTTTTTTTGTTTGTTTTTAACAGTCTTTACATGGTGTTGCAGTCTCTACTGTTCCAGAACTACCACTCTTCTATACACCTATCGACTTAGTAGACATCAGTGTAGAAATGGCTGGGCTGAAGTTTCCAAATCCTTTTGGCCTCGCCAGTGCAACCCCTACTACTAGTTCTTCAATGATTCGAAGAGCCTTTGAGGCTGGATGGGGTTTTGCCGTCACTAAAACTTTCTCACTGGATAAGGTAAGGAAATATTTTAAGGTATGTTTAACGTGCAACCATTTCTTCATATATTTGAAAAATCTGAATCTTTAGGGAATGGCAATATTTGAATCTAGCTAGTAGGAAGACAGCAGGAAAGGTGATAGTACATCATTGTGTAGGTCATTGAGTCTTGGAGGTTCGAGCAGTGCAGTGTAAAGGTGTCACAATTTCTGGCTTTGTTTTGCCATACATTCTTCCCCTTTACTCCCCAACCTTTTAACATTAGACAACTAGTAAGGGTAATAGTCCTTTTTAAAACAAGATTGCAGTGAAATTGTTTTCTGTGAGGCATAAGAATGCAAAGGGAATGAGTAACAGCTTTATCACACAACTCATGAAAAGCGGCTTCTGTGCCAAGCACTTCCAAGATAAGCCATTGGAATTGAGTTGCAGTTGCAGTGTGCTAATGTGGGAGCAAGCTTGAGGCTAGATGGGTAGTGGGAGAGGAAGATGGAAGCAACATAAAACAAGCTTAAGGAAGAAAGAGCATTTGTGCCAAAGGTTTGTACTACAGTGACATAAACCTTCCATAACATGTAGTGGAAGAGGAAGGAGTTAGAATCAAGACTTGAAGGCTATGGCTCGGTGTGGCCCCTAAAATAAAGTGGGTTTTTCTGTAGTTTTAAAATGTCTAATTGCTTGTTTGACCAGAGAATTGCATTCTGGATGGGTTTCCTGTTACTACATTCAAAATGGCAAAATGAGACCGAGTAAGAAGTTCAGGCAGTGAAAGCAAACAGTTTTGAAAAACGTATTTCAGAGAAAAGAAACAGGATTTGGGATGGGTTGTAGATACAGTTTGACTTGTGGAGGGAGGAAGAGGGTCAAAGGTAAATCCTTGGGCATTGGCCTGAGTAGCAGTGTGAATAATTGTAACCTGTTGTCAAACAGTGACAGAGTAGCATGGGCTGTGAAGAACTTTTGAGATGAGTTTGGAAATAAGGGGCTTTTATTCTTGATTCAGCGATGGGAGACAAAGGGTGAATGTTTTACTCTGCCACCTCTGCACGGGTAAGTACCATAACAAAGTTCACTATAGAGAGTGGCCCTCTAGTATGAGGAAGGTCTAAGGACAAAAGTGCTATATTACTACAGCTTCCTGTAAAGCACATCACACTGACTTCTGCTGTCACACCAGAAGTGGCCCTGAGGAGGTAAGTGTTCCCCTGGATCGCAATGGAGATTCCAATCTACTTCACAGGGTATCTTATTAAAACACTTTTTAGGATATAAATGTCATTCAAATACGTTTACAACTGACTTATGTGTGTAACATACCGCCAGCTGTAATTATTCAGTGCCTAAGCTAAAGGCAGCTCATAGCAAGTGCTGAGATTTATTTATTTATCAGTTTTATTGCTGGTATGCTCACAGTCCTGCCAGACTGCACGTTGATTGCTTTGCATCGAAAGAGCTAAACAGACCCTGGCTGAGTTCCAGCCTGGGTGGTAGTTCAGTAGGAAAGACATGCATGTTGTAGGAAGTGATGTTGCTACTCCAGTAAGCAGCAGAGTCTGAGTCATTCCTCAAATTGCAAATGCAAAATGTTCCTCTGGATGCCGTGCTCTGGAGGTGTGACTCGGATGGAGATCTTTCAAGTGAGAGGATTACTCATAGCAAGTACCATAAGTGGTTATAAAATTCATTTTGGTTTGGGTTTTGGTTTCGATTTTGTTGGGTTTGTTGTTTGGGGTGCTTTTTTTTTGGTGTGGTTTGTTTTGTGGGTTTTTTCATGGTGGTTTTTTTTTTTTTGTGTTTTTTCATGTGTTTTTTTTTTTTTTTTTTTTTTTTTTTTAATATTTGATGCAATAGGTTGAGAAGTATTTCAGGTAGTATTTATTTTAAAGATGGAAAGTTCAGAAAAGTACTTTTGATGAATTCTAGTCCAGTGATCATTATTTCTAGCCTAGCTTTCTTATAAAGTTTAGTAGGAGGCACAAGTCTTTGGTGATGAAACTCTCAAATCATGTTGCTGTGTGCAGTAGGATTGTTTCCTGCCCAAACTCTACCCAGTTTTTCCACTAGTGTTTTCTTCCCAGCAGGGCTCTTCCCACGGATGTTTAACCTTGGTATTTGTGACATGGTTTGAGATGCTTGCCTGTGAGGTGCTGCAGAAATAAAATTGCTCTTATTTATAATAGTAGTATGGTAATTAATACTACAAGAATAAATACGTGAAGAAAATAAATGGGAAGAGAAGCTTAATGAGGTACAGCAGTTCTTACATGAACAATGCCAACTACACAAAGACTGCTCCTGTTGACTTAGTGCTGCAAGAAAGAGTTGGTAGAGAGTTTGGAATAATATAAGTTGGCATGGCGTGCTAACTTTTTTTAAAAAAAACTCAGTTTCTACTTATGTAGCTGTAATCTTGTGCAGTGTTCAGCAGGCAGCAGAGCGCTCTGTTGGGCTATGGTACATATGGAAGTAGAGGTTTCAAAATGCTGTCATGCCCAGCTAGCCACAGCTAACTGCACAGCAGGACCAGGAACAAAGATTTCCTGGTCTAAACCTTCAGGGTCAGTTGGAGGAGGCAGAGCAGCTCTCCAGACAGTACAGTTCCCAACAATGGAACAGCTTCTGGGAGGAAGGGAGCTCACTAGACAGTTTTTGGCAGCTAAAGCTCCTCCACTTCTTTGATTGTATGTGATACAAGTAGGATTCTGTCTTCATTCCTCGTATTATCTGTTTTGGTTAGGTTTAACTTGTGGGCTTCCTTCTTACCTGCAATAGTTAAGGCCAAGCATGAACTACCTGTGTGGCAGTCGAGAGCCTAGCAGCAGGAGAAACAGTCCTTCTCCAGAGTCCATTACTGAATCCATCAGTGCATTTAGCTACTGACAGGGAAACCGGTAACTTCCCCATGGACCGCGGGCATCCTTTGCACTTCATTGAAAGTGACTGATGCAGCTAAATTTGAGTGACCTATAGCTAGTGAAAAGCATATACAGCCTAACCACAGATTTCCATGCACTGACTACTGTGTGATGGAATAAGATCAGAGAACAAAGTGGGATAGATCTTGGAAGGAGATCCAAGGACAGAGATAAAAAGGGTTGGAGAGCTGCTATTCTCATAAGACAGAAGATTCATTTCATGAACTTCTCCTTTTCCCTCTTTCACTGCCTAACTCAGAAAACTCTTGTAAAATGCTAGGCTAGGTATCCCTGCAGCCCATATGCAGCCATACATCCAAAGGAACTGTTGGATAGCGATGTTTCGGTTCTAGTCAGACCATAATCTACTCTCCCTGTCTTCCCAACCCTCATGTGTTTTGGCCTCACCTTGAGAGCATCCTATGTTGGCACAGAGGGAGTTAGCGCAGCGCTGTTTCGTGCCTTGTTGCCTCCCTTTCCAAACCCCCACATACTTTGCTGCATAACTGCCTTCACAACAACTGTGTAGTGTTTGTTTGTAGGGTGAGTGATTCAGCAGAAGTTTGTTCTTGCATACTGCCATGCTACTGTACGTGAGCTAACAGGAGAAACAGCTGGAAGGCCTGCAGAGCACTTATACCTTTAAGTAGACTGCACTCTAAGTAAGGTACTTGATGTTACAGCGTAATGCAAGTATTAATTATGGGGTACTCTACCTGTGTGTGGGGGGGTATCTGTGAGTAAGATAGTGCCTTGCTGAATTTTATTTACCAAATTAAACATCTTTGCCCAGCTGCTTTATTATCAATAACTGCCCTTAAAAGGGACTGTCACTAGGAAAGACAAATGGTAGCACAAGAAAAATGCCCCTTCACACACCTTTTCCTACATTCGTGTCTTCCCTTTCTGACTGCAGGATCAATAGCTCATTGCTCGGTTGGTTCAAATAGTATCTCTGTCTTATTCAGATAACTCTGTGCTGCAACATATTATTTGTAAATTTGGTTGGCGAGCTATTGATGGGAAGTGGGGGAGCTTCATCTCATGGAGTCCACACTAAATAAATGCCAATTATTACCTCTTTAGAGCTTAGATGAACAGAAAACTATCTACAGAATGAGAGATACTGCACTAATTATACAAATAACTGTAAGTGGGAGGTTTTTAGCAGAAGTCTTATACTAAGCAGGTTTATTTATTTACTGTTTATTGGCAAGTATTGCTTGGTACACAAAATTTCCATTGAAACCTGCAATCAAAAAGTTTGTATAAACATAGTGTCAAAATAAGTCAGAGGTTTTGTGAATTGGGCATCTCTATACCATATTCATTTCCAGGATGAGAAGTTTATAGCAGAAATTTGGGGTTTATCAGCTGAATTCAGGCTTTGTTGTTCTCTCACCGCATTGCATGGACTGCTTAGAGGGAAAAAACGTGTAGCAGAAACATTTGCTTTGATTTTTTGGATGCTTCCTTCACTTCTAAAATTTAATTCTGATTAATCAGATGCATCTGTCTTTATTCTGTTGTGACATGCATTGATTTGTGATGCTGTCGCTTTCAATAATGTGGAAACAGTTGCCTTTATTATGAGAACCGGCTGAAATCAACATGCAGGCTAACTTAATTTTTAATATATTTTTTCATTATATATGGAGCAAGTTGCATGGGTGATTTTAAAAGCAAAGCTACAATTAAAACTAGGTTAAATTTGAACCAAACCATAGTTGAGAAAACTTTCTAGTCATAATGTATGTTTATACAATTAGCTGATGTAGATTTAACAATGTATTTTCAGAACCATTTCCAAATTAAAATCGTTGCCGAAAGAGAATTAATTAATTTACCCAGGATATATTACATTTGTGTGCCACTATTATGATATACATATTCAGGCACCAACTAGATCTTTCTCTGTACATTTGTACTGTGTGCACCTTGCTTCTTAATTGAAGGTGGTAAAAAAATCACAGTACAATGACGCATTGTTTTCCATAACATTAGTATTTCACAGAAGTGAATCTGTATTACAAAATGTATATTTTTGTATGATACTACAGCATAGTAATTTAGATTAAACTAGTTATAATTTATGGTGCCAAGCCAAAAAGCTATTTAGAGATGCATTAAAATGCAGAACCATGACATTTGAAATTCTGATGTTCTTAATATGACAAAGGTTATTCTATGGAGTTTTGCTATAATATGAAATATTAATATTTCACAATACAGTTTTGATGAAGTACAATTTGCCTAGCTTGCATATGATAAAGAAATTAAATGCTTACCAAGGGAGTTCAGTGAGAATTAGAGCCCTGCCTGAACATCTGCTTGAAATGTTATTATCCTGTCCTACTGACAGCATCGCTCCCTCATTGTTTTTCAAGATTGACAGCTGAATATTGTACTGATTTCTGCAGCAAATATGTTTAGGTGAACTTTGTTTCGTTTTTTAGGAATTTAGAACATGCTTTTGATTTCCATCCTATAATTTTTTTTTTTATACTCTTGACATTTGTAGATGCCAGATTGAGGTCTAGTATGCTGTAGCAAAGATAGACCATTGACTTGCAACGAAATGCCAGTTGATATCTCAGTAAACAGAAATATTACTATTCTTTATTGTGTGGTCTGTATGAAAGATGTATGGGCTTTCTTTGGGGAGACAAATGATCAGATTGTTAATGTCAAATATAAAAAAGATTGTTTGCCTTTCTGCTAAGTAACATCAGACAACTTTTATTAACTACATTTTTTTTAACAGAAAAATGGACATTTTACAGGATTCCTTAGCGTACAAAGCTCTGTTTTGGTTTTACAAATGTTAAAATTATTATTATTGGTCTTACTATTCTTATGAGTTATTTATGGACCTTATTTTGTTCCATATTTCTGAAAGATTTTAATAAGAAATACCAGCTTTATTGTTCACCAGTTTTTACATTTTTAGATCAATGCATAAAACTATCAAAGTTTAACAGGGGAGGTAAAAGACACTTCTAGAAAAATGCAGCAGAATATAATTATTTTTTTAAACATGATGTAACTATGGCATTGTTTCTTACTTGAATCTTTTTATGCAGAAAATGTGTTCCTTGGCTTCAAAAAAAGAACAAATCATTCTGTGAATCTGAGTAAGTGGCAGTAAAACAGCTTTTCCCTTCTCCCCATGAAAAAGTATCTCTCTGATCTGTTCAACTTAAGGGACAGATCTTGTGTAGTTTTACCCTATCCCTGACCCAGTATCAAGAAGCCTAGAGGCTCTATTTAAATGCTAATAACTTTAATAGTTTCAAAACTGCCCACAGAGGAACTGGAGAGGACTGCATTTGACCATCTTTTCTCCTCAATCCCTACACCTGGGGCTTGGCATGTCTTCACCCTGGAGGAATCCAGTCTGGAGGGAGGTAGCACAGTTTGAATGACACGTTGAAAGCAGGGGCTAAAAAGACCAGGGCTGAGAGTTTGAACCAAGTTGCTGTTGATAAGCCATCCTTTCTAGCACCAAGCAGATGTATGCCTGAAAATGTTGCAGGCATCCTTCTTGACACCAATAAATTTTCAAGTGTGGTAGTTTGAACCATTTTAATAACTGGTTATACCATTAGTAAGTCTGATTATTTTGGCCAATTAGTACTTCGAAGGTTGAGGATAATGAATTGCGTTTTTAAAGCAAGAGTTTAACAGCTGTCTGTAAAAAGCCTCTCTCTGTGATTGTATTTACTTCAGAAATTAAAAACCTTTTACAAGTTCATGATAAAATCAAAACCTCCAATCAAATGTTTAGTCCTGATCTTCCTGTAGCATTAAATATTGCAGAAGTGCTGTATTTCTTCCGCAGTGAGAGACATGGCACTGGGTTCCTCGCAGAGAAGTTTGTTACCTCCACAATGTGACAAATCATCCATGGAAGGCAAAGAGGGATCTGCCATGCAGGGGTTGTGGGCACTGTGTCACCGGACCTTACCTGTGCTGAAGTGACAGAGAAACTAACAGTTTAGGAGATTAAATCGTGAGGCCATTACTTGGTCGTTAGTTTAGGCTACATTTTCCTGCCCTAAAGTGGGAATTAGCCACAGTGGGGCGCTCTGCTGCATTCCTGACTAACTCCCCAGATGAGCAAGGAGGAAGTTCTGCAGGCAGAGAAGGAACTTGTCAGACAGGTGAGGAACTGGGACAAACAAGTCAAGGACAAAGCATGATCCCTGACAAAAGAGCCGCTATAAGGAAGTTTGTGAGGAAGACCTTCAGCCTGCACCCCTGAGACCCCGGCCCACCAGGGAGCACCGGGGGTGCGCAGCTGGGAAGAGTTAGAGGTGGGGACTGTGGCACTCCTTGTGATATGGATTTGCCCCTTCTGGAAAGGTTATGGATGTGTCACCTTCCGTTGTATAAATACAAGGCAAACTGTCGCAGATGGTGCGCATGACTTTGGTGGGACTACCCACCCCACCGCCTCATGCTGCCCAGCGCTGAATAAACACATCAACTTTACAACCTCACAGGTTGTGGAGTCTGTTTTCCACACCTCAAAAGGATAGATTTTACAAACAGCATTTGCAAGTTGCTTTCTTCATCTTTTCTTTTCCTCCCGCTCACCTCCCATTCACAGCTGGCCTTGGCTTCTTGTGCTCGTTTCCTAAGTTCCATCATGTCTTTGAGGTGGCGGTGAGATACCTTCCTCTAAGCTGCACGTGTAGCTGACCATCAAAGATAAAACAAAATATATGTGCAAAACTGCTTCTTGCTAGGCTGCAGGCTCCTCAATAATCTAGTTGTCTAAGGATCCATTTTTCAATCATTTTTGGGGATTTTTAATATGGTATTTAGAGATCTTTTCTGTGTTTTATTATTCAAAGCAACTTGGTTAAAATCGTAGAGCACTAACATCTACAATATTCAAATGTGTTCAAAAGATTTGTAAACCAGTTATGTAGGTAGTTTTTAATCTGAAAACTGTTGGTGAAACTCATTGTGCATGTACAGCATGCGGTGTGGCATAATGGAGAAGCAGTTCCAGTGAAATTTGGAGTAGCAAAGAGATTGCAGTGCTGAGTATTTTGCTACCTAAGCCTTTCTGTAAAAAAGAGCTGCCAAAAGTGGGAGTGTTCATTCCTGCTCAGCATAATATGTGGTGTTCTGGAAATGACCAGTGCTTAAGAGATGTGATTTCTATTCATAGAGCAACTATTAGCCAATCAGTCAGACAAAATGGATGTGTATTTTACAGCTGGCTAGAAACCTGAGCAGCATTTCTTTTTATGTTGAAGAAGGTCTTTACTACCTTTGCTTTATTTACCTCATTCCTCTGAAAATATCTGCAAATATTTAGCAAAAGAGACAGACAAAGACCACATATGCATGATTTTCCCAAACTACTGAGAATCTGCAGCTCCTGATGGCTGTATCCTAAGTACTCCTGAATAAACAGGATTCTAAAAATCAAATATGTAACATGCTTGTGTAAAATGTCATTCAGATATCGTTTTCTGTACTTGTTTTGTATGTCCTTGCAAAGTTGTTGGTAATCTTGGCAATACTTCCAATAATTTTGTGTCAGAAAGAAATTCAGCTAAAAAGGCAGTTTCAAAAATGAGAAATTGTCAAGTGTAATTCTGTAATTTAGGATTCTTACACTTAAGTTTCATTCTCAATTCAGATTTGTTGCAGACTCCATTTTATGTTTTGCTTTCTTCTAAACAATTGACTGCATATAACTTTCTTAAGTGGCATTAATATATTTATATTTAATATATTTATATATTTTTTGAAATAATCCCTTCAAAAGCTACCCTCCCACCTAGCAAAACAAGGGTTAAACAATCAGAGAGGGCAGCTGCAACCTGGAGCAAAGTATCCCAGGGGTCTCATAGAGCCACTGAGCACCAGTGTGCTCTTTCCAAGCTTCTGTGATGCCCTCTGGCTGCAAAGGTGACCAACATAGTCTTATGGCTCTTTAAATTAACCCTTTAAAAGACAGGGAGAGGAAGAGAGAGAGAGAAACACACGGTGATGGGGATTTAAGGGGTAGGGAAAGAGCAACACATAGAATTGGAAGCTTAGTGTGAAATGTTGTGATGTAAAGGAGGGAGGCATTACCCAGAAAGTCAGTAAAGACAGAAAGAGAACATGCAGGAGACATAGTTGGCAAGATGGATCTCAGAGAAGAGCTCAGAAGCATCACACTTGGGACCCTTGCTACCCCCTTCCATCCCCCAAATCTCTTCCTCTCACCCTCCCAGCTGTGAAGGGAGATCCAACTAGTTTGACTTAGACCAAATCTTTGCACTGCCACGGAGCCTGTGAAGAGAGGAAAGGAAAAAAGTATTCAGAGTGGACACTAAGACTCATCCCTGATTTTCTAAACACAGGCAAAGAGCAGCTTCTTTCTGAAAAAGAAATGAGAAAGAAAACATCCTTCACAAGTAAACACCAGGAATGGTTATGAACTCTGCTTCAGATGAAGATTTGCAGACACCTTCCTCAGATGATCAGTATCTCTGACCATCCCACGCTCCCTGAGTGGTCCCCTGCAGTCATGACTGAAACAAGGCTCCCCCCAGCTCAGCTCCTGGACACACACACACACACAAAGCAGCTCTCTTTGCTTGGCCCCACTCCTCACCCTTTGGCTTTTGAAGTCTTCTTGCTTGCCTGGCGCTGGTTGGTGCCAGGGGCTGGCTCCCTGAGCTCTGTCAGGTGCTGTTCTGGGTCTTGGGATGTGGCTGCTGCAGCAGCTGCTGTTGTCACTTTAATGGTCTTCTTCAGGTTTGCCACCTGCAACAACAAAACCGAGGAATTTCACAAGTTTTTTAGGGTTTGGGTTTTTTTTGGGTTTGGTTTTTATTTTTTAAAGCAAGTTCTGAAGTGAAGAGCTGCAAGATCAGGTCTAACAGAAGAGCTACCAGCTGTCCACACCTCTGCACTGCAGAAAATGTTTAACTGATTTAGGACTCTTCCTCAGACACATCCCCCTGGGGGTTATGGGTTAGGGAAAAGGTGATGCCTTACTTGAGCAAGACCGTAACAACCACAGGGTACTGATACCACTTCACTTACAGTGGTGGGGGTGGAGCACTGGTTCTCCCTCCTCAGCCCACTCACCTCACTCTCAATCTGCTGCTTGAGTGTCAGCTGCTGCTCCTTATGCTGGTTGGCTCGGCTAACCTGTTCCTCGATGCCTGACAGGACAACCTCACAGCCCTGGCACCTGGGGAGAAAATGCAGAACTCAACAGGCCAGGTAGTTGACAGAGCACAGAAAGAAACATCAAAGATGATAGATCTCAACTCTAGAGGCCAAAAATACTGGGAGGTGATGGCTACACCAGGCAGGGAATGAGCAGGAGTCTTATGTAATAATGCAGTGGTGTTCTAACCTGGGAGGGGGACAAATAACAAAGTGACACCAGGTTAGGAACTAGAGATACATACTCAGAAAACCTCCTGCCAGCAGCCAGGATTGTGCAAAGGTTGCTGTGGTCTCATCACCTCTCCAGCAACAAGCAGGGGAATTCAGAAAATGACTTCCCACTGGAGTACAGGGAAGTGGATCAGGTAGGCCACCTCACAACACTACTCCCCAGTGACACATGGAGGATCCAGGGAAGCCACTGGCCGTTCCTGCAAACTTTTTTGGGTGTTAGTACTGGGGGCTTCCTCCTCACCACTCCTGCAAGGTGCGGGTGATGGTGCTTAGCTCCTCCCTCCGGATGTCCCTCCCAATGCTGTAATCCACCTCCAGGCGCTGGTTTCGCTGGTCCAAGCTCCCTCGAAGCACATCTGCATACACAGCCTCGATAACGAGGTCCTCCAGCTGCCTGACGTTCTTCAGCTGTAACTGCTCCAGCAGCACTGAATACGGGATGCACTGTGGAACCATGACGGTAACGAGCATAAGGGAATCTCAGTGGAAGGAGAACGGAGAAAAACAGGGCCACTACCTTGATCTTGGCAGCCAGAGTGACCACTGACAGGTGCCTCAGCTTATTCTTCTGAGCCTCTGTCAAGGGAGGGAGGTTTGTTGCTTCAGCTGTTGTCAGGGGAAAAAACAAGGTATAAGGATATGTCTCCTTTACCATTTCCCAAGCCTGCACAAAAGCATTTGCATCATATTGTCTCTTATAGCACTTGCAGTTTCACCTTACCAAGCCATCCCCATTAACTCCCAGCTCAAAACCCCTTTTCTGCACAATGTTTCCTCCCCTCAGCCTCAAGCCACTCACTCTACCTGTCCCGTGTCTTATTCACGGAGATCTCAACCTTCCAGTGGATACACAAGTCTTTCCCCTCACCCAGTTCCCCACGCAGCCGGCAAACAGCAGCACTATCGTCAGATAACCCGGGAGTCTCGGGCCTGAACCACAACCAGGCACCGCTCCAGCCCCACCACCGGACCGCGGCAGAAGCGCCTCGGGGCTCCGAGATGTTTTCCTCACCGAGGGACCAGCATCCTCGGGAGGGGAAAGGCCCACCTGAACCTTCCCGCAGCCCCACCGCCCCGGGGCCCAGCCTCACCCAGGTAGTCCGCGTAGGTGCCGTAGGCGAAGATGGTCAGGAGACGGAAGATGGGGGAGAACTCGCCGTCGGCCAGCTACAGGGACACAGCGTCAGGCTCCGCCACCCCCGTCCCGGGCCGCGGGCAAGGCCCGGCAGG